>PVIU01000019.1:0-557500 GCA_004026605.1 Ondatra zibethicus | reverse complement strand
AGCTATATCCCCAGACTAGTTTTTACTATAGAAAAATTTTAGTAAAAAATAAGTTGTCTGCATAAAAATATTGAGGAAAAATTATACTTAACAGTAAAATAATCTAAGTATCTTTGATAGAGACAGTGAAAAAATCTGCCATTTGCAGGAACCGAGTGCTGAGTGGTGCAGGTATTTGTACGGCAAGGTTTTGCACATTATCCTAGCATTGGACATGATTCAGGGCGAGCAGACTAGGACTTAGCAGGGGAACAGATGCTGCATGTCTTTACAAGTCCCCAATCCATAAGAAACTATTCTTTGTTTCCTTCACTACACTGATTCAGGAACGTGCCAGGCTCTGTGAGTAAAATCTGTTCTGCTAAATGGGATGCCCAGCTGTTGGTGACAATGTTTAGAAGGGAAAGTTGAATATTTATAATACTTTATTCCATACAGCTGCCTTCTAAAGAGCAGTCATCAACATTTTATTGATTGCAGACTGAATGTTCAAAGGAGAAAAAGGTCAATATAAATTAAAACTGGCTTTCCAACGCAGTTTTAAAAGTACTTCTTGACCTCTGAGACAGAAATTACCTCAAGTATTAGAAAATTAGAGCATTTTGTAAAAGATTGCGTTATATTCTGCTTTATAGAACCTCTCCTAAAAATATAGATCCTAGAAAATTGCTAGAGCATTTTTCATTGTTTTTAAATGCTGTGACATTAGCTTTTATAAGAACACAAAGCTTGCCCTGATATTGCTCAAAATATTTTTACTACATTATCATTGACTAATTCTTAGAAAAAGTAATTCTGTGTTCAGATTAGATAAAAAGTAGATCTATGAAGCCAAGGAAATGTTAAACTTTCAAGAAAGTGAGTTAAAATAGGCTGCAATCTATTTATGCTGTTTAGAACCTAAAGATGGGATTTACTGAAGGTGATAAGAGTAGCGAATAAATTGGTAGTATCTAAGAAGATTTAATAGGCAACAGGAGAAGACATATGAGAAATAAATGACTTAGTTTAGCCTATAGAGAAGTTGTGCAACTGGCTCAATGTTACATGTTCTCAGAGAGGGAACCTCAGATCTATGGTAAGGCATTATGAAAAAAAACCTCTCCCATGCTAAAACACTGGAATTTTTTCTGGACCTCACAGCCAAAGACAGAAATACATCTTGAGGACTGCTAGCCTATTGTGTACTCAGCCTGTCTGTCCAGCTTGCCAATGCCTTGCATTTCCCATATAATCAACTTTTACAACAAAGCTAATGCATAATTATAATCTTAAATTATGTACTCTTCCATGCCCCTGCCCCAGAGTAATGCATGTGTGTTCCTATAATCATTGGCTGGAAACAGCACATAGGCTAAAAGCAGTCTTAGGAATGAATATCCACCACAAATGTTGCAAAAGAAACAATGATGCTTGTAATACTGTTTCTTATCGGGGTCAGTAGAAGTCAGCGACTTAAATACCTTATAAAAACTGTTAAAGATTTCTGTAAAATATCCCTTATTTCTTCCTCATATGATACTTTTTGTGCTGCTCAACAAATACAAAACAAAGACCTCTATTAGGGACAGACACAGATTCCTAAGACAGCCTTCAGGAAGGCCCAGATTCAGGCTCATAGACAGGGAGGACAGAAGACACTGGATGGTGAAGTGCACAACTCGAATCGGGGTTTTTATTGGTCAGATGACATGAAGGAGAAGTGCTCTGATTTCTTTCCTTAAGGCAACACTGATGCATCATTGGTGTCTCAGAGTTTATTATTAATGCGTTCAAAACTAATCACATAGGTTTTAAATTGAGAGAAAAATTACAGATCACTCAAAGAAGAGCAAACTTACTAGAATTTATGATAATTTATCCTTATCTTTCAATCATAATTGGACACACTGTTATCAATTACACAGGTGTTCCTTCACTCATGAACAACTGATATAAGAGGATGAAATGATGCTAAATGAATTACTCTTGAGTCAATAGGAACAGAGCAGAAACCGATGACACTTAAGGAAGAACAGGTAAAACTTGACTAGACACGTGGGTCTTTCTGGACATTCTAAAGTTGTAACTGGTTCTTAAGGCTATTATCCTTTTAAAAGTAAACAAATAAACCAAACAACAACAACAAAATCCCATGCAAACCAATAGGATGCTACATGCCTACAACTGCAACATTAAGGAGGCTGTGGCAGAAGGATGCAGAATTTAAGGCCAGGATGGGCTACATAGCAAGACATTGCAAAAAGAAAGGAAGGAAGATTAGAAAAAAATGGACAAAGGGTTTTAACACATATTTCTCCAAAGATACAAAAATGGCCAACAAGCGTGTGAAAAGATGATCAATAGTTACTAGGGGATCCACATCAGAACCAGGAGGTTCTACATGCTACTAAATACTACTAGTACAATGGCATTATAGGGAAACAAACAAAATACAAAATAAGCAGTATGGCAAGGATGCAGAGAAATAAGAACCCAGGTACACTGATGATGAGAATGTAAACCAGTAGAGCACTATTGAAACAATATGGTTTCTCAAAATAGTAAAGATAGAATTACCATGACTCAGGGACTCCAACTCCAAAATGAATGGAAAGCCAGGACATGAATGGGCATGCATAAAACAATGCTCATGGCAGCATTGTTAAAATGGCAGAAGTAGCCCAAGTGGCTGGTGATAGATGAATTAATATACAAAATGTGGTATGAACATATGTGGGTATTAGTCAGCTTTAAAAGTGAAATTTGATTTCAGGCCTGACTACTTTGTTTTGGATAACCAATTAGGGAGTGCATCTCTGGGGGAGGCTGATTCTCCCTCAGTGGTCATTAGCTCCCTGTAGTAAACCACACTAGACAGACTGAGCAGTTGTATTTATATGTACAAGTAGGTACCAATAATGACCAAAGAAAAACAGGCTACCAATTTGAAAGGGAGTTAAGCGGGGAATAGGAAGGGTTGGGGGGAAGTGGTATAATTATATTTTTTATTAAAATATTAATAAAAACAAAAAATAACAAAAAAGAAATTTGACACTTATTACAATATAGAGGATCCCTTAAGATATTACCTTAAGTAAAATAAGACAGTTACAAAAGGATAAACTGTGAAATTTTTATTCATATGATAGTAGTCAAATTCAGGGACATGATAAATGTTGAGTTTTGTGGGCTAGAGGCAGAAGGGGGTGGATAATTATTGTTTAATTAGAATACAGTTTTAGTCTCACAAGATGAAGATAGTCTACAGAGATAGAGAGTGGAATGGTTACACAATGGTATGGATGTATTCTCACTTAAGGGTAACCTCATAACTGCAGGTGACTTCTCATTTTCCATCTTCTCAAATTTCCACCTATTCCCATAGCTTGACTATTATATCCCATTTTTAGTTGTACTAGGTTTAGATTTGCTTAACTGCCAGCCTGACTGGACTGAGAAGCGCCTGGGCAATCAGTAATGCACACCCTTGGGTTACAATGAAGGCATTCTTAGAACTCACCTTGAATGTGGGAGGCACCACTTCTTAGAGTGGGGGCCCAGATGGGACGAAAAGGCCAAAGGAAAGCTACATACACAGGTGCTTTCTCTTTCATTCCTGGTCACCATGATGTGAGTTACTGCTCCACTATACCTTAGTGCCACGATGGACTAATATGGTTAAAACTGTGAGCCACAATGGATGTTTCCTTCCTGAAGCTGCTTTGTTCTGCTAACCACAGTTGCTACTAGAATTAATGCTGTTGCAATTTCATATGGACAAATATACTTGGTGTGCAAAGTTTTCAGCAGGTAAAGATTATTTGACATTCTTTAAGAATGGTCCATGGTTTTATTTAGCTCAACACATGATAGTGTCCTTAAATAGGATTCCCTGCTTCATCATAACAAAATGACTAAATTTTACTATATAATGTTACTAACATTGTAGTGTGATTTGTAATTGGTCTTAATAATGAAAACCTGGAGTCAGGTATTGGGGGAGAAAGCTGAAAGATCAGAGAAGCAGACTAGCCAGCCACTAGAGTTCTTACCTCCCTGAATGCTTAGATTGAAGGGTTATCCTGTCTCTACAAGTCCTCAGACTGAATGCCTTGAACTCCTGTCTTCTCCCGCCTTATATTCCTCTCTCTGCCAAGCCATATCCCTTCCTGACTCCACCTCCCTAGTGCTGGGATTAAAAGTGTGTGACTCCCAAACACTGGGATTAAAGGTGTGAGCCACCACAGCCTGGCTCTGTTTCTCTTTGAGACTGGATCAATCTAGTGTAGCCCAGGGTGGCTTTGAACTCACAGAGATCTGTCTGCCTCTGCCCCTCCCCAAGTGTTGGGATTAAAGGTGTGTGCCACCACTGCCTGGCCTCTATGGCTAACTAGTGGCTCACTCTACACCCTGCTCTTCAGGTAAGCTTTATTTGTTAGATCACAAAATATCCCCACATAACTTCAGTTATAATACTAAATAAACGGTTCTAAGGGAAAAACTATCAAAGATTCTTAGCCAGAAAGGAACGACACCATGGGAGCTCACAAAACTGTATGATGAGATTCTTTTTTTATAGAACTTTTAAGATGCTAAACATGGTGCTGAATGGTAGGGTTGAGTGCAGTAGTTGGGGGTGAAGAGTAAATTTAGGAAAGCAGCTAAGACTGGGAGGATCTCTTAGACTATGCCAAACACTTCCCCAAGGTTGGGCAAATCACATAATCGCCATGAGCTTCATAAACTTGGTAATACTAGCCTGTAAGGTGGTAAGAATTTCTGAGTGGAAGATAAAAATATCACTTAGTATTTCTGTGCTTGCATTCCTCCTCAGTATAGTGGCCATGACAATGTTGATGGCCACCGGCTTCACCTAAGTGTTTATAGAACTCGTGCATGTGCTCCTGAGATGCTTAGAAGTCCTTTGATAAAAGGCAGTGGGCAAGTGAATAAGCCATGTGGCACATTATACAACTTGAGGTATATGAAATGATTTATTTTCTATTTTTCATGTGAGAATGAGAAACGAAGGGAGAAGGATCTTCTATATCTGGTTTGCTCTTTCCTTTTCATTCAATTCTATGTTTGTGTACAAAACTTCCCACAATCACACACAAAATTTCCATCACAGCATGGGTGAGTGGGAATTTCACCCACCACATATGGGCACAATAGGAAAGCATCTAAAGGGATTGTTCTCTATGATACTTTGTGACACAACCAGCCAAAAACTTTGGCCAATTATTAGGTAATGTATTTTGATATCAAAACCTTCCTTATCAAAAATTTAATAATGAGCAAAAGACATTTTTTACAGCAGTTAATAGGCACATCTGGGAATACAAACCATAGAACATAGACTAAAGAGATGCTCTAGGTTTAGTAGAAATAGAAATCAAGTTAGGAACATTTCACTCCTAAATGATATTCTCAATATAAAACACAGGTATTTGTGCATGTATCTGACAATAAGTCCTTTAAAAGAGTCCTACCAATTGAAAGGGCTTACACAGACAGCAAAATTTTAAATGGCAGGTAGGTGAGTTAATGTTTTATGCACTTTTCTTTATGAATTATATTTCACAACACACACAAACAGATAAACCGAAACAACAAAACATCCGACTGCTATTGATGTATGTTATACTTCTAAGACTCAGATAATCTCTATGAAGTTGCCATAGATACTCTTCAGTTTTCAATAAGTATCCTATTGTCTCCAACAGCACTTGTGCATGAGCTTCTCATTAAGTGTTTTATGTTAAAGAAACATGTATGTTTTCTTCCCTATTATTAAATCACTAGGTTTTATCTGTTACTTAATAAGCATTAAGTTCTTAAGATGTTTACTGAACTCTCTTCCATGAAAACTCAAACTTAGACAGTACATATTCTCATTCTTAGAGCCTAAAAGTAGTTGACATACTGTTGTTTCATAAATTATTGATTTTTAAAAATCAGTTGTCATTTTTTCATTAAAATCACATCACAAATACTTTTTTCAATTTTCTATGGTGCCCCATCTTTGTATATGTAAGACAACTAGTTTGGCTTGAAACTCCTAGACGTCTTTAAAATATATATTTGTCGGTGGCTCTGATCCAGTACCAGTAGATCCATCCAGAGGGGTGTGTGCGTGCCCGCCCGGCCGGCCAGACGCCCGTGAAGGGAGTACAGGCACCCTCCAATCCCCTAAACTTTCTGGCCATTCAACGGGGCTTCTCCCCGGCTACTGGCTTTCTCTATGTATCCCACCCCAACTTGCCTCCAAGCACCCCTTCCCATCTGCTGGGTCCTAGGATCCCCCAACTCAGCCTGCTTCAGGACTGAGCATCTGGGGACACAGTGGTGAGTGCTAGGCTGCAGGGGTTTCTTTGTTTCATGGAGCCTGCATCTACCAAGCCAGCCGTTTTGCCTGCGAGGTCCTTGGCCAGCAAGAGGCCCTGATCCAATACCAGTAGATCCATCCAGAGGGGGTCCTTAGATCCACCACCACAGCCTACTTCAGGGAGGAAAGGATCTGAGAGCCAGCTCCAGTGCTGAGGGGACCTAAGAGAGGGCATAAGAAGAAAAATCCCCAAATACACAGTTAGCCACAGCAAAAATCGGACGAAGCCACCTAGACTCCCCTGACAGCATTTGAAGGAAGAGATGGGCAGGCGCCAATGCAAGAATTCCTCCAACAACCTGAAAAGAAACATAACAGCAGAATCCAGCGAATATGCAACAGGAAGACTTGAACAACCTAATCCAAAAGAAGTAGAAGAAATCGACTTTAAACATAACATTATGAAAGTGATAGAGACATAAAGAGGATGTGAAAAACTCCTTTAAAGAAATGGATGAGAAGACTAACAAAAAGTTAGAAGAAATGAATAAATCCCTCAAAGATACCCTAGAAAACCAAGAAAAAAACAATCAAACAGGTAATGGAAACAGTCCAAAACTTGAAAACTGAAAGGGAGGCAATGAACAAACCGAGGGAAGGCTGGATATGGAAAATCTGGGTAAATGAACAGGAACTACAGAGACAAGTATAACCAACAGAATACAAGAGATAGAAGAAAGAATCTCAGACACTAAAGATACTATAGAAAAAATAAACTCATTGATCAAAGAAAACAGCAAATCCAACAAATTCATGACACAAAACATCCAGGAAATCTGGGACACCATGAAAAGACCAAACCTAAGAAAAAGAGGGGTAGAAGAAGAATTACAGCTCAAAGGCCCAGAAAATATATTCAACAAAATTATAGAAGAAAACTTTCCCAACCTAAAGAAGGTACAAGAAGCATACAGAATACCGAATAGACTGGATTTAAAAAAAAATCCCCTCACCATATATTAATCAAAACACAAAACATACAGAATAAAGAAAGAATATTAAGAGCTGCAAAGGAGAAAGGTCAAGTAACATATGAAGGTAAACCTATCAGAATTACACCTGACTTCTCTATGGAAACCATGAAAGCCAGAAGGTCTTGGATAGATGTGCTGCAGACACTAAGAGACCATGGATGCAAGCCTAGACTATTATACCCAGCAAAGCTTTCTTTCACCATCAATGGAGAAAACAAGATATTCCAGGATAAAAACAAATTTAAGCAATACATAGCCACAAACCCAGCCACACAGAAAGTACTAGAAGGAAAACCACAACTAAAAGAAGCAAACAACACCCATAATAACACAGACATCTAACAACCCTCCATCAGCACAACTCAAAGAAGGGAAACACACAAACTCTACCACCAAAAAAAAAAAAAAATAACCTGAGTTAACAACCGCTGGTCATTAATATCACTTAATATCAATGGACTCAATTCATCTATTAAAAAGGCACAGGTTAAGAGAATGGATACAAAAACAGGATCCAACATTTTGCTGAAAACACACCTCAACCACAAAGACAGACATTATCTCAGAGTAAAGGGTTGGGAAAAGGTTTTTCAATCAAACGGACCTAAGAAACAAGCAGGTGTGGCTATACTAATATCTAACAAAATTGACTTCAAACTAAAATCAATCAGAAGAGATCGAGATGGACACTTTATACTCATAACAGGAACAATTCATCAGGATGAAGTCTCAATCCTGAATATATATGCCCCTAATATAAAAGCACCCACATATGTAAAAGAAACATTACTAGAACTCAAAGCACCCATCAAACCCAACACACTAATAGTAGGAGATTTCAACACTCCTCTCTCACCAATGGACAGGTCAACCAGACAGAAACCAAGAGAAAGGAGATTTCAACACTCCTCTCTCACCAATGGACAGGTCAACCAGACAGAAACCTAACAGAGAAATAAAAGAACTAACAGAGGTAATGAATCAAATGGACTTAAACAGACATCCATAGAACATTCCACCCAAATAGGAAATATACGGTCTTCTCAGCATCTCATGGAACCCTCTCGAAAATTGATCACATATTCGGTAAGAAAGCAAACATCCATAGATACAAAAAAGTTTAGTAACCACCTGTGTCTTATCAGATCACCATGGAATAAAGTTAGAATTTAACCACAATTCTATCCCCAGAAAGCCTACAAACTCATGGAAACTGTACAGTCAACTACTGAACCACCCCTGGGTGAGGGAATAAATAAAGAAATTAAAGTCTTCCTTGAATTCAACAAAAATGAAGACACAACATACCCAAACCTATGGGACACTATGAAAGCAGTGCTAAGAGGAAAGTTCATAGCACAAAGTGCCCACATTAAAAGAACAGAGAAAGCTCACAATAGAGACTTAACAACACAGCTGAAAGCTCTAGAAAAAAAGAAGCAGACTCACCTAGGAGGAGTAGAAGACTGGAAATAATCAAACTAAGGGCTGAAATCAACAAAATAGAAACACTGAAAACAATCCAAAGAATCAATGAAACAAAGAGCTGGTTCTTTGAGAAAATCAAGAAGACTGACAAATCCCTATCCAAACTAATCAAAAGGTAGAGAGAGAACACGCAAATTAACAAGATCAGAAATAAAAAGGGGGACATAACAACAGACACTGAGGAAATTCAGAGAATTATTAGGTCTTACTACAAAAGCCTGTATGCCACAAAGTTGTAAAATGTAAAAGAAATGGACATTTTTTTAGATAAGTACCACATACAAAAATTAAATCAAGACCAGGTGAACAATTTAAATAGACCTATAAGTCGTGAGGAAATAGAAGCTGTCATAAAAAACCTCCCAAGCAAAAAAAAGCCCAGAACCAGATGGTTTTAATGCAGAATTCTACCAGAACTTCCAAGAAGAGCTGATACCTATACTCCTTAATGTGTTTCACATAATAGAAACAGGAGAGTCATTGCCAAACTCTTTTTATGAAGCTACAGTTACCCTGATACCAAAACCACACAAAGACCCAACCAAGAAAGAGAATTACAGACCAATCTCACTCATGAACATCAATGCAAAAATTCTCAATAAAATACTGGCAAACCAAATCCAAGAACACATCAAAAAAATCATCCATTATGATCAAGTAGTCTTCATCCCAGAGATGCAGGGATGGTTCAACATACGAAAATCTATCAATGTAATCCATCATATAAATAAACTGAAAGAAAAAAACATATAGATCGTTTCATTAGATGCTGAAAAAGCATTTGACAAAATTCAACACCCCTTTATGATAAAGGTCTTGGAGAGATTAGGGATACAAGAATCATATCTAAATATAATAAAAGCAATATACAGCAAGCTAACAGCTAAAATCAAATCAAATGGAGAGAAACTCAAAGCCATCGCACTAAAATCAGGAACAAGACAAGGATGCCCACTCTCTCCATGTCTCTTCAACAGTGCTTGAAGTTCTAGCAATAGCTATAAGACAACATAAGGAGATCAAGGGGATTCAAATTGGAAAGGAAGAAGTCAAACTTTCGTTATTTGCAGATGATATGATAGTATACATCAGTGACCTCAAAAAACTCTACCAAAGAACTCCTACAGCTGATAGATACCTTCAGTGATGTGGCAGGATACAAGATCAACTCAAAAAAATGAGTAGCCCTCCTCACAAAGGATAAAGAAGCAGAGAGGGAAATCAGAGAAACTTCATCTTTCACGATAGCCACAAATAGCATAAAGTATCTTGGGGTAACACTAACCAAGGAAGTGAAAGATCTATTCGACAAGAACTTTAAGGCTTTGAAGAAAGAAATTGAAGAAGACACCAGAAAATGGAAGGCTCTCCCATGCTCTTATATTGGTAGGATCAACATAGTAAAAATGGCAATCCTACCAAAGACAATCTATAAATTCAATGCAATCCCATCAAAATCCCAACAAAATTCTTCACAGACCTTGAGAGAACAATAATAAAGTTTATATGGAAAAACAAAAAACCCAGGATTGCCAAAACAATCCTATACAATAAAGGAACTTCCAGAGGCATTACCATCCCTGACTTCAAACTCTATTATAGAGCTACAGTAATGAAAACAGCTTGGTATTGGCATAAAAACAGAGATGTCGACCAATGGAACCGAATCGAAGATCCGGATGTTAACCCACAAACCTATGAACACCTGATTTTTGACAAAAGAGCTAAAACTATTCAATGGAAGAAAGAAATCATCTTCAACAAATGGTGCTGGCATAACTGGATATCAACCCATAGAAGAATGAAAATAGATCCATATCTATCACCATGCACAAAACTCAAGTTCAAATGGGTTAAAGACCTCAATATAAATCCAACCACCTGAACCTGATAGAAGAGAAAATGGGAAGTAGACTGAAACACATGGGCACAGGAGACCACTTCCTAAATATAACACCAGTTGCACAGACAATGAGAGCAACAATGAATAAATGGGACCTCATGAAACTGAGAAGCTTCTGTAAAGCCAAGGACACGGTCATTAAGACAAAAAGGCAACCTACTTAATGGGAGAAGATCTTCACCAACCCCACATCAGACAAAGGTCTGATCTCCAAAATATATAAAGAACTCAAGAAACTAGACATTAAAATTCTAAATAACCCAATTAAAAAATGGGGTACTGAACTGAACAGAGAATTCTCAACAGAAGAAGTTCAAATGGCCAAAAGATACTAAAGGTCATGTTCAACTTTCTTAGTGATCAGGGAAATGCAACTCAAAACAACTTTGAGATACCATCTTACATCTGTCAGAATGGCTAAAATCAAAAACACCAATGATAGCCTATGCTGGAGAGAATGTGGAGTAAGGGGAACACTCATCCATTGCTGGTGGGAATGCAAACTTGTGCAACCACTTTGGAAATCAGTGTGGTGGTTTCTCAGGAAATTGGGAATCAACCTACCCCAGGATCCAGCAATACAACTCTTGGGAATATGCCCAAGAGATGCCCATTCATATTACAAAAGCATTTTTACAACTATGTTCATAGCAACATTATTTGTAATAGCCAGAACCTGGAAACAATCTAGGTGCCCCTCAATGGAAGAATGGATAAAGAAAGTGTGGAATATATACACATTAGAGTACTACTCAGCAGTAAAAAACAATGACATCTTGAATTTTGCATGCAAATGGATGGAAATAAAAAACACTATCCTGAGTGAGATAATTATGATTTTTAAACAGTAGTGCAAAATTATTCAGCCAAAATTGTCATATTATAAAATAGGAATATTTAGGATTAAAATTGCCTCACTCTTCATTTTTATAAAAAATGATTATGATAAACAGAATTCTCAAGAGAAGAATCACAAATGGCTGATGACACACAAAAAATGCTCAGCATGCTAAACCATTAAGATTTTCAAATCAAAACTACTCTGAAATTCCATCTGCC
Source organism: Ondatra zibethicus (assembly GCA_004026605.1). Taxonomy (NCBI): domain Eukaryota; kingdom Metazoa; phylum Chordata; class Mammalia; order Rodentia; family Cricetidae; genus Ondatra; species Ondatra zibethicus. Next base: position 545,706 of record PVIU01000019.1, on the reverse strand, counting down.
CATGTCAAAGTGGCTAAGATCAAATATACTAGTGACAACTTATGCTGGGGAGTATGTGGAGCAAGGGGAGCATTCACTGCTGTTGAGAGTTCAAAATTGTACAGCTACTTTGAAAATCAATATAGAAATTTCTCAGAAATTTGGGAATTGATTTACTTCAAGACCCAACTATAACACTCTAGGGCATAAATACTTACAGAATGCTCAACCATATCACAAGGACACTTGCTCAACTATGTTCATAATAGCTTTATTATTTAGTAGTTAGTATGTGTCTTCAACATATTTCTAAATGCATAATGTAGTACTCTTAACTATAGATATGAGTTAGTGCAATAATGCTTAGATTGTTCAACTCATAAGAGTACAATTTCTTTGTCATTTTTTCATCAGCTAATGCAGTTCATGAACATTTGTCTTATCTGTGACATTGTCAGAACCATAATGCCCTAAACTGAGTGTCTTACAGTGAACATAAATTCAGTTTTCGCAGCTTTAGTGTCTGGCAAGTCAGACTCAAGACACCAACAATCCCAGTATCTGTTTCCTAGATGACAAGTGCCTGCTGTGCCTTTGTGTAAGGGAAAGACTGAGCCAGCTGCTGTGACATAATTAATTAAAATACCCATTTAATTGTTGATATTTCAGCAGGGGAAATACAAAATAATCCTTTCCTCTTAGTTTCAGAGATCAAAGGACTTTAAAACAAACTGTGGATATATATAAATATTATAAATATATATTATGCCTAACATAGCTTAGTAATGTATTATATATTATGTAATAATATGTATATATTGTATGATTATAGACTCTAGTTATCTGTATGTTGCTATAGCTAAGTAATTCCTAGAAAATAAAAACACCTTATTTTTCACTACTTTTTCCAATATTGTAAGAGAATTCCAGAAGAATAAAAAGAGAACTAAGCTGTAAATGCATCTGTAGGAGTAAAAATCAAGATATCCTTTAAATTGCTTTTTATTAAGGATATAAATATTAGAACCTTTAAAAAGACATGAATGAGATGAACCATAACATTCTGAACTGGATTGTCACGTGGTATTCAGTCAAAAGGCACACTCTTTACCTCAAGAGCAACTGTTTACCATTCTGAAAATCTTGACTGACTAATTTATAATTATGTGTTGCTGTACCAAAAAAAATTTAAGTGCCAATGTGCAAGATTCAAAAACAAAACAAATGAATTTTGGAAAAAACCTTCCTATTTCAATTTCATTAAAGAAAACTGTATAAATAAAAAATAAAATAAAATATATATTTGTCATGATAAATAATGAAAAGATACATGGCACACAAATATATGCTATATAAAAACATACATGTGTTTTATATATTTTGGGACAGTACTAGGAGTTCAGTCAAAGGGCTCATGCATGTTTGGCAAGCATTCTACCAATAAAGTAACACCCCTCCATTTACCTCTTAAAAACATTTTCATCAACTATATTCAGAGTACTTTAAGTATCAGTCTTCAAAGATGTCATATTAATACAGTTATGTCTAAGGTAGACATCTGTGTTGATGTTTTATCAATTCTAGAAATGCTGCAATCTCAAATATTACTTTTTCTCCATGCTACCTTTCTAACCCCAAAGTTACTGAAAATTAGTTTTTAATTCTCTCAATATATCTTTCCAGTTAGGAACTCATTTTTATGTTATATCCTTTATGTATATTTTTCATATTTTTGCTCTAATTTTTAATTCCTTTGTTAGTTGTATATAACTATTTTATTCATTCATTAATTTCATAAAAACAAATCAGTGAATTTTGATATAACTTTTATTTTTTATAATTTTTATTTTTTTTAATTCCAAAGGATAGGGTAGAGACACATGTTTAAAGTTCTCAGCATTTGATAAGTTAAAGTAGGATAATTAAGCTGGGTGGTGGTGGCACACACCTTTAATCCCAGCATTTCAGAGACAGAGGCAGGCAGATCTCTGTGAGGCCAAGGCCAGCAGCCTGGTCTACAAGAGCTAGTTCCAGGACAGGCTCCAAAAGCCACAGAGAAACCCTGTCTCGAAAAATCAAATAAAAAAAAAAAAAGCAGGGTCAGACTTTTTCCAAATATAACACTTGTCTGAATTTTGTCTCATTTGCTTAATCATTCTTTAAATGTAATATGTATAAATATGTAGGTTTTTCTGGCCCAATATTTCCATGTTCTCACCCTCCCACCCTTCTCTTTTCCTTAATAGGTCTCATGCAGCACAGGCTAACCTCAAACTCAGTAGATAGCTGACAATGACTTTGAACTACAGATCCCCCGTCTCTATCTCCCAGGTCATAGGATCACAGGCATGTGCCACCACACAAGCCTCCTTGCGTTTTCCCCAAATACAAACTGTTTTCTTACATAAACCTAATAATCAAAATTTTAACAAGCTATTGATATAATGGCAACAGCCTGTATTAAAATTTTATCCTTTATTTGGGGAAGTGTATATGGTATGGCTTTGCTGGAGGAAGTACATTTCTGCAGGCAGGCTTGGAGATTAAAACTCTGTACCACTTCAAGTTGGTTCTCTACTTCATTATTGTGATTCAAAATGTGAGCTATCAACTTCCTGCTCCTCCCACCATGCCTACTGCCTGCTGCTATGTTTCCCCACCATGATTATTATACCTCTAGACCCAAAAGCCAAAAATAAACCCTTTCTTCTATAAGTTGTTTTTAGTCATGTTTTATCACAGTAATAGAAAAGTAACAGAGAAGTTGGTACTGAGAGTAAGCTGCTGTTGCTTTGACAAATATGACCATTGCTATTATTATTATTTGGAGCAATGTGGAAGACCTTATAGTTTTGGACTAGAAAAAAAATGGCTGAATTCTGTAAGCAGAGTTTAGCAAGCTGTTTCTAGTAGGACCCTGGAAGATAGCAGTACTGAGAGTAATGCAGATGGCAAAGGCCCAGCTCAAGAGGTTTCAGAGGTAGTCAGCATTAGCAACTGTGCTAAAGGCCATTCTTGTGACATTCTGGCAAAGAAATCTGGCTGTCTTCTGCCATTGGCTTGTTCTGTGGGACCCTGTATGCTGTGAATATGTGTTGTTCTCACTGGTTAATAAATAAAGCTACTTTGGCCTATGGCAAGGCAGGATAGAGCCAGATGGGAAATTCAAGCAGAGATACAGGTGAGGAAGGGCGGAGTCTAGGAGACGCCAGCCAGCCAGCTGCTGAGGAAGCAAGACATGTAGAAACGAGGTCACATGGCAATACGTAGATTAATAGAAATGGGTTAAATTAAATGTAAGAGCTAGATAGTAATAAGCCTGAGCTATTGGCCAAGCATTTATAAGTAATATTAAGCTTCTAAGTGGTTATTTTAAAAGTGGCTGCAGCACTGGGCAGGATGAAAAGCCTCTGTTTACAGGCCTGAGAATCTGATGGAGGCTAAATGAATAAGTAATAGACTATCTTAGTTAGGGTTCCTATTGCTATGAGGAGACACCATGACCACCATAACTCTTACAAAGGAAAACATTTAATTATGGTGGCTCACTTACAGTTCAGAGGTTCAGTCCATTGTCATCACGGTGGGATATGGGGGCATGCAGGCAGACATGGTACTGGAAAGGTAGCTGAGTGTTCTACATCTTGGCTGGCAGGCAACAGGAAGTGGTCTGAGTCACTGGAAAGTATCTTGGGCATATATGAGATATCAAAGTCTGCCTCTATAGTGACACACTTCCTCCAACAAAGCAAACCTCCTAATAGTGCCACTCCCTTTGGGGGCCATTTTCTTTTATACCACCACATGGACCACTTTCTTTGATAGAGGTAACTTCAAGATAGCATAATATTGAATCTTTGCTATGACTGTTATTAATGACTCTTGTACAAGTCTACAATAAAAAAAAACCAGCAAGTGGGGCAGAAAGAAATAAAATGTGCACAGTTTAAACAAAGAGAGCACCAGAAAACATAATGCTACAGTCAAGGCTTGTGTTGTGCTGCAATTACTGAGGAGATTAGTGCCCTTAAGGAGAGTCCTGCTCTGCCCTGGGACGAAGAAGGGTGAGTTTGGGACAAGACCCCAGTCAGCTAAGCTTCCAATGTGTAAGATAGCCTAAGAGGTTTTCTGCTCTTTGAAACCAACTGAATATTGCTACTAATTTGGCCAACTGAAGATGTATAAAATCAGAGCTGGAACCAACCTTGGCAGTGCCAACCAGTGTGGTACTGGCTTTAGAGGCATGAAGGATATCAGAGTGAAGGGGGTGTGGATACTTCTCTGCAGTTCCAGAGGGCTACTTAGGACAGGCAGCATGTGGCAGGGAAGGCCCTGAGACAAAAATGTGATTCATGTAGAACCTAGTTTTGGAATGTTAGGGATGTTCAAAGACTTTAATTTATATATTAGGAGAGTGCCTCACATCATTATAAAAGGGCACATATTATACTTTACTATAACTTTCTGAACTTTATAAACATTTATTTAAAATCCATATTTTTAAATATTTAGAGCAAGTACTAACAATTTACCAACCTTAAAAATGCAAGATTCCTTTAAGTAAAAGAAATTATACAACTCTGAATATCTCCTGTGGGTCAAACAATGCTTATTAAATGGTTAACTATTACTTAGTCTGGCACACCATTTTAATCACTTAAGATTACCTTGAAGAAATTATTGATTTATAATCAATCCTCACAATAAAAATAATTGCATTTGACATTAGCACCAGTCTGACCAAAAGCCCAAACAAGTGTAATAAAATATATTTTCAAGTCAGGCATCATGGTGCATGCCTGTAACACCAGCACCTGGGAGATGGAGGCATTAGGATTAGGAGTTTATGGCCAGCCTCAGCAACATAGTGAGGTTGGGTGACACTAGACAGTCATTTTATTTAAAAAATTAAGAAATAATACATTTTAATTTCTTTTCAGAAAATTCTGACTTTGTAAGAATATCAACAGAATTAACCCACTCTAAAAACACCATCACAGTTAGAAATTCCAACACTAATGCTATTATCATTTCCTAATTTTGAAACAGTGTTAATTCTATGACTTTGAGTTAATTGAGTGACGCTGGCTGACGCAGCATGGTAATACATGTTAATTAGAAAAGTCAAGCAGATGCAACTAGGAAATTTACAAATGTAAAGATGGGGAAGAGAATGTAATAGTAAAATCTATTACACTTATCATTATCAATATGTAAACATAGATGTGCTGTGAAATTTCTCCATATAGTCTAAAGCAGCTGCTGCTGTCCCCCTACCCACTTTGAAGTCTGAGCCTTATGTTGGCCTTAAACTTCAGATCTTGATCCTCCTACTTCTAGCTCCCAAGCACTGTGGTTACAGGTACCGCCACCACATCCACCTTATAATTTCTTTTTAAACAGCAACTTTACCATTCACTTAATATTTATTGATCAACTATTTTATTCACGAGGATTCAAATTCTGGTATGTTTGAATCCATTGATTTTTCCACATCTAAGAGTCAAGGCTGCAACCTAGGTAAATTATATTGCCTCTGGCATTAGAGCATACAGAGAAAAACAAAAGTACATTGGGTTGGGGAGACGAGTTTAAAGAAATTAGGAGCAGCAATTAGTTGATTCACCTGTTTCTCAAAGGCTCTAACAGATGGTAGAGAAACTATACTTACCAAGAACGTAATATGGGTAAACTAACTCTTAAGATAACAAACAAACACATGGCTACTTAAATTGGTTACAATGCACACTAAAACAAACAAACAAACAAACAAAAAACCCCACAATGTTCAAATTATAAAAGCAAGCAACCAAAGATTCATCCCCCAATTTAGGCAACAATATCACCAATATGATTTTATATGCCTGATTGCTCCTTCGCTAGCCCTCAGGCTACCCCCATGAGGCAACCATTAAAATGAATTTTATGATATACCCTGCTTTTTTTCCATTATAATTTTAACACAAACGATTGTTTTGCTTGCTCCTAAACTTTGAAGGCTGTATTCTGTCCTCCACAAATGGTTCCTTCATTCACTATATTTTAAAGATCCCATCCATTCTACTGTCATTGGTTATTTGTTCTTTTCCACTTGTTTTAGAGTCATTTATGCCATTTCCCCAATTACTCTTTTAGGAAAGAAAAAAAAAGTGTTTTTTTTTTTGTTTCATTCTCAGTATGCTAACCCTATCTAAGTTGTTTCCAGTTAGACGTTACTCAAATTTAGCCCACAGCTTTTACAATGTTGGGAAGTTTTGAGAATTAAAGTGGGGTTGCAAGAGTAGAGGTGGACTGAGAGTACCAAGCATCCTGACACTGTCAACAGACAAGTTCATAGAAACAGAAAAGACAAGGTATGGGGCCATATAGTATACTTCCTTTGCTCACAGAGAGTCCCTCAGAACACCAACATCCAGGGAAGAGATACCTACGGCATTTCGGGACTCTAGGAAGTGCCACCGTTGCTGGATAAAACTGACAGCCCTCAAACGCGGAAGCATAAAAAGCCAGCGCAGTAGGCACTGGATGCGGTGTCACACAAACCGCGCTCCGCTGGAAACAGACTCCGCACGATCAAGAGCCCGAGTGTGTGTGTGTGGAAAGGGGTGTTCAAGGAGGCCAGGGCCGGCGCCCCATCTAGCCCCTGCAGACCCTTTCTCACTATTCGGGACAAAGCAACCTCACAACAGACCAGCGACAGCGCCGTGACTGTACTCTCCGAGTCAGAAGTCCACAGATCTCCGGTCGGACTGTTTGGGAGGTGCTCTGCCTCCTACTTCCGGTGGCGGAGAGGAGCAGTTGCTATGGTAATCTAAAAAAGGCGGAGGTCCGTCTGGCTGCGCTGAGAGATTCGCAGAACTACTGAAGAAAATTGGCTGCTCTTCTTGGTTTGTGAGCTGAAATTAGGTAGCCACCGGCACCCTCTCTCACTCTCTCGCTCGCTCTGCCCCTCACTGTGTGGCTGCCTCTCCCACCAGCTATGTTTACTTTTATGTCCTAACGGCCTGTGCATGCCCCTGAAACACAGGGATCCAGCAGCATTGTGGCCTGCGGAATACAAAACGGAGAGAGCTTGTCTCCGATTAGCTGTGGCTGTTACATGGTGCAGCCATGGTGACTGGATGGCTTTCTGTTTTCACTCGGCCCTATAGACGCCTTAGGCGCTTGTTAACAGTTTATTTTTCCTGCTTATTGTGTGTCTGGTTATTTATGGAGCCGTTTGCTACAATGTAGTCTCCAGGCCCCTGTCTCAGTCTTGGTCCTGAGTTTTAAATAAAAGGGGGTTTCCGAGCCCTAGGGGTGCAATTATACATATATTTAAGCTTCAGTTTAGGCTCTCTTCACAGGAAGGGAAAGAATAGAATTCTGGAACATTTCTGCCCTGGGAGTTCCATGTGAGAATAACCCTATTTGGAAAGAGCATTTGAAGAAGATCCTTAAAAATATGTTTTTAAATTGCTGGCTGTAAAGTGAGTGCTTGTTCTTCCTTATTGGAACAGTTTTCTTTCACATTTATGAGATGGTGTGCACGCATATGTGTTTAAAACTGATGTTTAATTATGGCGGTACCAATTTGCAGTAACCAGACTGTGACACCGCATCCCTATGGGGTCCTTCTAAATCTGGTGTAATATGAAAGTGTCAGGCAGGCGGTCTGTGTATTATAAATAGGGTACTTCATCCATGATAAGCGATTATTATCTTTCTTTCCCAAGTGTAAAAGACCTACATAATTCAAGAAGGTGCCAGTGATTTAGGCCTCCTGAGTAAGAATCCAATGAGTCCTGAAGGGGACTCTACCTGTGTCATCTTATTGTTCAACGTGAACTATTCAATTTATTAGATTGAAATGTATTTTTAGAAGTCAACGCAGGATAAAGTAATGTTGGAAGCCATTAGACCACCAGCACAATTTAGCACCTCATAGTAGCCTTTGTTCAATAAACCTTCATCCACATTAACGGAAGAAACCACTGAAACTTCACAGCTTACTGCTAACTGGGTGACATCTCTGTCCCTCAATCTCAGCATCTGCAAAATGGACAAAAAGTACCTGGTCAGTGTAGTAAAGGATGAAATAAGATGTTGACTGTGTAATTAATGTCTTATGAACAGAGGTTCTGTATAGACCCCCAAATATTACTGCTAAATGAAGGAACTCAGTAAAGCCCAATGGTAATAAATGAAACTTCAGCTAGTCAGTGATTTGGCACGTGCTGTGTTATAGAAATGTAATGAAACGAGTTAGTTAATCCTGCTCTGGAGGGTGGGTGTCACCTGCAGCTGATTTACATAAAACAGCTTGCTGTTAGGGAATCTTACCCCGCTATAGTTTCTTCAGCATTACTGTGTCCTGTAGTATTCTGTATGCTTCCTATTTGTGAGCAGATGTAATCTTAGCAACCTTTTGATGTCTCACAGGACCTCTTGTTTTGAGATGACAGGTGTATACATTTTCTTTGTTCTGATTTCTTTTGTATTATACTACAACTTTGTTCTTTGGGATATTTTATATTTGAGGAATTATATACGTGTGTGTGTATACCTAATTAGAAATCAATTGTTAAAGATTTTATTTAACAAGTACTGATGAGTTCATATAGATGTTATAGCATTTGCCTTTTTTATTCTATGTGTAAAATCTTTAATAGCCCAATGTCCCACCTCATGGTGGTACATTTGCATTTTAGGTGATTTACATAGACTAAAGTAAATTTTTAATTGTTTTCTAATAGAATGGCCGGGAATCCTGGAAGTGATGCAGCTTTGGGTACTCAGAAATCAATGTTTTCAGGGAGTCCCCGAACAAAGAAATTTCCACTAACTGAACAGGAGGCATTTTATATGAACTGTAGAGCCGCCTACTTAACTATCTTCAAAAGCAGCCTGGAAAACATTATTTCTAAGGATCAACTTTACCTAGGTAAATTTTTACCTTATTTGTTGAAAGTTATTAGACTGAAAAGTCTGAATTAGAATTACGTCGAGTCACTCCAGTTTCATAGTGAAACAAGCAACAGGACTGTAAGAAACAATAACTGTTTCTATGGTTACTTATTCTAGGGGTTCCAAATTATATACATATAAACATACATACATACATACATACATACATACATACATACATATGGAGGGGGAGATTGTGTTACACAAGATATAAATATTTTAAAAGATGTATAATTTACATTTTTATTAGAGAACAACTTTATACCTAAAAAGCTTGTGTCTCCAAGAACAAAATCACCCTTTGTATGATTATGTGCAACAAGTGCTCAACAATTGATTTAAATATTTGTATTATTATGTTGATCTAGTTTCTCTTTCCTTACGGCTATTTCTCTAAACTGTTTTGTATTTACTAATCTTAATTACATTAAATTGTAGAAAATTCAGATAAACATTTTAGTGTTGATTTATGATGCACATATAGTATACATTCCCATCCAAAATAGTTGGAAATTTCTAATATGATATTTTATAATAAAAATTGGTAGCACAACTCAAAACAGATGCAGCTTAGAAATGTAATGCTTTCTTTTCTGGTGGTTCGGAAGTGTATTAGTTCATGATGGACAGTTACAAAGTAATGTGTAGAAGGCCATTTGCAAATCACTACATCACTTGTCTTCAACTGGACAGGTGTCTGTAATTGCTTAAAGACATTGTACTTAGTGTTGTGTGACGTATTCAAATATACAGCCTTTCTGAGATCATGCCTCTTTTACAGATATAAAAATACAGTTAGAAATGGAAACCATTTAACGGTTGTGTCTCTGTGATGCTCTTCTAAAGGCTTCTCAGCTTTTCCTTATTTCTAACGGGGTCATAACTATAAGTGGTCTCTTCTTAAAAAATTATTACATTTAGTTAAGTATGCATGTGTGTGTATGAGCATGCATGTACATAATGTGATTGCACTTACATGCACATATGCGTGTGTGGTTCCTCTTTGTGCATGCATGCCCATGGCAAAGCATGTAGAGGTCAGAGAACAACTTGTGGGAGTGGGTTCTTTCTGCTGTGTGGATCCTGGGGATAGAACTGAAGTTCTTGGGCTTGGTAGTAAGTGCCTCCACCTACTGAGCCATCTCCCTAGCCTTGCAGTGGGTGCTTTTGTGCATATATTTGACATTTAGAACATGGTTGATATTCTGGAGCTCCTTCTCCCTAACTCTGATGAACATTATAGATGCCACACCTTGTTGACATTAAAATTCTCAAATAAATAAGTTCTTCCATTCACTGAAATATCTGTCAACCCTCAAAAAATAGTCATTTATGCTTTTGTGGTTACCCCTATGTTCTTAAAAAAAATTCAGTTAACCTTATTTTCTCTACTAGTTCTTAGATAAACCAGCTGGGTGCAGTGTGTCATCCTTGTAATTCTCGCACTTTGGAGGCAGAGGCAGGGAGATCACATCAAGTTCAAGGCCAAACCAGATCAACAAAATGAGTTCCGGGCTGGCCTGGGCTACAGAGTGAGAACCTGCCTTAAAAAATAAAGTTCTTTTTTTTTTTAAACTATTTACTTTTATTTAATTTGCATTTTGCCTGCATGTATGTCTGTGTGAGGGTATTAGATCTTGGAGTTAGAGACAGTTGTTAGTTGCCATGTGGGTGCTGGGAATTGAACCCGGGTCCTCTAGGAAGAGCAGTCAGTGCTCTTAACCACTGGGCCATCTCTCCAGCCCCAAAATAAAGTTCTTAAGTAAGCCAGTTAATGACAGTTAAGTAGGTTGAAAACCAAACCAATAGAAGAAGGAAAAAAATCAGTTCTGCCACTAATATATTAAGTCTCTTTAGCTGGTAGGCGTATATATTTTTTGTTTTCAATAATGAAGTATACAAGGATGTAACTATCTTGAGAAACATACATTGGTGTAACTCTATAGTCAGTAGCAATGGTGATGTAGTGACAGATATTGGATTTGCTTGCTAATATATAGGGATTGAAGAAAGATGCTGAAATACCAATTCCAAATGTTATAGTAATATATGATCCTTTTTAAAATTGAGCAGCTCTTCAACATGCGGGAAGAAGTCCATCCCAAAAGACCATTAATAAGTACTGGACTCCTCAAACTGCCAAACTGAATTTTGATGATTTTTGTATAATTTTAAGCAAGGAAAAACCTACTTCAAAAGCAGAATTGCTAAAATCATTTAAACAATTAGATGTAAATGATGATGGCTCCATTCTACACTCTGACCTTCATAAATATCTAACAAAGGTAAGAACTGTGAGAATTCTATACTGTGGATGTCTCTAAAGCAACTGGAGTCCAGCTTGGGCTACCAAAGTCCACATTAAAGTAAGTATTCTATCAACAGGTAAAATGAAGGGCACAGAGTATTTATAAAGTATTGGCAATCCTTCTCCATGAAAAGTGCTTTATAAATTAAAGAGAAAGTATAAAGTTGAGCCTGTGTTTCAGTCTCCCTGCCCCCCATGTCATTCTTTTCTGGTCAGAACTCTGAGAATCTATGATTTTCATGTGTTTAGTAAAAGGAAAATAAGTATAAATGTGATATGAAATAATTTTGTTTCATTTCATTTTCTTTTTTTTTTTTAACACAGGGTTTCTCTGTGTGTGGCTTTGTAGACCAGACTGGCCTTGAACTCAGGGATCCACCTGGCTCTACCTCCTGAGTGCTGGGATTTAGGCATGCACCACCATGCTCAACTCATTTTGTTTCTTGAACACTTAGAAGATATTATTATTCTATCTTCAATATCCATATTACAGACTCTGTAACATGAATTGTTAAAATCTTGAAATTGAAATTAAGAATATTTTCACAAAATTTAATAATTTCATGAAATTTTATTTAATATAGTTTCATTATTGCTTAATTCTGACTCATAATGAAACCACATATTCAAAATTATTTGTGGAGGAGATTAAAATGTATTTCTAACTAGGCACTGTACCTTACCCACACCTTTAATTCCAGCAGCTGGGAGAGAGGCAGGCAGATCTCTGAGAGTTCCAGACCAACCTGGTCTACATAGTAAGTTCCAGGTCAGGTGGTCTTATATAGTGAAATTGACTTAAAAAAAAAACAAAAAATATATTTTCTACCATCACCATAAATAACAAAACATTGATTCTGTTGTTTTAAAGCAAATCTTATTTTATTTCTAGAGAGGTGAGAAGATGACTAAGGAAGAAGTAAATGCTGTGATAAATTTGGCTGATGTAAATGCTAATGGAAAGTTTGACTACATGAAGGTAGATAAGCCCTTATTGATATAAACCTGCATGCTGTGTAGGGAATCACTTTTAATTTTCCCCAGTGCTGCTAATGTATAACTGACAAAATGGATATATTGATAGTGTATACATAGATACTTTTGATATATGCTTACATTGTGAAATGATTAGACCATATCAGATATGTGTGTTTCTTATTATTGTAGTCAACCAAGGGCCTCATACATGCTAAACACTGTACCACGAAGCAACTCCAGCCCCTATACAAGTGTTTTTTTAAAATACTGACAAGGGCATAGTTATATACTGAACACTCATTGTACTTTAAATTTATCCTCTTCAGTCTCACAATTATGATCTGATGATTATATTTAAAATAGTGTAGGACAGGCATACCTAATCTCAACATTCAAAATATGAAATGCTTCACAATCTGAAGCTAAGTTCTGTGTGTGAGCCATGTGAGGCCTTCTAAAAGTATTGCATGAAACTTCCTCTGGCTATTTGTATAAGCAGTACATGAAACATAAGTGAATTTCTCAGTTAGACTTAGATACCATAAGATTCTACTATGTATATGCAAATGCTCCAAAATCTGAAGTCATCCAAAATACTTTTGGTTGGAGCATTTTGAATAAGGGCCACTCAACCCACATAACCAAGTTAAAATACATACAGGTATATAAACAAGCATAGAGACTCCCTTCAGAAATGAACCTTTTCTAGGCTGGAACAGTCATAAAAATTATTTAGAAGAAATGCAAGTCTATGTGTCTTGTTAAAAAAAAAATAAATCACCTCTCCTGGTGTACCATTCATTTTCACTTGGAGTGTGACCTCACTGATTGATGGCTGCATTTCACTAGGTCACTTGGGGCTGGGCAGTCTGGTTCAGGGAAAATAACATGAACAACAAATAAAGTAAGAAACACGTTTCATTGACTGGCCTCCTCCTTGCCTACTAATGTGTTATTTGCCTCCCTCGCCTCCCAGATGTCAGACTGAACATTTTCCCCACTAGCTGACTTTCTTCTATTTCCTTTAGTTTTGTAAATTATATATGACAACCAGCGAGCAGTGTCTCAGGACTACACTAGAAAGACTGGAGGCTGACAGTAAACTGAGGCGCCAACAGTTTGGAAGCCACATGGAAGGGTCCCCTGAAAGAGACCCATTTCCAGCACCAAAACCATCACCTAGAATCATAAGAAAAAATGACCAGGAAACATTCTCAAGTAAAGGTATTTACTTTCAATACTAAAATTTTCTTGATTAGAGATGATGGATCATAATTCAGACAACAATTTCCTTCATCTCCAGTTATCAATAATAAAGTAAATGAGACCATTCCTAGACTTTCTTAGCAGTAAAAATCTACTGAAGTAAAATTTTATTATGAAACCTCACTTGGCTGTGCTCATTATATTTTATTTAACTAAAATTTCAGACTAAAAGATGACATATTGAAATAAAGAATCTTACATTAGTAGCACGTAAATTAAAACCATTAAGGCCTGATCAATATAAACCTCTAACTGCATTTCAGTAGGAAGAACAGAGTGAAATGAGAGTGGTAGACCGTGTGACTCCATGTCTAGAGATTAACTGCTGCCAACCACTTTTCACAGAAGACTAAATCACTTCCTTTTACAGGTGATGCAAGCCCTTCCTTGCTGTCAACAACTAGAAAGTTCAAAACATCTGTTTCCTTCACAATTACCATGAGCGCTAATAGTAACCGAGACTCAAAGTTAACAGAGCCAAACCTAAAGGTACAGTACTTTAAATGAACAAAATCAACTTTTTCTGAAAAGTATTTGGCTTTAAGATTATTACTAATTATTGAATGTTCACAGGGAACCAATGGAGTTTATGAACTAATTTGAGCTTTGCTATAGAATGCAGTATTTCTATTTGTAATATTTTAAATTAGATTTCATTTATTTATGAAAGAGTCAGCTCTTTCCTTGCACCATGTGGAGTCAGGACGAAATTTGAGTTGTGCTCTTTGACTGTAGACACCTTTGTCTGCTGAGCTATCTTGCTGACCTTGGTTATGATGTTTTAAAGTAAAAAGAATGAGCAAGAATATTATTATGTATAAGGTCTTTAGTTTGAAAATGGCGACTCTTCAATTTTTAAATTTGATGATTAGATTAATTATCTATGTACCTTGACAAGTAAAATTTTTTGTTTTACAAATACTTTCCCTAGGTATTGTGTAAATAAATCATTCATTCAATATCAATTCCTGTGAGACAAAGACCACAAAGTCACTTTGCTAAGTCAATATTTGTTGAGTGTTAATATTGATCTTCTTCCTTCGTTTTCCCTTTTTAGACTCAACTTTTACTAGTTTTCTTTCAGCAGAAAATAATAGCTACAGAAATATAAAACATTAACTGGAAACTGCTAGGATACATTAAAAATGTGCACCTGGAGACCTCTGTAGAAGGGGAAAATGGTTATGACCACACACTATAACTGCTGTTAGAGAACTGAACTGATTGTTCTCCAGAGCTGCATTCTTGTTTCAAATAACAACTCTGTATTTGTTATTGAACTCTGAAGTCCCTTATATCTTTAAATTGCTAGACAGTGACATTTGTTCTATATTAAAATTTTAAAACATCATCTCTAAGGAATTTTGCTCTGACTGTTTAGGAATCTATACACCCTAAACAATTTGGTGTGCATGTCCAGTTTGTTCACACATATTTTGTGTTCCAACAATATTATTTTTCACCAATAGAACCTGTTTGTATTTTGTAATTAAGTTAAATGTTAAAACATCAGCCTGATTAATTATATTTACCTAACTCTAAAGTGTTTAAATTTAATCATCATGTAGAGATATAAATATTAATAGATTATATTGAATCATAAGATTTTTCTTCTCACCAGTAATACATTTCCTTTAGGTCAGTCCAACAAATAATTTATAATCAGGTAATGTGTGCCAATTATTTTGCTTAGTATAAAATATGGGCCTTGAATTGAAGAAATTTCCATTTGATTATTAGCTGTCATATGCCAAGGTAGCATAGCATAGTATTTCATTGTTATAATATATATTTATTGATTGAATACTCTGTTAAAAAGAGTCTTCTTGGAACTGATAAAGAGCTCAGAATAACACACCTGAAAGTAAATTCTAGCTATTTCCCCTAGTGATTGTATAAATCGGGGCAGGTTTAACAACCTCTCTTTTGAGTCTGATTTTCTTTAACTATAAATTGGGAATAATTTTATTTAATGTATTTTAAAGGATCTAAATCCTTTATTTGTGTTTGTTTGTTTTTTGTTTTTCAAGACAGGGTTTCTCTGTTTAGCCTTGGCTGTCCTGGAACTAACTCTGTAGAGCAGGCTGGCTTCAAACTCACAGAAATCTGTTTGCCTCTGCCTCCTGAGTGCTGGGATTGAAGGTATGTACCACCGTTGCCTGGCTTAAATGGATTTCAAAGCATTTAGCACAGTACTAGGGACATAGTCACTTAAATAAAAAAAAAAGTATTACAGACCTAAGACATGACTGCAGTTATTTATATGGAAATGAAATGAAAGTCTAGTCTAAGAACAGTTATTCTGGAATTGGATTGTGAATGGAGATGGGAGAAGGACTTACCTGAGAGGCTGAAGCGTTATCTGCATATGTAGTGATGCTAGCTTGGCCTATGTAGTTCTTGAGTATACTAGGAATGGGAGGAGTCTAATAGACAGTCCCAGGATTAGTCTGCAGGCCTTAGTGGTTATAAAAGAAAAAAGAGTCCACTTACATTTTCATCTAAACATCAAGAAGGAATGTTGGTGATGATTGAAAATTAGATTTTAAAAATACTAAGAATTTAATTATTAAAAGAAGTTGATATACTGTCAACTTAAAAAAGTTGTTTTCATTTATTTATTATGTGTATGTGCACATTCACCAGAGTGCATGTGGAGGTCAGAGGGCAGCTTATGTGAGTTCGTTCTCTCCTTCCTCTTTGTGGAGCCCAGGGACTGAACTGAGGGAAGCACCGCTGCCTGCTGAGCCATCTTTGTCAACTTTTTAATCCCTTATTTTTAATATAAATATTAATTTCTTTCAGAAATGTTGGCCTTGCATTTCTTAGCTTTTTTTGTTTATTATCTGGTATTTCTTAGATGAAGTGACCCAAATTACTGTTATTTTGACTTTTGAGACAGTCTATCCGAGGCTGTATAGAGATTTACAGTGTAATCAAGGATAATCTTGAAGTTTTGATCCTCCTGTTCCCACCCTCATCCAAGCGCTGATGAACACATTGCTAAGTGAGACGGTGCTTTAGACTGAGGCTCTCTGTCACTCAGCAGGGGTCAGCTCTTTCTGTTGGCGTTTTACTTAGAAGCAGTTTTATTTTTGTAGATGTTAAATACATTTGTGAAATTTTAGGACCATTCTTCTATTTGGTTTTGAAAATACAAGATAAATTACTAATAAGACAGCTAAATTAATCTTCTTCAAGTACTTTAAGACAGTTGGTTCCTCAGTTTATGTGGGACAGAGAAAAGTGGGATCACACAGAAAGCGAGATGCTTCAGAAATGTGAATTTGTTGCCATGGTGCAAGTATAAGCCAGAGTCTCTCTTCCTGCCCTGTCTGCCTACCTGCCTGCCCTCTCTCCATTCCTCCCTTTCTTCCTTCCTTCTATGCTTTTGTTCGCTTTTTAAGAAGACATGGTCTTGCTGGGCTCCAGCTCGCAGGCTCAGGCAGTCATTTTGTTTTAGCCTCTAGAGTAGCTGAACTATAGGGCACCATGCTTAGCAGCCAGATTTTAAATCATATATCCACACATTTATGAAAGACTTGAATTACAGGAGGAAAATAGGAATATTCCAGTAACTGTACATATATGACTTTCTATTGCTCATACTTCAACACTGTATTACTATTCTCTTTTTAATTTTGGATTCTATCTAGTTAGGTTCAGTAATATTCAAGAAATGTCAAGAATTTTCCCTTGAGAGAGGAATAGCTTTAACTTCCTTGCTATAAACCAGTCATTACTGAAATTAGAGTAGGCCACAAGTCATCAGTGGTAAGCTCCAGAGATGTAACCTGCCTGTATTCATATGCTTAATTGGAACTTGCCTAAATATATGTCATCTAAACATATTTTTATGATATGTATGTGACACATACCATACAGCACATATATAGTATACATACATGTATCATACAATATCAAGCTGTATGTATTTACAGCATGTTATATATGCATAAGTCATGTACATGTGAAGCATACCATATATCATACACAAGTTTCTCTATAAAACAGTACAAGTGCATAATACAATTATGCATATAAATGTATAATACAAATTGATAATGACTCAGTCTTAATTTTTGTTAAAGCACTAGTTATGTTTCCTTTTCAAAATGTTAATCAATTCATCCATCAATTAAAAGATAATCCATATCAGTTTTCCTTCATACATCATCTACTTAACCTTTTATTTTTAAGAATTCTTTAGTGACAAAAAATTAAGAGCGCATTTCAAACAATGAAAGTGAATAGCTTCCTGAAAGGGCATGACACAGACTCTCTGTAAAGAGTGGTGGAGATGACAACTTCCGTGCTGTCATGGTGGCAGGTTGGCTTGCGGTAGAATGATATGTAAGGACAAGTGTTTGCCAGAGTGACCCAGGAAAGATGTAACTTCACTAATCCATTTACGATCACTGTTTCCTACTTAAAATTTGTAGTTGTGTCTTGAGTATTTCCTTATTTCTTATGAATGGGATATGTAAACCGCATGCCACCAGTGAAAGAAGTCCTTTGCACTTATAGGAATGTTCTTGAATTGGTAGAATCTAGCACCACCTCATGCCCACTCTAAGAATTACAAGCTGTTTAATTTGTCAAAAAATGTATTACACATGGAATTTCCTCCTCTGTTATTCTAAAATCATTTTAAAACTCAGTGTATTTTCATTTTCTCATAAACTCAAACTGTCAGCCGTGTCTGTATTTCATTCAGATTAATTTGTTTGAACAATTCAGACAATTTCTCAGTATTTTTTTTACTTTTAATTCATAGCATGTTGGTTTGGACATTCATTCTTAGGGTGTTAGTCTGAACCCAAGACCCTCCTCCCCCCAAAAAGCAAAAACAAAAAACTTTGTGATTGAAAGTCTTATTTTAAATAAAATTTCAAGTTGAATAAGCACTGTATGTTTAATAAGTTTTGTGAATCTTAGGAAACCCACTGTTTCTTTATAAGAGTGTTGCTCGAGGTTTCCTAGTGGTGGTACTTATGGTTCTTCCTTTGGTGTCAGTCATGTGGTGCTTGCCTACCTTGGTGTAGGGCTTCCCTGCTGTTTCCAGGCCTGTTAGCCTCAGTGTTATTGCAGTACGGAGTTTGGCAGTCTTCCATAGAAACTTACAAATTCTTTTTCTATTATTGCATTTTTCTTCCAGAACTGGAATGTGAGAAAGATATCTAATAAAAATGTTAACCTTCTCACTAGATTTTTAAAGCCATTTCCTATCAGCCCTTGGCACTGCCCCAGAAGAACTGCCATGAACAACTTCTCTTTAGTTTCCCAAATGTCGCAAATCACATTAACTACTAATATTCTAAACAAAGGACATTTAAGGAAAACAAGTTCCTTTAGGGCGGTGAGAAGGCTCAGCGGGTAGAATCTTGACAACTTGAGTTCAGTCCCCAGATCCCAATGGAAGGAGGGAACCAACTTTAAAAATATGGAGAGCTGCTGCATTTAAGCTAAACGCTTAAGTTTGTTCAACCCTTAAGGGTATAAATAATTCAGAATGATAATGCTCCATCATTGTATCATTTACTGTATATGTTTATGTTATATATTATATAATTGATTTATAATATAAACATGAAACTTCATTTAAAGCTTACTTTAGAAAACCATGGTAGTTTTTTGTTGGTGTGTTTTATTTTTGAGAAAGGGTCTCACTGTAGCCTGGCTGGCCCGGAACTCTGGGTATGCCAAAGTGGCCACAAACTTGCAGACATCCTCCTATTTCTGCCTCCCAAGTGCTGGGATTATAAGCAAAATTAAGTCGCCATGCCCAGTATTCATGGCAGATATTAAATGCAAAGTAGATCAGAACTCAGGATACAACTGGTAGATGGGAGAGGAAGACTTCTGAAGTCTTTGAGAACTGTGATATCATGGCTTCCGTGTTGTTTTCCAACCTTTGCCTCTTACCAAAATGGATGTCCTAGATTGCCTTTAGACCCTCTCTATCTTTAAAATGTGCTGACGTCTTTGATGGAAAGTTGCAAGTTCTGAAATTCTCCCAAACCCTCCAAACTGTAAACAGTAACCTGATGCCACAAGTACAAACCACGCCCCTGCCCTCATGGGATGGCTGCACCCCAGCTTGTGGCATGTGCTGCATACTTAGGTGCTGTGGGACAATGGCCTTACCCTGTAAAGGTTTGTTTCTTGTGCTTGTTTAATAAAATGCTGATTGGCCAGTAGCCAGGCAGGAAGTAGTGGTAGGGAAATGAAAACAGGAGAATTCTGGGAAGAGGAAAGGGTCAGTCCGCAGTCATCACAGAGAAAGCCAGACACAAAGCCAGCAAGATAAGAAGGCCTCCCTGATGAAAACAGTACCAAGCCAATGGCTACGCAGACAAGAATTATGGGCTAATGTAAGTTATCAGAGTTAGTAAGAAGCCTGACCTAATGGGCCAACCAGTTTATAATTAATGTAAGCCTCTGTGTGTTTCTTTGGGATGAACGACTGTGGGACCAGGCAGGACAGAAACCTCTGTCAACCCTTAGGCTATGTGTAAGATGAGCTTAAGAAATGGTGACTCTCCTGTTTAGACTTGGGTCTCATCCCAAAGATGTCATGTCATTTATAAATAGCTATTCCAAAACCTGAAGGAAAAAAGCACAATTTAAAACACTTCTGACTCTCAAGATTTTAGAAAAATACACACAATGTATATTTGACAATTATGATTGATTTATTTTATGTCTGCATTTTCTCTCCTATGTTTGTACACTCCTGGAGGGCAATAGGTATATCTGACATTTCTTTAGGGTTGTCTCTCATTTTCTCATCATTACTATGCATGCTGAAACATTTAATAAATATTGTTTGAAAATTTTCCCTTCATTTCAGGACTGGCAGTGTGTGCAGTCAAAAGGCTGTTTCTTTTTAGAAGAAGATGGTGAAGTCGTTAGTCATCAGTACAAGATGCACATAGCTCAAAGATCTGTGCTTTATCTAACAATTAAACCATTGAATCTGAGTCATGGTAAAGGCAAGTTTAAATTATTTATTTGTTTATGTTTGTATGTGTGTGTTTATTTGTTTATTCATTCATTTGAGGTATGGTATCACTGTGTAGCTCTGGCTATTCTGGAACTCACTATATAGACCAGACTGACCTTGAGCTCACAGAGATCTGTCTGGGAGTAAAGGCTGCTTTACTTATCTATTTTTATTTTTAAAATACCAATTTATATTCTCTGAAAGTACTTTATATTTCCTAATCCTAGTTAAGAAAATAATCTACCCAAGAAATGTATGGTTTTATTTAGTTTTAAATTTTTTTCATTGTGTTTATTCTTCATATGTGATGTTTAGTTACATAAGTACATTTTGATGCAAATATATTATACATTGAATAAATCCCCCCAAATTCTCCTTTTCTTCCCATTTCTCCCTAGTTCCTTTTGTTAACTTAAGCAGTTTGACTTCTACTTGTATGTCATATATACATACAGGATCTTATGTGTCTATATAAAATCTAGGAACCTGTGTTGGCAAGATGGCTCAGCATGTAAAGACACTTGACACACAAATCTGATATATTTAATCTTTGGAACCCATGTAAAGGTGGAAATAGAGAAATGACTCCATAGAATTGCTAGAATTGCCTGTGACCTCCACACATGCACTATGCCATATGATCTCCTCCAAATCTTTTTCTTTCTCCCTCATGCATACACACTAACAATATATTTTTATTAAAATCTTGGTACTACAGTTGAGAGAAAACAGATGATAATTCATTTACGATTACCTCCATTATATTTATCTTCCTTAAGACAACATAACTTGGCTATTCTTTACACTTAAAAAAGTTTACATCTGGGCCAGGCGGTTGTGACACATGCCTTTAATCCCAGCACTTGGGAGGCAGAGTCAGGTGAATCCCTGTTAGTTCAAGGCCATCCTGGTCTACAAGAGCTAGTTCCAGGACAGCTAGGATTGTTGTTACACAGGGAAACCCTGTCTCAAAAAACAAAACAAAACAACAACAACAAAAGTTTCCATCTGTATGTCTGCACTTTCTTATCTGTTCCTCTGTCATTGAACAATTACATAGTGCTGCTTATAGACATTGATGCACAAATATTGCTATAATATGTTGAATTGGAGTCCTTTAGGTAAACTGTCAGCTGGGTAACATGGTAGATGTAGTTTGAGATTTTCAAGAAACCTCCATATTGATTTCCATGGTGTCTGGACTGGTTGACATCTCTCACCAGCACTGTAGAAGGGTTTCGTTTTGTTTACATCCTTGTTGGAAATACTCTTTTGCTCAAGAACATTTTGGCTATCCAGAGTGTTTTATGCTTCTGTAAGAGTTTTAAGATAGTGTTTTCTGTTTCTATAAGGAATGTCCTTGGACATCTGGAGGGCATTGCCTTGAGTCTCTGATTTTGATACAATACCCATTTTTACAACATTAAGTCTTACAGTCAGTAACCATGGGAGGTCTCTTCCTCTTTCAATGTCATCTTCAGTTTCTTTTGTTTTAAAGTTATAAAGACGTTTTTATTTATTTGCAAGTTTTTAAATAATTAAGTACATTAAAAAATAAATTTTTCATTGTAAAAGATTTTTGCCACCTTGGTTAGGTGTATTTTAAGGGTTTGTTGTTGTTTTGAGGCATTGTGAATTGGTTGTTTTCGTGGTTTGTTATTGTCATAGAAGATGGCTACCGGGTTTTGTATGTTAATTTTGTGTACTGCCACTTTGCTGATACTGTTAGTCTTTAGGGTACCTTATGTATAAAATTTTATCTAAAAACAAGCATTCTTTTATTTTTTTAATTTTAAACTTTGTTATTTAAAAATACTTTAATAAAAAAACATTTCTCAGCCTGAAGACTATACAACTCTAAATCTCTATACAGTTAGAATAGCCATTCAGTTCTTCCTCAGCCCTAACATTAAGCCTTTCCTTTTCCATTTTCTATATGTTGTATTGCATCTACATGTACATTTGCCTGTATCTATATAATTGTATGTAGATATATACAGATATTATTGCCTAGATTCTGCATGTAAGAGAGCTATGCAGGGTTTTTTTCTTTCTGAGATTGTGTGAGCTTACTTAATATTATGCATTCTAAGTTCATCCATTTTCCTGCAAGTTTTGTGATTACATTTTTCTTTTGAGAGAATAGTTATTCACACACACACCACACACGAGGTTTTCATGACCCATTTATCTTTTGATGAACATGTAGGTTGATTCCAGTTCTTCACTATAGTTAGTAAAGCAATAAATGTGGGGGTACAAATATCTCCATGGTAGAGTAAAATAGCAAGTCATATGGTGGTTCTATTTTTAGTTTTTGGAGAAATATCCAAACTAATTTTCAGAATGCTTGTATTAGTTTTCATGTGAAAGTATTCCTTTCTTGCCCCAAACTCACAATATTGGTGATAGGCATTCTGACTGGAGTAAGGTAGTATGTCACAGAAGGTTTAATTTGCATTTCCCTGATGTCTGGGGATGTTGAACACTTACACGTAGTAAGAGAGATGGCTCAGCAGTTAAGAGAACTGACTGCTCTTCCAGAGGACTTGGGTTCAATTCCCAGCACCCACATGGCAGCTGACAACTGTCTGTAACTCCAGTTCCAGGGGATCAGACACCCTCACACAGACATATATGCAGGCCAAACACCAAATGCACATAAAATAAAAATAAATACAAATAGTTATTCACCATTTGTGTTTCTTTAAAAAATATTAAATTTGTTTGCCTGTTTATTGGTAGTTTTGTTTTATTGGCATTTTATTTCTGCAATTGCTTATAAATTCTGGATGTTGTCTGACGTGTAGCTGGTTACTACTTTTCTCCCATTCTGAAGGCTGTCTGTTTATTCTGTTGTTTGTTTTCATTTGCTGTACAGAAACTTTATTTTTTGATGTAGTCCTGTCTTGTTGGTACTGGGTTAGTTGTTGTGCTATTGATGTTCTATTTTAAAAAGTTCTTTTGTCTGCCTCAATGTCTTGAAAGGTATCCCCTATGTTTTCTTCTAGAAATTTCAGTGTTTCATGTTTTAAATCAAGGTCTTTGATCCAATTTGAATTGATTTTTGTACATAGTGAAAAATAAGAGTCTAGCTTTATTCTGCAGGTGGGAGGTCAGTTTTGACAGCACATTGTCAAAGAAGCTGTCTTTTCTCCAGTGTATATTTTTGCGTCTTTTTTTTTTGCGTCAAAAATAAAATGGACATAGGTTTGTTGTTTTGTTTCGAGGTCCTCTATTTTATTCCACTGATCTATTTTTATACCAGTCCCAGGCTGTCTGTATGACTATAGTTCTGTAACACGGTTTGAGGTCGGGTTTTACAATAACTCCATCAGGGTTCTCACTCTTTACTTTTCCTTTGGCTATTCATTGTTCTTTATGACTTATATGAACTCTTGTGTTGCTTTTTCAAAATGTGAAGTTTTGATAGGTGTTAAATTAAATCTATAACTTAATTTAGTTAATGTGGTCCTTTTCACAATAGTAATTCTGCTAGTCCAGGAGTATGTAGTGTCTTTCCATCATCTACTGTCTTTTTTGATTTCCCTTTTCAATATCTTAAAGTTTTCATGGTAGAGATCTTTCTCTTCTTTGGTTAGATATATTTGTAAATTTACTTAATTCTTTGGAATTGTTTTAAATAGAATATTTTCCAAATTATTTCTCTGCAAGTACACCATTGATATAATTTTGTAATCTGCAATTTTACTGGTAAGTGTTTATTAGGTCCAAGAGCATTCTGGTGGATTCAGTAGGGTCTTTTAAGAATCATGCCACCTGCAAATATGGATAGTAGGAAAATAGAAATAAGCACTTTAAATTTTTCCTATTTATATCTCACATATTTCTTCTTTCTCTTGTCTTACTGCTTTAGCTAAGACTTCAAGCATTATGTTGAACAACAGTGAAGAAAATGGTGGTTATATTTCAAAAAAGCATTACTTTAGACAGTTACCGTGTTATCATTATGCAAAGCAAATAAAAATAAAGCGTCTTTTCTTAGAAACAAAAGATGCTATTTGGTTCTTCATGACATAGACTCAACTTTTCATTTGTTTTTCCCCTTTCTCTTTCTTTCTTTCTCTCTCTTTTTGCGACAGGGTCTTGCTCTGTAGCCCTGGCTATCCTAGAACTCACTATGTAGAGCAGGGTGGCTTTTAACTCACAGAGACTTGTCTACCTTTGCCTCCCAAGTGCTGGGATTAAAGGTCTGTGCCACCATGCCAGGCCTTTTATTTGCTAATTAATCATAGCTTTTTTCATTTATAATTTTCCATTTAAAATTAGTATGTCTAACAAAAATTCTATAGAAGCATAATTTGGGATATGAAACTGCAAGTATTTTTAATATCTTCAATGTCCATGTATATACCAGAGGAGGTATTTATTAATAATCTTTTCATTCACAATAATATTTGTATGTAAAATTCATAAGTATGTACTGTTTGAAATGATCATTTTTTTGAGAACTGAAACCTTGACCTTATGCATGATAGCCAAGTGATCTACTACAAGCTATAACCCCAGCTATTTTGTCATTTTAATCAATAAGAATTGTCTTTAGTGATTTCCTTGGATATTTTTTAATGATTGTTCTAAATCATGCATCACCTCTGTTTATAAACAAACATATTCTTTCATGAAGATTCTATCATACCCCTAAAATAGGTAATTTAAAAGTTTTATTTTTAGATATTACAGGATAGCTACAATGTTTGGTAGTTGATTAAATCCCCCACCTCATTTTGTTTTGGCTTGGTATTTGGTTTTGAGGTAAGAGTCTCACTATTTATCCCAGGGTGATCTCAAACTTATGATCTTCCTACCTTAGCCCCTCAAGGAGTAAACCAGCACTACATCATGCTCAGTAATAAAAAATTTTCTATTTATTTATGCCCATGAATTTTTGTCTGCCATGTGTGTCAGATACCTGGAGAGGCCAGAGGGCGTTGGATCAGTGTTAGCTGTCATGTGTATCTTGGAAAAGAATTGGGGTCCTCTGCATGAGCAGCAAGTGCTCTTAACTGCTGAGGCAGCCCAGAGTTGATACATTTAAATAATAATGACAACATCAGTTAAAGAGTAAGTTAAGATGGCTATGTAAGTTCAGTGTTAGTTCTCTGTTCTCATGAAGAGATTTCCTTTATTAATTCATCAAATATTTATTGAGGTTCTTATATATTAAACCTCAATTTAGATGTTCAGGATATATTAAGTACATAAAAGACCAAAGCATCTACTCTCAAGGACTTAGATTTTAGTGAAAGAAACAATAAAGGAATAAATAGTAAAGGAACTGGCTGGCATAGTGGGACACACTCATAATCTCAGCACTGGGGATATTGAGGTAGGAGGATGAGTTCCAGGTCATCCTGGGATACATATTGAGACTTTATCTTTAAAAAAAAAAAGGTGGGGATTGTGGCAGTACATGCCTATAATCCCAATATTCAGGAGGCTGAAGTTAGAGAATTGCCCCAAATTCAAAGCCAGTCTAGTCTACATAGTGACTATGTACAGTATGTACACCAAGGCTACAGTATGAATCAGTTAGTCACTGTCTCTCTCTCCAAATGTACACACACACACACACACACACACACACACACACACACACACGACAAATAAAAGAGGAAAACTGAAGAGAAAATGAAAAGTATAGAAAGACTGGTTCTGAGAAACGGAGACTACCATTAAAATGGAGCCATTTTAGTATAAGATTCATATATGACCAAAGACAATCATCAAATAATGTTTTATAAAGTATGTCTGTTACCAACTGCTACCAATCAAAATGCCCAAAATTTCAGTGACTTAAAATAATTAAGGATTTGTTGATTCATGAGACCTTTTAGTCTGAGCCTGGCATGGCTTTTCTGTGCAAGCTTCACTCACACTTTTGCAGTGACAGTTAGCTAATGGCTGGATTTACAGTGCTGGCTGCATTCTCCTATGTGTGTAGTTCCATATAGGACAGCTTGACTGCTCCAGAGGATCTTTCATCTTCCAGTAAGGCAGCATGTACTTTCTTATATTGTAACTGGAATCTGAGGGGGAAAAACCCAACAAAAAAACAAAAATAAAAGTACAGAAACATTTCTGGAGTGGTGGTCTCAGAACGGACAAAATGTTAACTTCTGTTCCATTCTGTTATTCATAAGTCACAAAGTCCAAATCAATAAGACTGCAAGAGAAACTTCATCTCTTGATGGCGAAGCTGTCTAATTGCATCATAAAGGTCTGTGAATCCAGAGAGGGCAGCTGTTTTGTGATGCTCTCTCACAGGAGGCACATGAGAAAGCATTATTGCTATAGAAGGATAAATGAGGAGCAGTAGAGGCAGCAGAGCATTCCAGATAATGTGCTAAGTAAGGGGCTTTGGTATAGAATGTGATGGTGCAGAACAAGAGCTGTGGGGCTAGAGAAATGGCCTAGTAATTAAGAGTTCTTACAGCTCTTGGAGAGGACCGGGATTCAGTTCCCAGCATCCAAATGGTAGCTCACAACAATTTATAAGTTCAGTTTCAAGAGATCTAAAACCCTCTTCTGGCCTCTAGAGGCTCCTTCACACATATGGTACATATAATCTCATGCAAGCAGACATACATACAAACAGAATAAATCAGTCTTGGGCTGGAAGCTAGTTTGTCTGGAATGAGTAAGCAAGGAGAAGTTGGTAGTAAATGAATGAAGAGCAAAGGAACAAGAGTATAAACTGTAAGAGATATCTCCTATAATGAAAACTTTTTTTTACTAAGAGAAATGAAGTTTGGGGAGGAAAATTTTTTTGTTATGATTTTTTAAGCAGTTTGAATATGTATCTGAGTTTTACTATTGATTCTGTTATTATGGTCAGTGTACTGTTTGACATTGATTGTCTGGAGTTCTCAGAGAGTCTTGGATATGTGCCTTTCTTGCTTTTGGAAAATCCTCTCACTTTATTCTTCTACCTTCTTTCTTTCCTAACATACTGCCTCCTGTGCTCTAACACAGAAAAACCAGGGCTTTCAGTATCCCAGCCCACCTTGGGAAAGTGCCTTTCAGTCTCCTTAGTTATGACATGGCCTCAGTTCTGATAAGTCTTTGTAGTTCATCTACTTTTTCTTATTGGCAGAGCAATATACTTTGAGCTTTATCTCAGCAGAGGATTTTCAGTAGGGACAGTGAGTGACCTGACCCATCTAAGCATGTAGATAACATGACCGTCTAAGAGTATAGGTGGTGTTTCCCAGGGCAGTGTCAGTGCTGGATCCCATCTCTTCTGGAAAGCTCTGCTCTCACTTAGATCTTGAGTTGCTTGACTTGCACCTCAGCTGTTGTTTTTCATTGTTCTTTGTTTGGTTTCAGTTAGGACGAGCACATTGGTGATCAAACCCAGGTCCTCATGCATGCAAGGCAAGTGCATAGGCTCATGTCCAGCCATTGAAACACAGCTTTTTGATGATTTCAAGAAACTTGAGGCCTTTTAGAAACTGAGTACGGAGAGACTGTTTTTCATAAAATTAAATATAGTAGTGGCATATTATAGATATTAAGATATTTTTATGTAAAAATGGGATGTGTATTTCTTTTTCAAAATCTACTGGGTAAAGAACTTAAAAGAGTGTACAGTGATTGGCTGATCTGAGGTGGGTTTTGTTGGTGATGTTGTTGTTGTTGTATTTCTAGGAAAACGTTCCCCCTGGTTATCCGTTGATACGGCCTTATATATTCTTAAAGAAAGTGAGGATCAAGCAGAGCCACAGCTCATGTGTTTTACTGAACTACGAAATAGAGAAGTATACATACTTTTTAATGTTTAAGAATGTAATATGAGCCACGATGAGGGAAATAATAGCTTTTCACCAGTATTTTAAACTCAAATGTTCTCTATTCTAATGAAGGTATAGGTAGTACCTAATCATTATGCTATTATATATGTTTTATTAACTGTAAGGGAGTTTTTCTTATATTCTAAGATATTTTGTTTAGGGAGTGATAATTGATAGCCTTGGCTCCATAACTGCGTGCCCTGATGTATCTCATGAAAATATTTTTTGTGTTGCTCTCAATAAAGAAGGTGATGTCATTAGATTCTTCCTACCCTCCAGATACATGACCCCAGCTACAGTAAAGTTTGCTTCTGATGTCTGTCTTACTTGTAGAGTTACTGCAGAGCAGGAACTCTCCCAAATTATCATCCTCAGGGTTGACTCATATTGTAGGGTTCAGAAATAGTATGATGGAAAGAAATGCTTTTAAATATTTTTATATGTTGCCTCTGAGGTTGTTCTGGTCCTTTCTAATTATGTATTTATTCAGAGGCTAAATATGTGAGCAGATACATACATGTGACTATTTATTTTATGAGGACTACAAAATACAATCTACTACACAGCAGCAGAAATAATACTATTCAAGAACTTACTGCAATATCATATTTAATCTTTATATTGGCTCAGTGACAGACAAATATTTTCCTATGGGATGTTATATAGAAGTCTTTTTTGGAGGCCTCCTAACAGACAAGGGTATTACCGGCCAAAACCACATAAAATGGCAGAAGTTAACATTTTTACTAAGCCTTTCTTCATAGCTGACTATGAGGTGAAGTTAAAGATAAAGCAATGTCAGAAACAATAGCTTTTCCCATTCGGTTTTGGATGAAATTACTTTCTTATGAGATTGCATGTGTAAAAATAGTCAGTCATAGCAAGGCTATGTTTAAGCTGAGTTTCTGTTGGTGTCTTTATAGGCTTCTGTTTATCTGTAATATGTCATATTTACAAAGGATTTTTACTAGTAGTTTTAGCTTCACAATTATTTTCCTTAAGAAGAGTGTGGCACCCATGAAGAACTTCCTAGTTGCCATCTGTAGTGGCCCTTCACAGTTATATGTGGGGAATAAAGGAAGTTCATGGGATGACATCCACTAGGAAGTAGCAAGATATTTTTTAACTCCTGCATGTCAGCCTGTATATGGTTAGTCTAAACAATTATCATTTCCAAAGCATGGATTTGGTATGTTAGCCTTCACAGTGATTCTCAGTTACACTGAATTATTTCTTTTGCCAAAATAGGTGATAACCTCAGGGTAATTATAGTCCTTGGATAATCAGGCAGAAAGAATCTAGAACTCAGATGATCAATTTATTTTGTTTATGACCGTCCAGGATGATCTAAAATAGGTTTTGGAAAGATTATTTGAGCACAATACCTGATGTAATTTGGGGGCTAGTCTGTACTGTAGCACAAGTAACTGTACTTAGCTGTCATACATAACGATTGAATATGTACAGTTAGGGTAGTCAAAAGATGGTTTTTATAAAAAATGTTAGGCTCCGGAAAGCTCCTAGGAGGTACATAGTGGGATACCAGTTGCTTTCCATATTAAATAGGCAAATAAAATGTTTTTATACAAATGTTTTGATATTCATTATAAATATTCAGCATTTGTTAGAAAACAGTGTCAGGCAAGCAAGTCTGTTTAGGACTCTACGTCTTGTTTTATAGTCCATGTCACCTAGTAATCTTAGCAACCCACCTAAAAGTATTTTGTTCATATATGTTCATATTTCAATCACAGTAGTAGGAGATCTTTACTACTTCTCTTTAAGGAGCTTAGTGTTTGCATTTTTTAAAATACTCTAAAATTACTCTCTGGTTCCTGTTGAAGGCATTTTTGTCACAGATATTTTTGAAGATCTTTGGGGATGACCTAGATGATATATAGCTTCTTCTCTTCTTTTGCTTTTAGGTAGTTTGGAAAACATAAAAGACCATATTGTATTGTCTTGTACTAGGACTACCCCTAAGAAAAAGAATTTAAAATCAGTAAAAAGTTAATAAACTATAACTAAATTGATAAATGTTGATTTAAAATAAGTGACATCTCAAGTTTCCCCTTCAGAAGAAAGATTTAAAGCCATTAAGACTTTTCATTGTTCATTTTGTTTAATTCTTCTGATAAAAGGTGTTTGGATGGACTGGTGAACTAGGACCAGGAATTTATTGGTTAATTCCTTCCACAACTGGCTGTAGACTAAAAAAAGAAGTAAAACCAGTAACAGAAGAAGCCCAACTTGTTTGTAGAGATGAAACAGGGGAATTATTTCTTACAAGTGAATTTAGGTAAGTTTTGTTTATACTCAGCTGTCTTTGCCCATTGTCTGTGGACTGGTCCCACCCCTCTTTCTGTGACCAACTCCCCTCCCATATCTTCCTTTGCCCAGCTTTCACCCTCCTCTTTGTGTGGCCAGCTTATACCCCCATTTTCTGTGGCCAGTTCTCCCCTCTTTCTGTGGTCAGCCCTCACCCCCATCTTTCTGTGGCTATCTTTCTGCTTTAACTCAGCATCTTATCACAACATGCTGGGCAGTGCACATAACTCAGTATCTTATCACAATATGTTGGGCAGTGCACATAACTCAGCATCTTATCAACAACATGCTGGGCAGTGCACATAACTCAGTATCTTATCACAACATGTTGGGCAGTGCACATAAAAACATAAAAGGCACAAAAACCAGCGCCTCATGATTTCACTTATATGTGGGATCTACAAAGTAAAATTTATAGGAGCAGGATGGTGATTACCAAGGATTGGTGGTGTGAGGAAATTGGGAGAAATATTGTTTAATAAGTAGAAAATTTCCATTAGACAGGAAGAGTAAATGCAGTTATCCATTGTGTAATATGGTAGCTAGACTATAGCTAGTAGCAATTTATTATATTTAATAACAATATATTTGGAATTTGCTACAAGAGTAGATCTTAAGTGTTTTCACCATAAAAACTAAATATATGAGATAATAGATGTATTATTTAGATTGATTTACTCATTCCACAATTTATACATGCACAAAAAGCATGCTATGTATAAGAAATATATTTTTTAAAATTCTTTAAGTAACCAAGAGTGACACTGTGTTTACAAGTCTAGGATTGTCCTTAGTTCCTAGGTTCTGTGCACTTGGCCAGACTTCATGTACATCTCTACCAGTGTCTTCTCCACCAGACATTGACTTTAATGGTAGATTCTGTTAGTTGCTCTCTTGATTTTGATGACTGTCAAAATCAGAAGTCTAAACCTAAGGGTGGTCTTCTATGTCCTAGATGATCACAATGAGATTTGACCACAGACAGATAAAAATGTATTTGGATATAATATAGCTCAGAAAAAAATTCTTAAATGCCATTAATATTGTTTCCTTTGAAACTTGTTCTCAAAAACTCTTTAGGAGCTAGAGAGATTGCTCAGTGGTTAAGAACACTGGGTACTCTTCTATGTGGGTTCCATTCCTACCACTCTTGTGGTGGTTCACACTCATCTATAACTTCAGTCCCAGGGGAGCCAGCGCCCTCTGCTGGCCCCTTCAGACACCAGGCATGCACATTGTGCACAGACATACATGCAGGCAAAACACACACATTAAAATATATATATATATATATATATATATATATATATATATATATATATGTGTGTGTGTGTGTGTGTGTGTGTGTGTGTGTGTGTCTTTAGACTTTTTGTTTTAAAATAATAATTTTCTATTTTTATAATTTAGGTCAACTTTATCAGAGATATTTGAAGTCATTGATTTAGATGGAAATGGTCTTATTAGCCTTGAGGAGTACAACTTTTTTGAATTGCGAACAAGTGGTGAAAAGTGTGATGAGGACGCGTGGGCTGTCTGTAGAGGTGAGTGCTTGTCAGACTTCTCCATGGAATAGCATTATAGCATTTAGGATAGTGGGAAGAAGCCTAAACATGGGACTGGAGAGGAGGCACAGTGGTTAGGAGAACTTATTGCTCTTACCAAGGGCCCTGGTTAGGTCCCAGCACCCACATCAGGCACCTTTAACTCCAGTTCCAAGTCTTTCTCTACCCTTTCCTGCCCTTCACAGGCATCTGTACTCAGATGGTGCACATAAATTCATGCAGACATATACACATACACATAAAGTTTAAAAAAGTAAATCTCTCTTTTCTAACATAAGCATTTATTCTCCTTATGTGATAGTTGGCATACTTACTAAACTATGTGAATTACTTAATGATTATTTCCGCTTTGGGGGACTTACACCCCAGACACTCCCATGTGTCTCCTTCCCACCTTCATGTCATAACCTTTTCTTCCTATTCCTCCTCTTTTCTGCCTCCTGTTTCTCCTCTCCCTTCCTCTTTTTCTTCTTCCTCTTCTTCACCCTCTGAGTCCAGTTGTTAGTACTGCCTGTGGGAATATTAACAAATATGATTGGGTTGATCTTGTGAGGGTGAGCATATGCAGTGAGTGTATGCCTGTAAGAGCCATGTGTCCAAAGACAGCACTCATCCTCATCCTCCTGCTCTTACGCTCGTTCTGCCCCTTCCACCATGCTCCCCGGGCCTTGGGATAGAATGGTCCCTGAGTAATCAGCAATCACTTATGTGCTCTGAGTACTTTACTCACTCAGTTATGAGTCTCTTTATTAACTACCGCCTACTATAGAAAAGGCTTCTCTGACCAGGGTTAAGAATAACACTAATCTGAGCCGGGTGGTGGTGGCACATGCCTTTAATCCCCTCACTCAGGGAGGCAGAGGCAGGCAACCCTCCAGCCTGATCTACAAGAGCAAGTTCTAGGACAGGCTTCAAAGCTACACAGAGAAACCCTGTCTCGACAAACAAAAAAACAAAGAATAACACTAATCCATCTAATCCATATTCAGGAGGCAATTTTGACAGCATGTCCATTTACTAAAACAACAATAGCAGGTTCCTTGCTAGGGTCTTTGGCTTTACCTTCGAAGTAGTTTTTAACAAGTTTATAATAATGGATAAATTCCTTCCTGTGGAGCAGGCCACAAATCCACAAAATGCTTGGTTATTCCCACAACATTCTTGCCACTTTTGCACCAGTGCAATTCTTGCCTGGCATGTTGGTATTGTAGCATTCAGTGGTACTGTGGAGTAAGACCATTGATGATTTTTTCCCCCTAGTAGTCTGAAGGTACATGCAAGCTAGCCAGCAGGGAGCAATTTTCCAAGTCAGTTCCAAATTGATTTCTTTATGTCTTGCAATGAAAACATGTTGTGTCTTCAGAAATAGGGTCTACCAGGGTTATGGTCAACATACTACTTTTCTCTTGCTGTGATAAGACACCATGACCAAGGCAACTTGTACTTTCTTTCCTGAGACGGGGTTTCTCTTTGTAGCTTTGGAGCCTGTCCTGGAACTTGCTCTGTAGACCAGGCTGGCCTCGAACTCACAGAGATCTACCTGCCTCTGCCTCCTGAGTGCTGGGGTTAAAGGCATGCACCACCACCACCCATCTCCCAAGGCAGCTTATAAAAGAAAACATTTAATTTGTGGTTCATGGTTCTAGGAGGTTTTAGAGACCATGACTATCATGGCAGCAGGCAGGTAGGCATGGCTCTGTGTTAGTAGCTGAGAGCTCACATCTCAGTCCATAAGCATGAGGCAGGGGGCAGGAGGTAGGTGCTGCGGATGGTGTGGGCTTTTGAAACCTCAAAGCCTACCCCAGTGACATATCTTCTCCAACAAAGCCACCCTTCCTAATTCTTTCTAGGCAGTTCCACCAAGTGGGGACCAAGTATTCAAACATGAGCCTCTGGGAGCCATTCTCATTCAAACCACCGTAAATGTCAATAGC
This sequence comes from Ondatra zibethicus, assembly GCA_004026605.1. Classification (NCBI taxonomy): domain Eukaryota; kingdom Metazoa; phylum Chordata; class Mammalia; order Rodentia; family Cricetidae; genus Ondatra; species Ondatra zibethicus. Next base: position 511,585 of record PVIU01000019.1, on the reverse strand, counting down.
CCATGTTATCATAGGGGCCTGTAGAGCTTCCTTGGCCAATAACTCACAAGGAGGTGTCTAACACCTGGCACTGAGATTTTCAACTACTAACCCGTGTCTCCTGGGAGAAACATTGTCCCACCATGCAGGGTACATGTATTTAACTCCTTTTACAGAAGGGAAGCTACTTTCCAGCAAGCACTCGGCATCACTGAGACACACCCTGGTTCCAAAAAAACAACAAAGACTTAATAAGTTAGTTTCACTAAAAAAATTAAGAGGTTTCCAGACAGTTGTTTATACATATTAAGAATTCTTATCTGGGCACCTTGGCTTATACCTTTAACCCCAGTATTTAGAAGGCAGAGGCAGGTGGATCTCTGTGAGTTTGAGGCCAACCTGCTCTACATAGTGAGTTCCAGGATAGAAGGGCTATATAGAGACCTTATAAAACAACAACATAAAACCAAAAACAGAAAAAGAATTCTTTAATATTATTTGTTCTCAATTAGGGAAGTTCATCCATGAAGATAATAGAAGCCAAGAGCACCATAACAGAGTGTCATTGAGTATGAGGTTGAGTCAGTTAGGAGGCGTCTGAGATTAGAGAGGGCTTGTGTGCTTAAGCCAAAAGCTGAGAAGTCAACGGGACAGCCTGAAAGCCATAGCCAACTATATAGCGCAGAACAGGAAGTGTGGTGGCCAGCTCATAGTCAGAGAGAGAGGAACTCCCCATTACTGGAGTAGTGATGTTTGTCTCTTAGGATGGTTGAGTTTGTAGAGTAGGTAAACTAGGCAAGAGTCTGGTTAATCTGTTTCTCCAAAGAGCAAGTAGGATAAAAATAAGATACTAATATAAAGGGTTTTCATAATTTATTTTTATAAATAATGTTGTTGTTTAATATTAAACATCTATCAAGTTTGATAATATACACAGTACCCCTTTATCTATAAAATGTAATGATATTATAAATTTAAGATATAGCTTTTCATTTTTCAGTTTATTATCACAAGTCCATTCCATAGAAGTGAATCATAATTAAGATTTTTATTTATTTTCTGCCTTTATGTGTGTGTTTGTGTGGTGTGTGCAAATCCATGCTTATTTATGCACACAAAAAGGTCAGAGGGAGTTGGTGAGTGTCCTTTTCTATCACTGTTCATTGTATTCCATTGGGACAGGGTCTCTCATTGAGCTTGGAGATAGACTGGAAATGATAAAACCCAACAATCCTCCTGTGGGCTGGCAATCCCTAGCACTGGGGTTACAGGCGTGCACATAGCCACACTCAGATTTTTTTTATGTGGGTACTGAGATCCAAATTCTCCATCTTCATGCAAACATTCTTACCCATTAAATCATATTTCTAGCCCCTAATTAAGATTTTCTTATGGCAAAAATTATTAGTCGATAAAGTTCTATTTAATAAAATTAGTGGGATTGATACTTAACATCAGCTATTTTGAGAGCTCACCATATACCGAGTGCTAATCTAAGGGCATCTATGTATCAGCTTTGTGAGGTAGCCCTGGAACTGCTCTCATTGCACATCGAGATGTAGAATCAAAGAGATTAAGAAGCTTGACCAAGGTCAATAAAGCAAGACGGTTGCGTAACTAGGCTTCAGACCCAGATAGTAAGGTTCCAGAACCCCAAACTTCACACTAGCAAGTGTTTCTGAAAATTATTGCATTGAAAATGATTCAGTGGCAGCCACAATGCAGCAGGATATATGTAATTTTTAGGTTCTGAAATGTTTACCTTTCTCATGATAGTCAATATTTACTCATACCCTTTGATGATAAAAAATACATTAGTTAGCTATAAGATCATCTCAACATGCTTTTTTGGACTTAAAATATTTTATCTTTGTTTTGTTTATTAATTGATTTGCTTTTTAAAAGCAGTTTTATATCTAGAAAACCTGAGAAGATCTGGAGGCTTCTGGGATCCATCTTTTCCATTCCACACCGAGCAAGTTCTCCATATTATTAACAATGTCAGTTAGTGTAGTACATTTATGATAACTTGTCAGTGCATCTTACCACATTATTTACTATTATTAAAGTTCACTTATATTGTATAGTTTTATGGGTTTTGACAACTGTTTAATCTCATAAATACAGTTAATGCAGTATCATAAAGAATGGTTTCAGTGCCCTAAAACTCCCCTGCGCTCCATCTGTTCACCTGTGTATTCATCTCCCAAAACCTTGGGCAATAGCTGATCTTTTTACTGTGTGTGATTTTGCCTCTTAAAGAATGTTGTATAGCTGAATTGCATATGTTTTCTTCATGCCTTTTCATGGTTGATAGTTCATTTCTTTTTATTGCTAACTAACATTTCATTGTATGCACGTGTCACAGTTTGCATCTTTCTGTTTTCTTACTACTTCCAGTATGGGACATTTGTGAATATAACTGCTATATACACTTGTGCAGGGTTCTATACAAACAAGTTTTCAACTTATTTACATTTCAGTTCAGTCAGTATTGAACTGTATGCTGAGACAGAGTTTAGCTTTGGAAGAAGTGCTGTTTTGCAGGTGTTTTACACCAGCCATTATTTGCATTCCTATTGAACCACATGTCTCAGCATTTGCTTTCCTTTGGGGTTTTAAGCCTTCAAATAGGTATATGGTTGGATCTCATTGTTGTTTCAAATTGTAATTCTTTAATATCATTTGATATTTGGCTTCTTTGTATCTCTCTCCCATCAGTGTAACGTCTTTGGTGTTGTCTCTGTTGGTACCTGACTCTTACTTTTGAGATGATGTCTTCCTACGTAGTGAAGCATCACCTTAAACTTTATATGATACCCAGGCTGACCTTGGGCTTGCCATATATCCTCCTTCTTCAGCCTTCCCAGTGCTGGGGTTACAGGAGTGTGTCAACATGCACAGGTTTTCCTGCCTGTTTTTCTTATTTATTTAATGACTGAGTTCTAAGAGATCCGTGTATGTTTTGAATATGTAGCTTTTCCTCTTTCTTATTTATTCTATGTGTCTTTTATATCATATATCTTGACTGCATCCATTTCCCCATCCCTTCGCATCTGCCCTCCACCCCTGCACCCCCCAAAAAAATTTAAGAGAAAGGGAAAAGAGAAAAATATTAAAAATCTCATCATGGAAACTGCAGTATGACACAGTGAGTCACACAATATACCCCTTTGTCTGTGTATCTTTACTTACAAGTATTCATTGCAAAGAATAATTGGTTTGAGGTCTCTGGTTTCTACTATACTATTGATGTTGGATCCTCACTGGGCCTCTTCTTGGGTATTCTATGTAGCAAGAATTCTAATTGGTCTTAATGATAAAATCCGGGAGTCAGCTCAGCCATAGGGGTAAATGCTGAAAGAGCAGAGAAACAAAGCAATTGGCCACTAGTTCTTACCTCTACTGAATCCTTTGACCAGATGGGTGATCCTGTCTCTAGGAATCCTCAGACTGAATGCTCAGATTGAATGCACCAAGATCCTGTCTTCACCTCCCTAGTGCTAGGATTAAAGGTGTGAGCCTCCACTGCCCAGCTATTTCTCCTTTAGACTGATTCATCCCAAGGTGGTCTTGAACTTCTGATCTTTCTGCTTGGCCTCCCAAGTGCTGGGATTAAAGGAGTGTGCCATCGCAGCCTGGCCTCTATGGCTAGCTAGTGGCCAGCTCTACCTTCTGCTCTCCAGGCAAGCTTTCTTTGTCAAAAACAAACAAATTATCACTATATCCTGCTGTTGCCCTGTGTTGTGAAGATCCTGAAGCTTTGGGACTGTGGGTCAGGTTCCTTTCTGTGCTCCAGTAGATCAAAGATGGGGTGGGTGTTGGGGCGGGTCAAGTCATAATCCTGATTCTGGACCTGTGCAGATTGGTCTGTCCACCAGTTCTCCCCTGTCCTCACCACCAGGATGAGCTCTCTAGCTAATTCACCTCTTGTAGCAATGTGGGGCCAGTTCTTCTGCTTTCACACCCTCAAGGTCTGCTTTCCTATACCTGCACTTCAGGGCCAGCGCTATTGTGTTACTCCTGCACTGTGCAGGAGCCACTCTCCCAGGTGCTGCAGCTGGTGAGAGTCAGGGACAGCTCTCCTGTTCTTCACATCTCATGGTTAGCTCCTACACCTGTCTTAGGCTATGATGGGCATGGGGGTGAAGCATCTCTCCTCCACCCATGCTGCCACATGTCAGATGAGTGATGGGGACAGCTCTCCTTTGTTTACAACTTAGGGGCTGGGTCACCTTTAACTCCAACTACCTACCAGCTCTGCTGTGCTGTCTAGGCGAGGAGCAGGACCTGCTTTCCTAAGTGCTGCATCTGGTAATGGGAAGGGTCAGCCCCCCCCCTCTCTCTCCTGTAAGGGTTAAAGGATGAGGAGACATCTCTCCCCAACCCACACCCCTGCATGACAGATGACTAGTGGGGACAACTCTCCCATGCTTGCAACTTTGGGCCTGGCTCACCCACACCTTCAGTTGGCTCTGTTATGTTATCCTGGTGAGGTGCAGGGCCTGCTCTCCCAAGTGTTGTGAATATGTATCTTTTATCAGACATATATTTTGCAAGTATTTCCTCCCAGTAAATGGCTTATATTTTTATTCTTCTAGCAATATCATTCACAGAGTATAACTTGTTGATAAATTGTTTCCTTCCTTAGGACATGTTTTGTGTGCTGTGTTAGCTATTCTTGATTGTCAACTTAACACACCCGGGAGGAGGGAACCGCAGTTGAGGAATTGCTGCTGTTATACTGGTCTATGGACATGTCTATGGGCATCTTCTTGGTTGCTAATTGATGGAGGAGGGCCAAACACACTGTGGGTAGTGCCCCTGCCTCAGGCAGGTGGTCGTCAGTTCTATACGGAAGCTAGATAAGCAGAAGCAGGAAGAAAGCCAGTAAGCAGCAGTTCCTGCCTCTGGCTTCCCTTTATGATGGATTGTGACCTGTAACCAAAATAAACCCTTTCTTCCCCAACTTGCTTTTGATCATTGTCTTTATAACGGTGACAGAGAAATAATCTAGGACATGTTTTGTTGCTATTGCTATCATCTTTTATGGCATGGTCAGGTGTAACCCAGGGTGACCTTGAACTCCTAATTCTTCTGCCTCTATCTTCCAAACTTGAGGATTACTGGCATACTTCACCACACTGGCTTGGTTTGTGTGCTTTTAAAATTGTATCTAAAAACTTTGTCACCAAACAAAAATCTGCTTAGATTTCCTCTACTATCTTGTAGATTTTTTTTGTTTTGTTTTGTGTTGTACGTTTTCATCTGTGGCTCATTTGAAGTTATTCTTTGTGAACGGTTTAAGGTCTATGCTTAGATGTATTTATTCTTGCATATGGCTATCCAGGTGTTTGATTGTATCGCTGAAGAGTTCTTTAGTCAGTGTGTTGTTTCCCCCTTAGTATGGATATATTCTGTTGCATTGACCTATTCTTCAGTTCTCTCAGTAACACCACTCTTGATTATCATAGCTTTATGCAAATCTTTGAGTCAGAGGTTAATAGGATAATCTACTTTTTTTGGTAGTGTAAGGGTTAAATCCAGGGTAATGTCTGCTAGAGAATTGCTTTACCACTGAGCTTTATATCCATCCCTTTAATAAATTTTAAAAATTAATAAGGATTAAAAATTTTAAGTTTTAAAGGTCATTAAGTTATTGCTGGTTCACATAGTATAGTATTAAAGACACATTTTTCTTTAATACTTTCTTTGTATTGCATATCAAATATTAATTTTTATCTTACTTTACTAAATAGTAGGACATTACTATCATTACTCTCCCTGATTTAATTTGCCTATTTTTTCTTGGAAAAAAAAACCTGTGAATCTATTTCACTTATGAAACATTTTAAAACATTAGTCAATCAGGTGTGTTTTGTTTTTTTTTCATAATAGTGCATAGGAAAGAGTTGTCGTCTCATTTCCCTTGAGTGTAATACAGATGGAAGTTGGGAAGTAAATCTTTCTTGTTGTAGGAAGTTGCTAAAATATAATCCATTAATGGTGTTTAGTATCTATAGATTCATTTCAGGATAATCATAATAGGACATGTAGGTGGATAGATAGTTATTAGATACACACAAATATATATATAAATACATATGTAAGCATAGACATGTTCAGATAGTGATAGTTTTTACGCACAAATAATGTTTAATGAGCATATTTAGCCTTCCCTTTGGGAATTCAGGTTTCCATTTTCTAACAGTTTTTCAGAGACATACCAACAATTTGTTAGAGAAATTATATGTGTACTAGTCTCTTTAAGCCTGATCCCATCAGTTCTCCCTTTCTGAAACTCCAGTAGTCTGGGAGACATTATATCAATTTCATTCAGGTTCTGGTGGGTTGAAGGGGCATTTTGAAGCATGTCAACTTGTTTTAAATATCAATATAAACTCTTAATGAGTAGTCAGGTTGGAATTTACCAAGAAAAATTACAGTTTCCTTTAACTTTGGAATATGTTTGACACTAGTTAGTTACAACTTGCCAATATGGGGTTGGGGGGGAATCACATCCTATGATGGTGCCTGTGTTGAACTGTGGAAAATTAGAAAAAGAAGTAGGTTTGAAGGATTCTTATTCCCCATATTCTTGCTGACAACTGAATGCTTATGGTTAATAATATAGATGTTTTATTAACTACATGGACTTTTAAATAATGTATGGAAGAAATGTTTGGGTTTTTTGTTTGTTCGTTTTTTATTTGTTTTTGTTGTTTTGTTTTTTTGAGACAAGGTTTCTCTGTAACTTTGGAGCCTGTCCAGGAACTCGCTCTGTAGACCAGGCTGGCCTCGAACTCACAGAAATCCTCCTATCTCTGCTTTCCAAGTGATGGGACTAAAGGGGTATGCCACCACTGCCTGGTGAAATGCTTATTCTTACAGAAAACTTTGACACAAAGAAGAATGAATTAACAAGACAGGGATTTATGGACTTGCATCTGATGGAAGCCAATGATCGAGAAGGAGACCCTCTTGACCTGTGGGTGACTCTACACTCGATGGGATACAATAAGGCTCTGGAACTGACAGAGGTAAAACACTCAGACATTGACAATGGCTTTGTTTTTCATGGCATTTGACCTTAAACACTCCTGACACGACTTTTAAATCCAGGCACTCAGATCCTTGAATTTCAGTAGTGTTAGTGGAATCCTGAGCACAGGGTGTGTTTCTAGTATTTCACTGAAGCTTGTGTCCTTTATTGAAAAAAATAGTTACTATCAACTATGATTAATCAGAGACAAAAATGTTTGAACTTTTTAATGTGCAGAGGGAAATTAGTAACTAAAATGTATATATTTTTGTTAGAACAAGGTCCAAGAATGGAGTTGTGTGAGAAGAATTCTGAGTGCTTGTGAGAAAATTCTAAGAAAACAAGACAAGAGTCTTGTTACTTCAGTTTCTTCAAAAACAGGGAATTGTTCTTGGAATGTTCTGTCGTGCCCCTCCCAGCAGATAGGAGTGAGCTTACTTCAGATTATTCATTATAGTTGGCTATTATTTATTTATATACCTCTATGGAAAAACATGTTTTGGCCATGTTTGGCTTGTTCACATCTTACTCAAGTGATTTTTCTGATGCTCTAAATAAAGTTGACTATTGCATGAGACCTCTTTCTTAGGCCCCACTGTCCCAGATTCATGACGCCAACTTATTTTAAATTGGAGATGTCACAATACGTACAAAGTTAAATAATATTCTAAGTCCAGAGGTGGAGGAAAACTAGGCTTTCTTAAAGTCTGTGTCTTGTTTAAAATACAGGATTTAAGGGTTTCAGCTCAAGCCACATATTAAGTAGTAAGATATTTGGTTATAGTTTTAAAGTTTTAGTCATTTTCTCATACATCAGTGTAACACGAGGTTTCTGTCCTGCCTGGTCCTGCAGCCGTTCAGTCCCGAAGAAACACACAGAGGCTTATATTAATTATAAACTGTTTGGCCTATTAGCTCAAGCTTATTATTAACTAGCTCTTACAATTTAAATTAACCCATAATTCTTATCTATGTTTAGCCATGTGACTTGGTACCTTTTCTCAGTGCAGCATTCTCATCTTGCTTCCTCTGTGTCTGGGTGGTGACTATAGACCGAGCCTTTCCTCTTCCCAGAATTGTCCTAGTCTGGTTGCCCAGCCTAAACTTCCTGCCTGGCTACTGGCCAATCAGCGTTTTATTAAAACAATATGAGTGACAAATCTTTACAGAGTACTAGAGCATTGTACCACAGCACTACATTATGTAATCGAAGACTTTTCTTTTGTTTCCCAGCCACCCAGACCTGAATACTCACACAAAAACTATATTAATTACAACAGTGTTTGGCCAACAGCTCAGGCATATTCCTAACTAGCTCTTATATCTTAAATTAACTCATTTCTATTCATCTGTGTATCACCATGAGGCTGTGGCTTATCGGTAAGGTTCTGGGCATCTTTCTCCTTTGGCAGCTTCATGGTGTCTGCCTGACTCTGCTTTCTTTCTCTCTCTCTCTCTCTCTCTCTCTCTCTCTCTCTCTCTCTCTCTCTCTCTCTCTCTCTCTCTCTCTCTCTGTGTGTGTGTGTGTGTGTGTGTATGCCATCTTTTTCCATATATTAGATTTCTGCCTGGCTTTACTTTGCTAAACCATTGGCCAAAAGACCTTTATTTATCAACCAATAAAAGCAACACATATACAGAAGGGCATCCCATATCACATCAGTCAACTTATTTTTTAGGTTATTTTATTTTATGTGTATAAGTGTTTTGATTGCATGTATGTTTGGGTACTACATGCATGCCTTGTGTCCACAGAGGTCAGAAGAAGGTGTCTTGGCACTAGAGTTACAAGTGATTGTGAGCTACTATATGGCTGCTGGGAAATGAATCCAGGTCCTCTGGAAGAGCAACTAGTGTTCTTAACTGCTGAGCCACCTTGCCAGCCCCACTTCAGTCAACTTATAAAGGCAATACTGCTAATGACAGATTTAAAATTAAGTTCTTTGAAATTTTGACTAAATTTCTAGTCGTCGTATCATTCAGTATTCCTCAGAAGTGTGCTTTCAGAGTTTTCTAATTTTTTTTGCCATTTTTAGTAATTGAATGTGAAGAGTTACTGTAATTTTTAAATACCCCTCTTTAATCTAATTTTGCAATTTTTTTTTTACATTTTACCCATGGTTGTGAAAGCTACTTTTAATCTATAACAGTACTGGTTCTGCTGCACATTTTTAGTAGAAATTATTTAAAAGCAATAAAGCAACTTTAAAACATTTAAAACCATTTATTAATATTACTTGCCTTTGAAACCAGAGGTAAGAATTATGAGGTAAATTTTTATTTGACTTAAATTTTATTAATACTATTGAATAGATAATATATTTCCATTATTTGAAATTTCAGCAGAAAGGGGTCTGAGGATGGCATTCAGTTGATAAGAGTGCCTTCCTAGAATATACAAAGCCTGGAGTACAATTCCCAACACCTCATAAACTGGGCATGGTAATGTATGTCAGTTCAAAGTCATCTTCAACTACATAGCAAGTTTGAGGCTAACCTGAACTACATGAACAAACAAAACAAAACAAAAATAATAAAATTTAATAGAAAAAAATACATACAGCAGAAAGTGCCAAAGGATGGTGGCCTAGTTTGTTAGTCTATTGCTGGGACAAAAACCATGATCAAAAACAACTTGGGGAGGAAAGGGTTTATTTCAGTTTACAGTTCCTAGATCATGAAGGGAGTCAGGGCAGGCACTGAAGCAGAGGCTGTCAAGGAACACTGCTTACTGACTTGCTCCCCATGGCTTACTCAGCCTGCTTCCTTATATAACCCAGGACCACTCACAATTGACTAGGCCACCCCACATCAATCACTGATCAGGAAAATGCCCCACAGACTTGCCCACAGGCCAGTCTGATGGACACATTTTCTCATTTGTCTTTTCCTCTTCTGAGTAAACCTAGAGCTTGTGTTAATAAAAACCTTACCAGCACAGACATGACTATTACTATAACTAAAATAAGAATAATAAATTGTGATGTGTTGCTCACAAGAGAGATCAATGCCGGACAGGTACAGTTGACCCATATAGATCATCATGCTAATTTGTATTTATTTTATATTTGAGGGCATGATGGCAAGGAGTTATCTAAATATTAAGCCATAAATAATTGACAGTCTTTGGAGAAACATGTATGTGAAAAATTCTTAATTGTGTTGGTTGGTTGGCACTCATTAGTGTTCCTGCTTGTGTGAATAATGTTTCTCACTTTCTGACCTTGAAAGATGATCAGTTGACACTGGTTGATCTACAAATTGAGTTGTGATGGGGATGCCTTGCTTTTTCTCTCTCCCTCTCTCTCCCTCTCTAAATGGTGGGGTTGAACACAGGATCTCATGTGTGTTAGACAAATGCTCTACCGCTTGAGCTAAATTCCCAGCCCATTTTCTTTTTCAAGTGAATTGAGAAAGTTTAAGATCAGTAATGACACATGCCATTAACCATCTGATAACAATAGTTGTAGTGGTATATTATTTGTATTTCAATAAATAAATCTTGGCTGAAGACCAGAGGCAAAGCTAAGAGCACTAGAACTCAGGCAATGGTGACACATACCTTTAATCCCAGAATTTGGGAGACAGAGTCAGATGGATCTCTGTGAGTTTAAGCTCAATCAATGAAGAAATAAATCCAGGTAGTGGTAGCTCACACCTTTAATCCCAGTATTAGGGAGTCATACGCCCTTAATCCCAGCACTAGAGGGAATATAATATGAAAGGAAAGAGAGGCTTAGTCTGTGTAATCGGTGGCCGCCCAGCCATGGTAGAGGTAAGACTTCTCCAGTGGCTTGGCTGCTTTACTTTTCTGGTTTTTTTGACTGAACCCCGATATCTGTCTCTGGGTCTTTATTATTTGTGCTACAAATATTCAATTTTTCCTAAAGTTTATGAGAACTTTAAAAATTGTTTTAAATTTGACTTACATTCAGCTGAAGTTTTACCCAACTAATGGAAACACTTTAAAGAAGATTTTATCTATGAAGATTTGATTTCAGTTCATGTATTGATTATGATTTTATCCTGCTTTTATCTGAAAATACTACTAAATCATCTATTGGAAAAGTTACTACAGAGAATCATTTTTTAAACTCTGGACGAGATGTCTTAAAGGCCTCCAAGACTACATGGCATGGTTGTGTATGTCTGAAGTCTTACCACCTAGGAAGCTGAGGCAAGAGGTGTTGAGTTTGAGGCCAGCCTGGGCTGCATAGCAAACCGAGAACATCCTGAATTACATAGAAGACTTTGTCTCAGAAAAAAAAAAAAAGACAAAAGGAAAAACAGCAGCCACACTAGCAACTTCCAAAAACCAAGACACTTAAAAGAATTGACTTAAAGACCCTCTGCAACTGTGTCTCCCACGTTTTCCAGGTGTGGCCAAGAAAACAAGTCCCAACGGTTCTCTGACCTTACATCATGCAGCCTTTTAGTGTGTCTTTTAATTGATACAAATACGTTTACATGAAATGTTAATCTAGGTTCAACCAGAAATGTGAGCTTTGGTGCAGACTCTGCCTAGGTTTGACAAAAGACAATACAAAGCTTGCTTAACTCCCTGGTCTGGATTAAAGATCCTAAATTGGTTTGCTGTGCTTTCGGGTCTTAGACTGTGTTAGTTACTGTGTCAGCCAACATGAAAGAACATTTTTAAAAAGTTTTTATTTGTATTTGTGTGTGTCTGTGTGCAAGGATGTTCATGTACATGCAGGGCCCACAGAGGCCAGAAGGCATTAGATTCCTTAAATCTGGAGTTACAAGTGGTTGTGAGCTGCCCAACATGGTTGCTTGGAGTCAGACTCTTCATCTTCTGGAAGAACAAGTGCTCTTAGCCACAGAGCCATTCCTCCAGGCCCAAGCAAGCTAGTTTTTGATTAATAGTGGAGTGGTATAACTCCTAAAACTGGGATCACCGTCTTCACAGGATTTTTGTTCAAAAGAGAGTTGGCTTTCTTTGTCTGTGGATTCAGTTACTTGTAATCTATTGTAGTCTCTCTAGAGAAGTCTCAAATATTAAATGGGAGAGCCTAGAAATTAAATCTAAGCTGTACATTCTAGCTTAGGTTCTGTTCTGAGCAGCATGATGAAATCTCACAAGTTTCTGACAGGACTGTCCCTTTGTCTGGCTTCTCTCTCAGTGTCAGGCTTGGTGGCAAGCACTTCTACCCACCCAGCCATCTTGCTAGCCAAATGAATCTTAAATGATATGATTAACATTTATAGTAAGTTTATTTATTTAAAATTATACCAGAAGGCTAAGCCAAAATTTTGTTTGCTTCCCCATCCAGGCATGCCCATTTGTCATCAATATCTATGCAGAAAGATGCAAGCCAAGAATTAAAGCAATCCATATGGAGGCATGCAGTGGGCAACTTGAGAAGGCCATTTGCAAGTCCGTCCTTGATAGAAGTGATGCTAAAGTCATGGATGGCTATGAAAATATAATTGTATATACCTGCAAGTATGACACCTGGATAACATCTATCATTGAAAATAAGGTATCAATTATGGGTTAGTTTTCCTTATTTTGGTATAAAGTTTTCTAATAATATTATATTGTTTTTTACATTGCAACCAAATACCCTACTATACTTATAATATTTATAATAGACAGTTATTCATTTTAGTATTTATGAATCAAACTTGACATGGCACTTTTTATATTATTTATAGTGACTCAAGACCATTGTTTTTATTTTAAAATATGAAATTTAAAATTTGGAGATCAGTGAAGAGTCAGTATAATCTGCATACAAAATAGAGATATAATTTTTGTTTATATAAAATATTTTCAAAATACTTGTTTAGTTTGTTATATAATAGGACCACCAGAAAATATGAAACATGTTCTCTACTGGATTTTTTTTTACTCTTTGAGGGCCTGCCACCCAGCTCCCAAATAAATACATGGAGACTTACTCTTACTTATGAATGCCTGGCCTTAGTTTGACTTGTTTCTAGTCAACTTTTCTAACTTAAATTATTCCATTTCTCTTTAACTATATTTTGCCTCTGGGCTTTTTACCTTTCTTTATTCTGTATATATTTCTTTCCTTCTTACTCCATGGCTGACTGTGAGGCTAGGTGACTGGCCCCTGGAATCCATCTCTCCTCCTTTTCTCACTCTTTCTTCTTTTTTCTCAAGCCTAGGTTTCTCCTCCTATTTATTCTCTCTGCTTGGCAGCACCACCTATTTCTCTTTCCTGCCTAGCTATTGACTGCTCAACTCTTTATTAGACCAATCAGGTGTTTTAGGCAGGCAAAATATTGCAACTTTATAGAGTTAAACAGATGCAACATAAAAAAATGCAACACATTGTTGCATCACTAAACAAATATCACACAGTATAAATAAATGTAATACATCTTAAACTAATATTCCACAACACCCTGCTTTCAAGTGTATGAGTTACTTAGGAAGACAATACTCTCAGAGAGTATCTCAGGCTAAGTAAACATCAAGTCCTGTAATCTGTTTGCATGCACAGTAATGTTAGTCTACTTTCATCTCTTGCAGTGGTTTAGACCATAGATCTTTGGAACAGCATGTTATGAGGGGAGAGGAGTGTAGAGTAGGATTTTAGCTTTATCTAATGTTTAGATACACTGAGAGACAAGCTTCAGAACAAGGCAAACAGTAGAAGAAGAAACAAAGGGAAGGGGTGGTATGAAGGATTATTAGAAAGGTCAGAAAGAATGATAGGGTGGATCCATATCATATGTGTTATCTTGAATAGTCTTTCTAGGACCTAAAACAGTGTCTGGCATGCAGTTAATATTAAATAAACACATGCTTATTGAGTTAGTGAATAAAAGAGGAACCCAATTAAATGGATGTTTTAGGCATATTAGTTGGAAGGTAGAGTCTGAGTAAATGGATGATAGAAAATAGAGATGAAAGAAAAAGAAGACATTATTGCTATAATAAACCAAGGATGAGCTAACTTGCTGTTACAGTCCACAGTGGTCTGGGAATGAAGATTAAAGGGAAAATCCAAAACTCAGTTGAAAGAAAAGCTTATGTCGTCAGTTAGAAAGGAATGAATGAAGAAACCCAGAGTACTGAGCAGAAAGCAGCAGCTGGTTTGTATTAATTTGTAGTGAACTAGATTTTTAGGTCTTATTCTGAGGTTTATATCTTTATTATTTTTCAAAACTAAAGACATAATTTTCTACAGTCAGATGACAAAGTGATTATTCACATCAACAATGAACTAAGTAAAAACTGTATCAACAACAGAGGACTCAACGTCTTTGCAGTAGAAGTGGCACCAAGATCTACAATGGTAAATGTTCTCTAAAACCTTTTGTCATCTCTCTTTGAAAAGAAATATTTGCTATTAATGTTATGAATAAGCATGTGGCATGAAATGAAGTTGTAAGTTATTGATCATGACATTCATAGTACTAAATACAGGAGAGGTAGTGGGATTTTGTGTTGGTTTTGGATTATTTTCTCATGTAATCCAGGCTGACCTCGAATTCACTGTGTAGCCAAGGCTGAGCTTTCAACCCCCTATCTCCCACGTGCTGGGATTGCAAACCACCATGTCTGGCGGGCGCTATGATGAGTAATATTCATTTAACTTTTCTGTTCTAGTTTCTTTTAAATGTTTTTTTTACATTGTGTGCATTTGTGTGCATATGTACATGCATACATGCACATTCATGCCACAAAATGCATGTCAAAGTCAGAGGACACCAATAAGAGTTGATTATCTCCTTCCACCTTGTATGTTCCGGGATCCAGCTGAGGGTGAGGCACTTTTTTCTCTGAGCCATCTTAACAGCTCTATTCCTGTTTAAGGGTAAAATTAAAACATTAGTTAGGTCCTTCAAAAGATTAATATAAAGATAAAATTAAATAATATATGTGAAAGCACTTTCGAATATCATATGGAGAAATGCCAAATAATATGACTAATAATAGTTATTTTAATAACCCCAAATTAAGATTGTCCAAGATTACCTGAGAGAAGAAACATCTCAAAGTTTTAGATAAGTAACTAAGTCAAGAGCCAGAACCAGCTCTATAATTTTGTTTTTAGCAGACTCTGGGTTTCTAATGAGGTCACAAATTGAAAGGCGAGAATGATCAGCAGACTCCCAGGGTCTGGTAAAGAAACAGAGAAAAGCTTACTAGTGTATTTTTTTTTACCACCCCCACCTTTCCCCTGTGTTTTCTATGAAATTCCACAATCTTCTTGAGTGATTTAAAGGTAAAGGTTAAAGACAGCTTATTCTTTAAGTTTCTCCAATGAAGACTTAAGAAATGGACTGCAGAGGGTAAAGTATTTGCTGTGCATCCTCAGAACCCTTGTAAAAGCCAGGCATGGAGGTGCACAATGTGCAACACCAGTTCTAGGGAGAGAAATAGGCCAGATCACAGGCCAGACTGTAGTGTGACATTTTACTCTTTTGACTTTTTGGAGGGCCCACAACCCAGCTCCCAGATAAATCACATACAGAGCTTATTCTTAGTTATGAATGCCCGGCCTTAGCTTGGCTTGGTTCTTGCCAGCTTTTCTCAACTTAAATTCTCCCAACTCCCTTTTCCCTCTGGGCTTTTATATTTCTTCTGTAATCTTACTTTCCTTCTTATTCCATGGCGGGCTGGGTGGCTGGGTAGCCCCTATGTCCTCCTCTCCTTGTTCTCTTGTTGCTCCTCCTTTCCTCGTCTTTCTACTTATATTCTCTGCCAGCCCTGCTTATCCTTGCTCCTGCCTCGCTATTGATCGTTCAGCTCTTTATTAGACCATCAGGTGTCTTACACAGGCAAAGAATCACAGCTTCACAGAATTAAACAAATGCAGCATAAACAAAAGTAGCACACCTTAGAATAATTTTCCCCAACATTTCCCCTTTTTTCCTTTCTAAAAAAAATGAAAAATTGTAACTTTGACATAGTAAGACTGTTTACAATAAGAACAATTATCAAGTAAAGATTACATTCACAATGTACTGAATTCCAATTCATTTGTATCTGGTAAATTTAAAGAAAAACTCCATAATCTATCCTATCTAAGTAAATCTAAAATTTTATAACTAAATTACTTTCTATCATAACTAAGGAAAACTGCAATTATAACTATCTAGTCTTCAACTTCATCAAAGACCCAAGAAGGATATAATATTATTTGAGTAAACAAAAGGTGCATTTCAAACAACTTCCAAAACTCTAGAAATGATAGAGACATCTGACTGCCTGGACAGTCACCCAAAGTTCTTCTGCATTGTTGGGGCATCCATCTTCAGCCTACAGACCTAGGGTATCTGGCAGACTTTTCAATGAAGCAGGAAATTTGCAGACTGTCCCACCTATGTTAGCAGTTTGTCAGACGCTTTTCCCTGTGTCCTGCAGAATGTCTGGTAAACTCTTCTGTGAAGCAGGAATTTTGAAGGACTGTCCTGCCTTGTTTTGGCAAAATTCATTAGTCACTTTTCTCTGTGTCCTGAAGAATATCTGGCACACTCTGCTGTGATGCAGGAATTTTGACGGGCTGTCATGTCTTTTTCCTGTGTGGCCTGCATGTCCAGTCTGCACAGCACATTATCAGCACTCAAAGGCAAGAGCAGTTTCTTTGCCCAGTGACTAACCTTGCCAAAATGAAAACAAATAAAGAGTATTCCCAGTGTCCATTATCTCTGAAGTAAATTGGTGCTTCCAAGAGCAGATTTGTCTCATTGTCATGAAAATCTTTTAAATTAACAAAACATTTTAATTGCCATATTCAAATACTTCAAAGACTATCTATCTAAAATATATTTAACCTAGAAAACATACCTAACATATATACAAATTTGATTGTTATATAGTTAACTACTCACCTAATAAATGTTTCTTGATTGTCCTATATAGTTTATAATAATAGCTTTTCTAAAACTAGAATTTTACCTTACATTTTTTTAAATGAACTGCATAGGTACAATACCTTAAACAAGAGGAGAAACACATATGCAATATGTGGTAACAAAAGCTACCTTAAATTTGTATCATTCTACAAAAACCCTTTAGACAAGAGTAGAAACATATAAAGTGTGTAAATTTGTATCAATATACAAAAGTCCTTTAAACAAGAGTAAAACCATATATACAATGTAACAATTGACTTTGAATTTGTATCCATATACCAAAATCCATGCCAATGCAAAATATCTGAGATTAATAGTTGTCTTTTTATCCTATATTCCCCTAAATATAACAAACATCCATGACCCACAAAATAACCAAAGACTACCCAGACCCCCTTTTCTTTTGGGAATTTGGACAGTTTGTTCTTTAGACTGCTTTCTCCTGAGTGTGAGAGAAGTATTTTTAGGGTCCCAGAGAGAAAATTTGAGACAATGGCCAAGTCCTGGGAAGACCAGTTATAACCTTTGTTTTATAGATATCACCTATCAAATTTCAGGAGGTCTCTCCTGATCAAACCAGATCCAGATCAGCCTGGAGAGAATTCACAGCTTCTTGTTTCCCATGGAAACAAAAGCAAAACCTCTTCTCCAAAGCATTCTTGATTTCCATTTGACAAATACATTTTTGACCTTAAAAGTTAAGGCAATCTTAAAATATCTAGACTGGTTCCTTTCCACAGGCCCTCTTTCATTTCCAGGTCTCTTAGCTGCTGTCCTTTGCTTTTCAGAAATCAAAAAATTTAAAATCAACACAATAACATAGGGTCCAGATTCCCTGTGTATTTCCCATCTTTTTTTGTTTTGTTTTGTTTTGACACAGAGTTTCTCTGTTACATTCCTAGCTATTCTGGAACTAGGTCTTGTAGACGAGGCTGGCCTCAAGTTCACAAGAGATCTGCCTGCCTCTGCCTCTCGAGTGCTGGAATTAAAGGCTTGTGCCACCACCATCCTGCCTTGTATTTCCCATCTTTATATGTGGCTTTTTTCTTTTATGTAACTTATACTGTCTCTTTAAAGACTTTATTTTTTAAAACTCTTTGTTTCTTTCAATAACTGCCTATACCCATTTCCTTTTTTGTTAAGCTGCACACATTGTAAAACACACTGGAACCTGTTTAGAGTCTTTTTCCGTCTGGATCTCTTATATTGCATGTCTTTCAGCCTTTTTGATTGCACAAGCAAACTTCAGACTGTTAAGCTACACCTGGCTTCCCCAGGTGCTCTTGCAGCTAGCTGGTTCTGCTGGTCATGAAAGCCAAGCCCAAAGCTTGCCCTCTGGTCAGAGCTTTGTGGCTGAGAACTGCATTCAACCTTGCTAACTGTGGAATCTGGTACCTGTGTTGTCACAAGCGGTTTTTACTTTGCTTGCCACAGATTCTGATTTTTATTTAGTGCTGCCAGTTGAACATGAGCACCTCTTAAAGGTGTTGTGTCCTTTTTTTTTTTTCAGCTTTCTCAGACTCTAGATGGATATCCGAGCCCCATGTTGGGCACCAAAATGTACTGTAATGTTTTTCTCTTTTGGCTCCCAAATAAATCACACACAAAGGCTTATTCTTAGTTATGAATGCCCGGCTTTAGCTTGGCTTGTTTCTTGCCCACTTTTCTTAACATAAATTATCCCAGCTACCTTTTCCCTCTGGGTTTTTATCTTTTCTTTTTTCTGTATAACTTACTTTCTTTCTTATTCCATGGCTGGCTGGGTGGCTGGATAGCTGGCCCTTATGTCCTCCTCTTCTTATTCTCTCATTGCTCCTCATTTCCTCATCTCTCCTTCTATTTATACTCTGTCTGCCAGCCCCACCTATCCTCGCTCCTGCCTCATTATTGGCCATTCAGCTCTTTATGAGGACCATCAGGTGGTTTAGATAGGTGAAGAATCACAGCTTCACAGAGTTAAACAAATGCAGCATAAACAAAGTAACATGCCTTAAAATAATTTTCCCCAATACCACACACTCTTGATTTTCAACCTGTGGATCATGACCCCTTGGGGGTGCTAAACAACCCTTTCCCAGGGGGCACATATCAAATATCCTGTATATCAGATATTTACACTCCAGTTCATAACTAGCAAAATTACAGTTATGAAGTTATAATTTTATGGTTGAGGGTCACCACAACATGAGGTACTGTGTGAAAAGATCACAGCATTAGGAAGGATGAGAAACACTGGCTAGCTTGATCAGCAGGGGCCAGGTTCCTATAAGAGATCTTGTCTCAGAACCTAAGACAGATAGAGTTGGAGGAATGACAATTGAGCTTGACCTCTGGCCTCTACATGTGTACATGCACACATGTGAACCCACATGAACATGTGTACATATGCACATGCAACTGTGCATGAACCCACAGTTACAGATAATGTTCTAGGCTTGGTGGAGAAAGTCTTCTTACCTCCCACCGCCCTTTTTCACACAGTAAAACTACTCTAATAAAGTAGGATTGAGTCTGGATTCTCCTGTTAGTCCTCAGATCATAAACCGCCAGTCCATGCTAGGGA
Organism: Ondatra zibethicus; assembly: GCA_004026605.1. Lineage (NCBI taxonomy): Eukaryota > Metazoa > Chordata > Mammalia > Rodentia > Cricetidae > Ondatra > Ondatra zibethicus. The sequence continues at coordinate 492,146 of PVIU01000019.1, read as the reverse complement.
AAAATAACAATTTTATCTGCACACATATTCTTCCCTCCTTTTTCCCTTTTGATATTTAGAGATTGGGTCTCATTGTATAACCCAGGCTAGCCTCAAACTTGGAATCCTCAAGCCTTAGCCTTCTGAGGTTATACCAATAGGTAGTGTACTATCATCCTTTTTAAAAAAACTGTAGTAATCACCCTTTTATTAATTATATACTTCATGTTGCCAAGGCTAGTCCAGATCTTGTATGCTTAAGTGATCTTCTTGCTTAAGCCTCCCAAGTACATTGCATTCATGCCTGTTTGTGACATATAGTACATGCCTCTGCCTCTGGTTTCACAGTGTTTTCTTTCTTCTTTTTTGAGAGAATCTCACTGTGGAGCCCTTGCTGGCCTTGAATTTGCTGTATAGACCAGATTTCCCTTGAGCTCCCAGAGATCTGCCTGTCTCTCTTTGCCTCTGGAATGCTTGGATGAAAGGCACGCTCCACCATACCTAGCTTTACAGCTACTTCTTTAAAAATCATTCTAAGCCTAGAGATGTCCTATTTAAAATTAGCAAATAACAGTAACTTATCAAATAAGAATAAAAGCTTTCTATTTTTATGTGCAGGTTTGTCAACATGTAATGCCCTTGAATGAACGACAAGAATGGATATATTATTGTGTGTATTCCCTTATATCTTAAATATTTCCACTTGGAACTATAAAACTAAGAAGTATTTTAGATCAAGTCTGTTATTTATTAACTAAATGCTGTTCCATGACACTGGTATACTTAATAATCTGTTTCATTTCTATGCATTTATATTTTATGTCCATGTTATATATTTTACTATTAAAATTCAAATAGTGTTTTAAAAATGTGTGGCTGTCTTGTTAATTTAGTGGGAAATATAAATACTTTTGTGTATTTTAATAAAGGCAAATAAAATTATAGATAGGATTTTTAGAAGTAATATACAGTGACTTCCAAACTATACACTTCTGGTTTGTTTTACATGTAAAAATACTAAAAGACAATGTAAATACAAAAATAGCCATTTAAGGGTCTAACTATTAAAGAGCTAAAGTGGAGGGGAAGAAAAACTGTTTCTGCATTAGGAAGCCAAAACCGGTTGGCAATTGTACAATATTTTGTGCCAACAACAAATTTCTCACTAGTATGTCAGTTGCTTTATTTGCACAGAGGGTACTTGGAAACCGTTGCCGTTAACCCTATGTAGCAGTTAAGGAGATAGTATGTGGCCTAAAAAAATGACATCGAGCAATTAAATACTATTTGTCAGTACCAGTAGCAGAGTACTTGGCCAATGTCAGCTTTTGGATTATGAATACCATCTGGCAAAAGCTATTTTTTGCCCACACTATGCATGCACATAGTTTAAATGTGATTTGGAGTTTGGACCGTTGATTTAGATCTGTAAAATAGATTGTCATTACCTCGCTGTTTGAACTCTTCAGACAGATGTCTCATTAAAGGTAGTGAAATATAAAATTATTTTGTTTATTGTCAAATGCTTTATAAGTTCAGCAACTGTGGCCATATATCTCATTTCACCTAATACTGAGTTACAGAAAATTTTATGTGGTGCTAAAAACATATAACAAAGTTTTTATATTTTCCCAAAGTAGTTTATGGGTTTTACAATCAGATGATGGGAACATGGAGACTCAAGAAAAAAATCTACGGAGCCTTGGAGCAGCACTAAGCAGCGTGGGCAGGCCTGGCTCCACAAACCCTCTCTCTTCTCTACTGAAGCCTTGGCAGCTGGGGCAGGGGCTCCCTATCCTAGCAGCCCCATCTCAGTGGGAGGCAAAGTATTGTAAGTTAAGCTTCCTTCTCACTTGAGCGTTCTCCAGTTCTGATATTTTAAACAATGTATTAAGTTTCAGATACTACCATAAGAACTTCTTAAATTACTGTATTTAATCATTGCACTGATTTTTTATTGGATATTGATGCAGACAGGCTTTTTTTTTTTAAGCTAGTGGCCTCTTAGTTCTATTTTTGTGTGGGTTAAATATGCAGCAGAAACATTAACATATCTTGGGTATAAACCAGGAAAATAGAACTGTATTTTTGATTTTGACCATGAGGGGGCGAGTGAGTATTAGGGGGGATTTTCAGCACTGTTACTCTCTTAGTGACAAGGCTGCTTTGGTGAACTATGTTGGACTTTACGGCTGTCTGCAAACCCATGCATATATGCTCTTTCTCGATGGAAAATGTATAAGAACTGTTCATGGGTTTATAAAATGAATACCAAGTCTCCTCTTCTTAAAGGGTACCAACTTTCAGTTCTTTATGACTATAATTATTAGGGTGTATATACATGGCTACCTCTAGCTTTATATAGCATAAAATTTCTACCATTGCTATCCAACCTGCTAAACTTCTAAGGGAAAGAAGGAACTACATCATGACTTGAGGAAAATAAATGATGGAACTAATTTCAAGGAAATAGATAAGATTCATGTGGAGAGAGAATCTGAGGACACGGAAGTAGCAATAGTTTAGTCTATTGGAACAACTTTGGCCTGCTTTGATGCATCTGTATTTGCTAACTATCACTATTCCATCTAAAGAAATCAAGAACAGGTAACATTAATTTTTACAAGCTGCCTTTATTTGTAACCAAAGTTACTGTGTACTTTAAAAATGGGTACTCTCAGATGGGCTGCAGCTTAGTTGGTACTTGCTCAGTGTGCATGGGCTAGGCTTTGGTCTCCAGAACCAGAAGACAGGGAAGGGAGGATTATCTTCTGAAGACCCTTAGTGGGAATTAGAAATGGGGAATTGGCTTCAGAATGGATGGTGGAAATAAGACATAAGCAATGTACCTTTTGTTGGGCCATGAATTCTATTGATACTGAATTTTCCATTTCCATCTCATATCCAGGAAAATGACATAGGTTTCCCAAAGGTAAATATAGAATTTCTTAACCAAACTTTAAATTTTAACTTTCAGGTTTTCTTCATTTAGGTTAAATGGTTGGGATGTAGGCAAGTCTGTAGGGCATTTTCTTAATTAATGATTGATGCGAGAGGATCCAGATCACTTGGGAATGATGGTCCTGGGTGGGATAAGAAGGCTGAGCAAACCAGGGATAGAAGTCGTTAAGTAAGTAACTAAGTAAGTAAGTGAGGTTTCTGTCCTGCCCGGTTCCCACAGAGGTCTATTAGTTATAAACTGATTGGCCCATTAGCTCAGGCTTCATATTAACTCTTATAACTTACATTAGCCCATAATTCTTGTTTGTGTTAGCCATGTGGCTTGATACCTTATTCAGCGAGGCAGTCACATCTTGCTTCCTCTGTGTCTGGGTCACAATTGCAGAATGCGTCCTTTTCCCAGAAGTCTCCTCTTCTCTTTGCCCCACCTCTACTTCCCGCCTGGTCACCCCACCTATACTTCCTGCCTGGCTACTAGCCAATCAGCATTTTATTTAAAAAATAATACAAGTGACAGGATAAAAAACCATTGTCCCACAGCAGCAAGCAGCATTCCTCTGTGATCCCTGTTCTAGTTCCTGTTTCCAGGTTCCTGCCTTGACTTCTTGCCTTCACTTGCTCTCAGTGATGGACTGTTACCTGGAAATGTAAGATGAAATAAACCTATTCTTATCCAAGTTGCTTTTGATCATGGTGTTTTAGCATAGTAATAGAAACCCTAGCTAGGGCAGGACTCTCCTCTGAGATCTTGACATTCCCTCCTGCACCTGATGAAATACATATAAGGGGGAAGGTTAGTTAAGTAGAGTACTTCATCTATGTGGCTATGGTGAAGTTATCTTTCATGCTGAGATGAGACTTTTGGTAATGAGACTGTTTGAGGGGGTCACCTATGGTCCCGTAAGTAGCCCCTTACCCAGGCTCTGCAAGTAAGTTCCAAAACGCATTGAGCTTCCTTTTACATACATATTGGTCTGTTGTTGGTGTGCTATCTGAGGTCAGTAGGGCATTGTTTAAGTCTCCCCAGGAAAAGTTCATGCAACACACATGAAAAGTCAGGAGGGCAAGCTTTAACTTTAACTGACCTTGAAGGGATAGAGAAACTTTATAAAGGGCAGGTAATAGAAGTCTAAGGTTCTTTCTCATTTTTCATTTGTCCTAGAGTTCTGTTATTGTATCTCTGACTATTGATATAATATGCAATAGGTCAATTAATCTTGTACTTATTGGTTATCTAATATGTTCAGAGCACACTGCTTTAGATACTGCTTATGCAGAGGTGAGCAAGTCAGACATTATTTCTGCCCTCTCACATAGCCTATCAGAGAAGATAGATCGAGAACAAGTATTACAGGCGGTAGCTCTAACATACATTTTTAAATACATCATTTTTCATGAAACCCCAGTCCTTTTCTCAGCCTAGGAGAATGTATTCCATATCTTGAGCTTCTATTTTAATATCTTTCTTTTCCTGTAGGGTTTTTATTTCAGATTTTTAAACATTGCATTTCATTTAGTTGGGAGAAAGGGAGAACCCATATGTTGAGAGTCATTTACCTCCTATCCTTAGTAATTGAACTTGGGTCATCAGACTTGGCAGCAAGTACCTTTATATCTTGTTGGCCTTATTTCAGATTTTTAAAAATTGTTATACCATAACTTTCATTCTTCTTAGTTGACTAAAGGACTAAAGTTTCATGAAAATGAAACTGATAGAGATGAAATTGATTGCTTAATGATATTTTAAGATATAGTTATATCACAATTATTTCACTCATTTATCAGCTGATCTTTTCCAGTCTTTTAATCTTTAATAGATGTGCTATACGCATTCCTGTGAATTTTTTTTTAAAGATTTATTTATTTGTTATATGTACAGTGTTCTGCCTGCACGTAACCCTGCAGGCCAGAAGAGGGCACCAGATCTCATTACAGATGGTAATGAGCCCACAAAAGAGTTGCTGTGAATTAAACTCAGGACCTCTGGAAGAACAGTCAGTGTTCTTAACTTCTGAGCCATCTCTGCAGCTCAATAACAGACTTCTTTTTTTTTTTTAGAAATATATTTTTTAGTGATATTTATTCAGCTCTACATCTTTCTCTGCTCCCCTCCCAGCCTCTCCCCTCTCCTCTTCAACCCTCCCCCAAGGTCTCCATGCTCCCAATTTACTCACGAGATCTTATCCTTTGCTACTTTCTACTTCCCATGTAGATTAGATCTATGTAAGTCTGTCTTAGTGTCCGCATTGTTGTCTAAGTTCTCTGGGTTGTAGGATGGCTTTCTTTGCTTTACGTCTAAAAACCACCTATGAATGAGTACATGTGATAATTGTCTTTCTGTGTCTGGGTTACCTCACTCAGAATAATGGTTTCTAGCTCCATCCATTTTCCTGCAAAATTCAAGCTGTCGTTATTTTTTTTTCTGCTGTGTAGTACTCCATTGTGTAAATGCACCACATTTTTCTTATCCATTCTTTGATCGAGGGGCATTTAGGTTGTTTCCAGGTTCTGGCTACGACAAACAAAGCTGCTATGAACATGTCCTTGTGGCACAATTGGGCATCCTTTGGTATTACTGGGTCTTGAGGAAGGTTGCGTCCTAATTTTCTGAGAAATCACCACACTGACATCCAAAGGGGTTGTACCAGCTTGCATTCCCACCAACAATGCAGATGTGTTCCCTTTTCCCCGCAACCTCTCCAGCACAAGCTGTCATCAGTGTTTTTGATTTTGGCCATTCTTACAGGTGTAAGATGGAATCTCAGATTTGTTTAATTTGCATTTCTCTGATGACTAAGGATGTTGAACATTTCCTTAAGTGTCTTTCAGCCATTTCAGATTCCTCTGTTGAGAGTTCTCTGTTTAGGTCTGTACTCCATTTTTTCTTTTTTTTATTGGATTGTGTGATCTTTTGGTGTCCAATTGCTTGAGTTCTTTGTATATTTTGGAGATCAGACCTCTGTCTGATGTGGGGTTAGTGAAAATCTTTTCCTATTCTGTAGGCTGTTGTTTTGTCTTGTTGACTGTGTCCTTTGCTTTTCAGTTTCAGGAGGTCCCCTTTATTGTTTCTCTCAGTGTCTGTGCTGCTGGGGTTCTATTTAGGAACCTGTGCCAATGTGTTCAAGTGTACTTCCCACTTTCTCTTCTATAAGCTTCAGTGTGGCTGGCTTTATGTTGAGGTCTTTGATCCATTTGGACTTGAGTTTTGTGTATGGAGATAGATATGGGTCTATTTTCATTTTTCTACATGTTGATATCCAGTTATGCCAGCACTACTTGTTAAATATCCTTTCTTTTTTCCATTTGATATTTTTTGCTTATTTATCAAAGATCAGGTGTTCGAAGATGTATGGACTGATATCTGGGTCTTCTATTCAGTTCCATTGTTCTTCCTGTCTGTTCTTATGCCAATACCAGGCTGTTTTCAGTACTGTAGCTCTGTTGTATAGTTTGAAGTCAGGGATTGTGATGCCTCTAGAAGTTCTTTTATTACCTAGGATTGTTTTGGCTATCCTGGGTTTTTGCTTTTCCAAATGAAGTTGAGTACCGTTATTTTGAGTTCTTTGAAGAATTTTGCTGGGCATTGTGTTGAATCTGTAGATTGCTTTTGGTAAGAATGCCATTTTTACTATGTTAATTCTGCCTACCCAAGAACATGAGAGGTCTTTCTGCTTTCCGGTGTCTTCTTCAATTTCTTTCTGCAAAGATTTAAAGTTCTTGTCATACAAGTCTTCCACTTGTTTAGTTAGAGTTACTCTGAGATATTTTATGTTATTTGTAGCTCTTGTGAATGGTGATGATTCTCTGATTTCTTCCCCAGCCCTTTTATCATCTGTGTACAGGAGGGCTACTGTTTTTTTTTTTTTTTTTAGTTAATTTTGTATCCTGCTACACTGCTGAAAGTGTTTATGAGGTATAGAAGTTCCTAGGTTGAATTTTTGGGATAGCTTTTGTAAACTATCATATCATCAGCAAACAGTGAGAGTTTGACTTCTTCTTTTCCAATTTGTATCCCCTTGATCTCCCTTTGGTGTCTTATTGCTCTAGCTAGGACCTCAAGAACTATATTGAATAGATATAGAGAGAGTGGACAACCTTGTCTTGTTCCTGATTTCATTGGAATCGCTGGGAGTTTCTCTCCATTTAGTTTGATGTTGGCTGTTGGCTTGCTGTATAGTGCCTTTATTATGTTTAGGTATGTTCCTTGTATCCCTGCTCTCTCCAAGACCTTTATTATGAAGGGATGTTGTATTTTGTCAAGAGCTTTTTTGGCATCTAATGAGATGATCATGTGGTTTTTATTTTTCAGCTTGTTTATATGGTGGATTACGTTGACAGATTTTTGTATGTTGAACCATCCCTGCATCTGTGGGATGAAGACGACTTGGTCATGGTGGATGATGGTTCTGATGTGTTCTTGAATTCAATTTGCTAGTATTTTCTTTAGTATTTTTGCATCAATGTTCATGAGTGAGATTGGTTTGTAATTCTCTTTCTTAGCGTTGTCATTCTGTGGTTTGAGTATCAAGGTAATTGTAGCCTCATAAAAAGTTTGGCAGTGTTCCCTCTGTTTCTATTGTGTGGAATAATTTGAGGAGTATTGGTATTATTTCCTCTTTGAAAGTCTTGTAGAATTCTAAGCTGAAACCATCTGGTCCTGGGCTTTTTTTGGTTGGGAGACTTTTGATGACTGTTTCTATTTCTTCAGCAGTTATAGGTCTGCTTAATTTGCTTATCTGGTCTTGATTTAATTTTCGTAAGTGATATTTATCCAGAAAGTTGTCCATTTCCTTTAAGTTTTCCAATTTTGTGGAGTACAGGTTTTCAAAATATGACCTGATGATCCTCTGTATTTCCTTCGTGTCTGTTGTTATGTCCCCCTTTTCATTTCTGATTTTGTTAATTTGGATATTCTCTCTCTGCCTTTTGGTTAGTTTGGATAAAGGTTTGTCTATTTTGTTGATTTTCTCGAAGAACCAACTCTTTGTCTCATTGATTCTTTGTATTGTTTTCTTTGTTCTATTTTGTTGATTTCATCTCTCAATTTGATTATTTCCTGCCATCTAGTTCCCTTAGTTGAGTTTGCTTCTTTTTGTTCTAAAGTTTTCAAATGTTCTGTAAATTCACTAGTGTGGGATTTTTCCAGCTTCTTTATGTAGGCGTTTAGTGCTATGATCTTGCCCCATAACACTGCTTTATTGTGTCCCTTAAATTTGGGTATGTTGTGTGGTCATTTTCATTGAATTTTAGGAAGTCTTTAATTTCCCCTTTATTTCTTCCTTGACCCATTGATGATTCTGGTGACCATTTTTAATTTCCATGTGTTTGTGGGTTTTCTGGAATTAGTATTGCTGTTGACTTCTAGTTTTAAAGCATGATGATCTAATAAGGTACATTGGGTTATTCCAATTTTTTTGTATTTGTTGAGGTTTGTTTTGTTACTGAGTATGTGGTCAATTTTTGAGAAGGTTCCATGAGGTGCTGAGAAGAAGGTATATTCTTTTCTGTTAGTTCTCTTATTTCTCTGTTCATTTTTTTCTGATTGACCTGGTGAGAGGGAAGTGTGGAGTTTAATATATGATTTAAGCTTTAGAAGTATTTCTTTGACATAATGAGGGTGCCCTTGTATTGGGGGTATTGATGTTCAGTATTGAAATTTCCTCTTGATGGATTTTCCTGTGACTGATATGAAATGTCCTTCTTTGTCTCTTTTGACTGATTTTAGCTTCAAGTCTATTTTGTTAGATATTAGGATAGCTAAACCGGCTTGTGTATTGATTGGTATATTTTTTCCCAACCTGTTACTCTGAGACGATGTCTGTCTTTGAGGTTAAGATGTGTTTCTTGTACGCAGAAGAGGGATTGATTCTGTTTTCGTATCCAATCTCTTAGCCTGTCCCTTTTTATGGGTGAGTTGAGTCCATTTACATTAAGGGATATTAATGACCAGTGGTTGCTATCTCCTGTTAATTTGGTTTTCATCGTTGGTGATGTTATTTTGACCTTTTTTTCTTTTTCGGGATTTGCTGTAATGAGATCATCAATTGTCTGTGTTTTTGTTGGTGTAGCCATCTTCCTTGGGTTGGAGTTTTCCTTCTAGTATTTTGTGTAGGGCTGGGTTTGTGTCTAGGTATTGGTGAAATCTAGATTTGTCATGAATATCTTGTTTTGTCCTTCTATGGTGATCAACAGTTTTGCTGGGTATAGTAGCCTGGGCTGGCATCCGTGGTCTTTTAATGTCTGCATAATGCTTGACCATGACCTTCTGGCTTTCATTGTCTTCACTGAGAAGCCAGGTGTAATTATGATAGGTCTCCCTTTATATGTTACTTGGCATTTTTCCTTTGCAGCTCTTAATATTCTTTCTTTACTTTGTATGTTTAGTGTTTTATTATGTGGCCAGAGGACTTTTTTTTTTTTTCGATCCGGTCTATTTGGTGTTCTGTAAGCTTTTTGTATCTTCATAGGCATATCTTTCTTTAGGTGGGGAAAGTTTTCTTCTATCATTTTGTTAAATAAATTTTCTGTGCCTTTGAGTTGAACTTCTTCTCTTTCTTCTATACCTATTATTCTAAGATTTGGCCTTTTTATGTTGTCCCATATTTCATGGATATTTTGGGTTAAACTTTTGTTAGATTTAATGTTTTCTTTAACTGATGAGTCTATTTCCTCTATTTTATCTTCCACTCTTGAGATTCTCTCTTCCATTTCTTGTATTCTGTTGTTCGTACTTGCATTTGTGGTTCCTGCTCTTCTCCTCATGATTTCTGTTTCTATAATTCCTTAGGCTTGTGTTTTCTTTATTTTTTCTATCTCAGTTTTCAAGTCCTGAATAGTTTCTTTCATATGTTTGAGTTCTTATTCTTGGTTTTCTTTAAGGGATTTGCTGATATCTTCCAATTTTTTGTTTGTTTTTTCCTCCATTTCTTTAAGGTAATTTCTCATTTCATCTTTAAGAATTTCAAACATTCTCTTGAAGTTATTTTTTAGATCATTTTCTTCTGGTTCTTCCATATTTGGTTGTTCAGGTCTTGCTTTTGTAGGGTCTTTAGGTTTTACTGGTATTGTGTTGCTCTTTGTGGTGTAGCGTGTGATCTTACCTCTTCTGTTCATCTTTTCCTCTCATAGGTGTGGTTAGGGCTGTCTGAAATTCTGTTGAATAATCTTCTCAGTGCCAGTGAATCCAAACAAAGCTCAGATGTTTGTTCCTCATGGTACAGTCAGTGTCACAGTTCTAGTTACCCTGTTGGTTATTCCTGTTCCTGGAGTTATCTCAGTGCTTCTGTGCTTTGGTCTGCTCCCTTTGAGTTTGCTGTCTCAGGCCTACTTTGGCCCAGGCTGCTGGCTTTGATCTGTTTCTGTAAATCTTGGTCTGGATCTCCTCCTGCAGAAGTCCCTGGCCTGGAGTTGGACCTGTTCTGGTGGAGATTGCTGACTCTGGATCTGGTCACTGGCTCAGTCCTGATTCACCCCTGTCCTGGGACTGGGTTTGCTCCTGGCTTCTGCTCCTAGTGGAGCTTGTTCTCTCTGTGTCTTAGGTAACTGGTTCAGTCCCACTCCAGTTCTGGTGGAGATTGCAGACTCTGAGTCAAGTCGTTGGCTCAATCTTGGTCTGCCAGTGTCCCAGGACTGGGTTGGCTCCCAGGGCTGGATTTGCTCCTGGCTTCTGCCCCCGGTAGAGCTTGTTTCCTCTGGCCCTCTCTGTCCTAGGAGTCTCCAAAGTATTTTTTTTTTTTTGTAAATACAGGTTTTTATTTTCTCCTATATACCTAGAGATGAGATTGCTAGGTAACATGGTTAATGTTCTTTTTTATGTCCTTTTGTTTTGTTGCTCTAGTTAATATTTCAAGCACTATATTGAACAGATATGGAGAGAGTGAATGTCTTTGCCTTCTTTATTGGAAATGCTGAGTTTTTCTCTGTTGAGCATGATCCTTACTGTTGCCTTGTTTAATGACTTTGTTATGCTGAAGCATATTCCCTCCATCTCTCGTCTCTCCAAGAGTATAGTATGAAAGGATGTTAGGTTTCGTCAAAGGCCTTTTCAACATCTAGTAAGATTACTATGTGCTTTCTGTCCTTGAGACCACTCATGTCTTTACATATGTTGAACTATTTGGGGATGAAGCTGACTTGAATGTAGTGGATAATAGCTTTTCAAAATGTTCTTGACTTTAGTTTCCAAGTATTTTTTTGAGATTTTCTGCATCTATGCTCACAGGTAGATTATTATTATTTTCTTTTTGTGTGTCTTATCCAATATAGATCAGTGCATCACTGAACTCCTATAAATAATTTGAAAGAGTTTTTCCCTTTTCTATTTGCTGAAGTCATTTGAGAAGCATCTATTTTAGTCCTTTCATATGGTAAAATTCTGTGGGGGAGTCCATCCGGTCCTAGGCTTTGTAATTGAAAAACTTCTTACTGCTATTTCAATCTTATTGCTGTGATTAACTTGTTTTTTTTTAATTAGTTTGTTTGTTTTTTGTTTAACTTTGGTAGGTGATATGTGTAAGAAATTCACCCACAGTCTCATCAGTTGATGGCTCATCAGTTAGGAGTACTTGTTTTTCCTGCAGCAGGCCTAGTTCCCAGCACCACAGCTGAGAACCTTCTGTATCTCCAGGATGAGAGGTCCAACACCCTCTCCATTCCTCCTCAGGCACCAGCACATGCACAGCGCTCATACACATCATACACATATTCATATTTTTTTAAAAAGAATGAAATTTATCTATTTCTTTTAGGTTTTCTAATTTGTTAGACTCTATATTTTTGAAGTATTTCCCTACAGTCTTCTTGATTTCACTGGTATCTGTTGTAATGTCTCTCTCTTTTATCTCTAATTTATAAACTTTTGTTTTCCTTTCTTTCTTTGGGCTAATTTGGTGAAAGTTTGTCAGCAATATTAATATTTTCAAAGAACTAACATCATCCCTTTGACTATTCTCTTTTATTTCTGTTTCATAAATTGCTGGTCTGATCTTAGAGAGTGGGTGTCCCAACCAGGTAAGTGGTCATTCACCTCTTGATCCTCTCTGTGTAGGCTGTGTTTCAGAGCTCCACTGAGGTTAGGGAGGTAATAGGATGGTTTGGGGGCAGAGTGCAACTTGTAATTTGCAGGTCCGGTGGATTGGATGGGGGTGTTAAAGAAGCCTAACTGCAGGAAACTTGCCTGCTGGCTGGCTAGAGCAAGTCGGGGAGGGGGAGCCCAGGGTTTTGCCCTGGTGTGAAGGGCCTAGAGAGTGGGATGTCTCACCCAATGAGTGGTCACTCACCTCTTTGTTCTTTCTGTGTAGTAGCAGGCTGGGTTTCAAGAGTTCCTGAGGACATCACTCCTATTCCTCCACCAGTGACGACATCACTCTTGTCTGTCTTCATGGTCATGTTACCTTCTCTTATAGAATTATTGTGGTTCAAATCTAAAATATTCCCCCCAAACTCATGTTCTGGAACAATGAGGTCCCTGATTGGTGACACTGGGGCCCAGCTAGTACTTTACTAAGAGTGGGCCTTTGAAGGTTATATCTACTAGCTCTGCCTACTTCCTGCCTCCTGTCCTGATGTGAGCTCCAATCATATACTCCCGGCTACCATGAACTCAGCCATGCCTCCCTTAGCACGATGGGTTCACCATGCCTTCCTCACCACAATGTGCAAAAGCTTCTGAAACCAAAAACAAAAAATACTTTCCTCCCTAAATATGTTTTGTCGTCCATGTGTCGCAGCAAGGCCAGTGTAGCTAATATGATAGCCATATTACCACTTAGGACTGCATCCAGTCTCCTAGGTCATCCTGGGCAGTCTCACCATCCCTAAATCCTTAGCTGAATTCTGTCCGTGGTCATTTAGCCTTCTAAGGTAGTAGTCATTGGTTCTGGGGATTAGGATATGGCTTGCTCTAGGAGAAGAATATTATTAACCTACCCCATGATGTAATAAGGAATCGAGAACACTGAAGAGATGGGATGCCAAACACATTCATTATATCTTGAAAAATGTCCTTTATAATCTGTATTTTTAAAAATCTTATCTTTTGCCATTTAAAATATTAATATTTGTACATCAAATATTTATATAAATTAATTCAGACTGGTATTCTTTATAGAAAGTTCCAAAAATGAATTCAAAGGAACAAATCCAATTTATCATCTATCAGTTCTTTTCACATACAGCCTTATGAATAATCACTTGATATTGAAACATGAGTTTAAAAATTTAACCGTTTTGGCCCAGGAAAAAGCTTTCATTTAGAGTCATGGCCTCTAAATGTCACTAATCTTACTCAAATTAAAATTTCAAATACCTTACTAACTTATAGGTCCAACTTTCAACTTATATACAGAATATGTATAAACTTCTGCATTGACTGTCTGTAGTTCCATATAAAGTCACTATTTTAGAAAAATTCAGATCAATTAGACAGGAATGAGTTAACTAAGCCTTAATTCAGGAACAACCAATGTCAGGTTTAACAAGTGGAGTAAACTGACTGACATTTGCAACAATTCAGCATTAACTTGGACTTATATGAAAATATTAAATTTTATCTGTTACAAATTCTTGAAAATTCTTATAGGAAATGATAACTGACCCCTGTTACTATTTTGTGTTGTGTTTTTGTTCATTTGTTTTAAATTGAGAGAATGCGTTGCCGGCCTAGTAGAACCATTGAGTAGAAAAAGGATTGAGGGATCATCATTCTTGTCCCCAGTGTGGGTTACCCTGCTGTCACTTGGTGTCATCAGATAATAAGAATGTCCACAAAATGGAGTTGTGTTTTGCTTTTGACAATAATGTGTAGCTTTTGTTCACATAAGTGAACAAAAAATTACTTTTTTACTATTTCTTTTCTTGATAATTAGTTTCAGTATATGAACCATGTATTAAATAAAAGTTGAAGGGCTAATAACCTCACTTCATTATAATTATGTATACACCTTTTTCATTATAAATTTCATATATATACTAGTTACTACTTGTTTCAGTTTCAAAGGTTGATGATTTAAAAAAATAATTTTTTTTGTTTTCTCTGTGTAACAGCCCTGGCTGTCTTGGAACTCACTCTGTAGACCAGACTGGCCTTGAACTCACAGAGATCTGCCTGCCTCTGCTTTCTGAGTGCTGGGGTTAAAAGCAACTGCCATCACACCTGGCTGAAAATAAATTTCTTTAAATCATAAGAAAGAAATGCAAATTATTTGAGAAGATTTAAAACTTTCTTTAATGAATACTGTATAAGGAAATGAACTTGGACCAAGCATCATATTTCTATCTATCTAACATTTATCCTGCTTTCCATGTGTATACATTTATATGTGTAGGCAGAGAAATTCAGATTGCTAATGTCTTCACTGGCTAGACCTAACTAAATCTGGGAATTCAGCTATATGCATCCTCCTAAATGATATATTAGTAGTTTTCTCAAGAAATAGATCCCAAAATCGGAGAGGTGATTCAGCAGCTAAAAGCATGTACTCCTCTTGCAGAGGACTCAATTTCGGTGCCCAGCACTCATATCAGGCAGTTTAAAACCAACTATAGTTCTAGGGGATCTGGTGCCCTCTTCTGGCCTCAAACATGGTTACACATACATACACTCACAGAACACATAATAAAAATAAATCTTTAAAAAAAAAAGAATTATATCTCCCTTGGCTTTGAATATAACCCAACATATTTCTATATGAAATATATTTCTATATGAAATATATATATTGAAAGCTTATGTTTTATTCTAAATAGTATATCAAGAAACATGTTCGATTCTTCTTGATGTTAGTTCTGATAAACTGTTTTTCAGGGCTTGGGGAGGTGGCCAGGTGTGAAGACATGAGTTCTAATCCCAGAGCCCATGTAGACACCTGGCGAGGGGGCATGTGCTTACAGTCCCAGTAATGGTGAGACCGGGAGGAAACACAGGTGAACCCCTAGATCCCAGAAGCTCACTGGCCAGGTAGCCTATCTTACCTGGTAATTTCTAGTTCAAGGAGTGATCCTGTCTTAGCCAAAAAGGTAGAAACTTGAGGACCCTCATCCCAAATTGTCCTCTGACCTCCACACATGCTGTGTGCATGTGCACCCACACCCACCAACAAACACACACCACACACCTACCCACCCCCACACACATACATGCCCTCCCCACACACCTACCCACCCACCCCACACACACGCCCACACCACATACCTACCCACTCCCACACACATACATACATGCCTGCACCACATACCTACCCACCCCACACACATACACACCCTCACCACACACGCCTGCACCACACACCTACCCACCCCCACATGCCTGAATCACACACAATAAAATAGATAAATAGATAAAGTCTCTCTCAAAAGTAGAAAAGCTAAGTTTTTGAGACCTTTACATACATGGTGTCTTTGAGCTTGTTTGAGATTGGTGTTGGACTTTGCAAACCCCCACACTTTACAATGCATTCTCTCCTGTCGGAGATCCCCATCCGTTTCTATGTCCTCAAATGTGATTTCTGTGCAGTGTGCAGATGCACTGTGAATTTATAGCACTTGGCAAAGCCTCTTTCCTGAGTTCTGGCCTGTATCTCTAACATCTTACTGTATATCTCTTGGGTGCATGACTGACAGTTCAAACTTTTTATGTTCAAAAGTTAATTTAGGTTCACACTATACAGAACCCACGATTCTATGTTTTTAACATTCCTAATCCCAAATTGCTGGGAGATACCTTTCACTTTCACTTGCCCACTCACTATGTAGCATCATGACTTTTGACTCTCTGAAAATATCTTCCTTCTTTCCTTCCTTCCTACCTTCCTTTTTCCTTCCTTTCTTTCCCTTCCTTCCTTCCTTCTTTCCTTCCTTCCTTCCTTTTCCCTTCCTTCCTTTCCCTCTCTCCCTCCCTCCCTCCCTCCTCCCAGTTTTCCCTCCCTCTCCTCCCAGTCCCTATCCCCCATAACTTCCCTCTGCTGGGCAAGGTTACCCAGTATAAGGAGTAGGGTCCCAAAAGCCAGTAAAAGAGTTGGGGACAGTCACTGCTCCCACTGTTAGGAGTCCCACAAGAGGACCAAGCTACGCAACTGTCATATATATGCAGAGTGCCTAGGTCAGTCCCAGGCAGGCTTCCTGGTTGTCAGTTCAGTCTCTGTGAGTCCCAGTGAGCCCAGATTAGTTGATTCTGTCGGTTTTCTTGTGGTCTCCTTGACTTCGCTGGCTCCTCCAATCCTTTCTCCCTTTCTTCTGCAGGATTCCCCAACCTCTGCCTAATGTTTGGCTGTGAGTCTGCATCTGTTTCCATCAGTTGCAGAGGCAGCCTCTCTGATGACGATTGGGCTAGGTACCAATCTATGAGTATAGCAGAATAACGTAAGACATCATTACATTGACTTTTTTCTCACTAGTCATGTTCCATTTTATACTAGTTCTCTGGATCATCCAGCCTGTGGTTCCTGGTGCTCCAGGGAGTGTCAGGGGTGGGCTTACTCTCCTGGCATGGGTTTTAGGCTAGACCAGTCATTGGTTGGCCACTCTCTCAATCTCTAGGCCACTCTTAACCCCAGAACATTCCATGGGTAGGACAGACTGTAAGTCGAAGGTTATGTGACTGGGTTGGCTTCCCACTCCCTCTGCCTGAAATCTTGCCTGGTCACAGGAGAAGGCCAGTTCATGCTATGTATCCTCTATTGCTGGGAGTCTTAGCTGGGGTCATCCTTGTAGATTCCTGGGAGAACCCCTTGTGCCAGGTTTTAACCTGACCCTGAAAGGCACTCCCTTTTTAGTAGTCTCTTTCAGTATAGTCTTCCCCTCTATCCCCCTCCAACATAGTTGCTCATGTTACTACCCCCACCCACCTGCAGTCCACTCCCAAAATCTCTTCTATTTCTCCTTCCCAGGGAGATCCAGGTGCTCCCCCTCCCCTTGAACCTTCCTTGTTACCTAGTCTCTCTGGGTCTATGGACTGCAGCATAGTTATCTTTATTTAATAACTATTATCTACTTATGATTGAGTACATACCATGTTTGTCTTTCTGAGACTGGGTTACCTCACTCAGGATGATTTTTTTCTAGTTCCATCCATTTGCCTACAAATTTTCTGGTCTCCTTGTTTTTAACAACTGAGTAATACTCCATTGTGCTAATGTACCACATTTTCTTTATCTATTCCTTGGTTGAGGGGCATTTAGGTTTCCAGGTTTGAGTCATTATAAATAAAGCTGCTATGAACATAGTTAAATAAGTGTCCTTGTGGTATGATTGAGCATCCTTTGGGTATACGCTCAAGAGCTATGGTATAGCTGGGTCTTGTGGTAGATTGATTCCCAGTTTTCTGAGAAACCACCATATTGGTTTCCAAATATCTGTACAAGTTTGCACTCTTACCAGCAATGGAGGATCACTCCCTTCCTCCACATCTTCTCCAGCATGAGCTGTCACTTGTGTTTTTGATCTTAGTCAAGATTGCCTACTCTCTCCATATCTATTTAATATGCAGGGTATCTGATGTGCAACCCTGATGGGGTCATGCCCCAAAGGTGAGAACCACTGGCCTAAATGGTTAATTAAACACACACACACACACACACACACACACACACACACACACACACACACACACACACACACACGTAGTGTGAAGGCCTAGCTTGTGGTTTATGTCCTGCCCGGTCCCCTAGCCATTTAGTCCCAGAGAAAATCACACAGAGAGTCTCCATAAGTTACAAACTGATTGGCCCATTAGCTCAGGCTTCTTGTTAGCTCTGGTAAGTTATATTAACCCATTATCCCTATCTATGTTAGCCACATGGCTCAGTACCTTTCTCAGCAGGGCAGGTCACATCCTGCTTCCTCGGCGGTCCAGGCAGATGTGCCGAGAGAGCTTCCTGCTTCCCAGAATTCTCCTATTCTCCTTGCTCCGCCTCTACTTCCTATCTGCTTGACCCACCTATACATCCTGGCTAAGACCTGGTGGGAGGACAGAAACCCCAGCTAGCAGGCCCCTCATGCAACAGAATGGCGCTCACGTGGATAACTGCATCCACAGAAAGCCTGAGAAAGCTTGGAAAAGAATAGAGTAAAGCATGTTTTCTTGGTAGCAGCAATTTCTCAGATCTGCTCTGCTTGCTAGAGGCAAGCAAGCGCTCTCATCTAAGAGAGGCTTCCTGACTCAGCTTTAGCTGCAAAACCCTGCAGCTCTTTAAGAGGTCCTGCCACAAAACACTTAAATGGTGTTGATGAAAAGCCAACTGCATGCTTTTTGGTTTTCAGCTGTAGCAGGGAAAAAATCTGTGCTGTTTTAAAATGCTGGTTTTCTGGGCTGTCCTGCCAGGTCAAACTCTGACTCTTTCAGGCAGGCGATCCAGCCAGGGAACATTTGAATGTGGTCTGTGAGCAGAATGCTGCACCTTGCTTGCTGGCAGGGACCTTGAAACGCCATAGAGTTGTGGCAATAAACATGGCTACAGCCAGTACCTCCGCCATGAGGGTGGAATTTCATAAAGTTAAGGAATGGGCTGGATCTAGCCATCAAAGCCACGGCTTTTATCCTACCCATATTGCTTGGTAAATTAAAGACTCGTGTAGTCAGAAAAAGAGAGATTCAAAGACGAAGAAAACCTCTAAATGGTTTATTGTGTGTTAAAAATATATGCAAGAGAAAGGTTAAAGTTCTTAAAAAAGAAAGAAAGAGAGTAGTTGGGTATGGTGGTACACACCTTTAATCCCAACACTTGTAAGGCAGAGGTAGATTGACCTCTGTGACTTCAAGGTGTGGTATCACACACCTTTAATCCCAATGCCTGGAGGCAGAGACAGACAGATTTCTGTGAGTTCAAGGTGTGGTGGCACACACCTTTAATCCCAGCACTGGGGAGGCAGAGACAGGTGGATCTCTGTGAGTTCAAGGATAGCCTGGTCTACAGAGGGAGTTCCAGGACAAAGATACACAGACAACCTGTCTCAAAAAGCCAAAGTTAAAAGTAAAAATAAAAGAAATAGAGGTTAAAATAAAGCCACATAAAGATGGAAAATACACAGAGAATCTTGATACTGTATGCTATTATGCTCTCTTTGAATTGTCTGAATGCTGAGGAAGGACCAACAGCTGCTAAAAGATATTTGCTTATAAATGCTGCTGAATTAATCCAAGATAGGTATTTTGAAAATACCTTGACTTCAAAATTGAAGTCAAAAGGTATAATACTTTGGAGAAGAGATTTTGCTTTTGTTTCCACAGGAAATGAGAGGCTGTGGATTCATTCTGAGTTAAGAAAACTCAGATTTGATCAAGGAAGACCACCTGAGAAATCTCCAGTAGGAACAGATGGCCCGGATGTCTGAGTTCTACATCCAGAACAGATCCAGGACTGCTGGCTGAGATGATCAAGACTCGCAGGATACTCCAGTCAAGACTTGATCATAACTCTTAAATTTTCTTTGGGTCCCCATAAGATTATCAGCGCCCCCAACCAGCTGGAAGTAGCCTGGAATACTAGGAGTATTCCAGGAATACTTGGAGTCCACATTCTCAAAAAATGGACTATGGATATTTTTCTTTGTTTAAAAAAAAAAAGAGGGGGAAGTGGAGAATTATCTGTATTCTGTCAATCATGATTTAAATAAATGCTGATTGGCCATTAGCCAGGATGTATAGGTGGGTCAAGCAGACAGGAAGTAGAGGCGGAGCAAGGAGAATAGGAGAATTCTGGGAAGCAGGAAGCTCTCTCGGCACATCTGCCTGGACCGCCGAGGAAGCAGGATGTGACCTGCCCTGCTGAGAAAGGTACTGAGCCATGTGGCTAACATAGGTAGGGATAATGGGTTAATATAACTTACAAGAGCTAACAAGAAGCCTGAGCTAATGGGCCAATCAGCATTTATTTAAATCATGATTGACAGAATACAGACAATTCTCCTGCAACACACACACACACACACACACACACACACACACAAATAGCATGAAGACCAAGAGGTAATTTTCTTCCAAAGGAAAAAATCGTGTTTTGTGATAATACAAATTGTCATAGAAAATCTTGAAATCCAGATAATTTGTGAAGATAACAAAATGACATAATCTCATGCCTGAGGATAGTTACTGCTGCATATCTTGGCTTATTTCCTTCTAGCACTGTGTGTGTGTGTGTGTGTGTGTGTGTGTGTGTGTGTGTGTGTGTGTGTGGTATGTGTACATGTTACATAAACCCCTATTGCTGAATATAGCATGCATACACTTTGGACAGAGGACTCCTAAGAGTTTGTGCTTGTTCTGACCTAAAAGCCTCCACCTGAGGACTAGTGTTCATGGTACCAGAAGTACCAGGCAGTGCTGTACATGCTACCAAGAGAGGAAAGCAACCAATAATCCTAGCCAGCTGTGATGTCTAAGAACCACAACAATGACCACTTATGGCAAGATATTCCTAAGGGTTCAATAATAAGATTCTTCTTGGTGATATCCAGCAGCTGTCTTAGATGTAAGGCCTGTTCAACTGTAGAGGAATAATACCCAGTGCTGGAAACCCAACCAACTTCCTAGGGCTAGTGAGGTCATGGACTGTCACTTTGTTAAACCTGCAATGTTTATCCTTATACCCACAGATAAATGTGTTGTGTGATATTTTGGTTGCTTTCTGATATTTCTGAGACTAACAATAAAGTTTGTTTTGAATCAGAGGATGGTGCTAGCTACTAGCTGACCAAAGTTAGTAGTCATAGAGGTTTTGGAGAACTGAGGACAGATAGAAAAACAGGAAATAGTAGGGTGGGGCTCAGAATGGGTTTTGACCCCTTTTGGATGGAGGAACAACAGAGATAGGAAGGTCATTGGTCACTTTTCCAATGCTTCTCTGATCATTCAGGTTCTTAATCCTGATAGCTGACTCCTGCATCATCTGCAGTGAACTGTGACCATTCCTAACAACAACTTTGGAAGTCTCCAAAAGGATGATGGGAACCCACAACAACAATTCTACCTGGTTCATTGTAATGCCACTAAGCTGACAAACACCACCCAAAGATCAGCTTTGGACTACAAACTGCTCAGGACAATTTCAAGGTGGATAGCTGAGATAGTCCAGCTTCATGGACTACTGCTGCCAGGACTTCAGATAAGTCTACACTTTCCTGTTACACAGAGACTGGACAACAAATGATACAGCTAGCTCTCCCAGGACTTGACCATTATCTCAATGTTCCTTAGAGATGCTGTCATCCTCCAGACAGCAGGAAGCAATATAGAGACACTACTCCCACACTCTCAAGGTGGAGTTGTGGGTTTTGGTCATTCCGTGGGTTATGGATATTTAGGGGGATTGATTACAAGTCATTGTTGGTAATGGTCAAGAAAAAATGCTGGGACTGGAGAGGTGGCTCAACAGTTAAGAGCACTCACTGGCTGCTCTTCCAGAGGTCCTGAGTTCAATTCCCAGCAACCAAATGGTGCCTCACAACCATCTGTAATGAGATCTGGTGCCCTCTTCTGGCCTTCAGACATGCATGCAGGCAGAACACTGTATATATAATAAATAAATAAATAAATCTGAAACAAAGAAAGCTGAACAAAGGGATCTTGTTATGAAAAGAATAAAGGGGGATATAGAAATGATAGGATAAAACTGTAAATTATTGAATCTACTTTTAAACTAAAAAACAACTACTAGTCACTAGTCTTAAATATTTTACATTGGTATAGGTTTTTGTATATTAATACAAATTTAAGGTTATTTTTATTATACTGTATATATGTTTTTACTCTTATTTAAGGTATTTTAAATATTGATACAAATTTAAGGTTATTTTTATTATACTGTATATATATTTTTACTCTTATTTAAGGTATTTTAAATATTGATACAAATTTAAGGTTATTTTTGGTAGAACATACTGTACATACATTTCTACTCATTTAAGGTATTGTATCTTTTCAGCTCACTTAACAATGTAAATTTCTAGTCCTTGAAAGTTATTATTTAAGATAAGATTAGTAGTCAGTCATCTAACTGTCAAATTTGTGGCCATGTTAAGTAGTTCTTAAGGTCAAATAGATGTATTTTAGATAGATAGATAAATAAATAGTCTTCAAACACTTCAGAGATCTACAGAATATGGCACTTAAGATGTTTTAATAATAGGCTTTACATGACAGTGAGACACATATGCTCCTAGCAGTACCAAGCTACTTCAAGAAAGGATGATGGGTATCAAAGAAAATCCAAATGGAGTTTGCTTTTTTTGTGACAAAGTTAGCCATTGGGTAAGGAACTTCCCTTGCCTCTACTGCTGACAGTATGCTGTCCAAATAATACAAGTAGGACACAAAAGAAAGTAACTGCTGAACTTTGCCAAGACAAGGTGGGACAGTCCTTCAAAATTCCTGGTTCACAGAAAAGTATGTCAGATATTCTAGGCCTTTAGGTCTAGATGGATGCCCCAACATTATAGAGGACCCTTGGGTGACTATCCAGGCAGCCATCAGTCCATCATTTCTATAGTTTTGGAAGCTATTTGTTTTATACTTCCTGTTTATTCAAGTAATATTTTATATTTCTCAGGTCTCTGCTAGAGATTAAAGACTAGATAGTTATAGCTTTCCTTGTTACCAAATTCAGAAAAGAAACTCACAAAAAAGGTATAAAGTGTCTAAGGTTGAGAGGCATAAAGGTTTAAATTGTTTATCTAAGAAAATGAAGTCTAAACAGTTTGGGTTGGTAATACAAATTAGGATAGAAAGTTAAGATAGAAATTGGGTACAAAACTTTGGACCCACCAAGATAGGATAGATAATGGAGTATTTTCACTGAATTTGCCAAATGCAAATAAACTGTACATTATAAATGTAATTCTTACCTGATAATTGTTTTTATTGTATAGTTTTTCTATGTCAGAATTTAGATAAAAGGGGGAAAATGTGTGATATTTTTATTGCATTTGAACACTCCAGAGACTGACAAAGTTTGTTTCAAATCAGAGTGCAGAGCTAGCTACTAGCTGACCAAAATTAGCCATAGATGTTTTGGAGGACTGAGAACAGATAGAGAGACAGGAAGTAGTAGGTTGGTGCTGAAAGAGGGTCTTGGCCTCTTTTGGATGGAGGAATGACAGAGATAGGAGGGCACTGGTTGCTTTACTGCCACATCTCTGATGGTTCAGGTTCTTACCCTGATAGCCAACTCCTGAGTTTTATTGATAAAGAATAATTAGATAAACACATCATACATGTAGCACTCAGCCCTCATCAAAGAAACTTCTCTTTGAAGCAGATGGTAAGTATTACAAAATAACAAAATCCCCACAACTGGTGAAAACTGTAAAGAACAACTCATCACAGGGTGCCCAGACACAATAGATGCATCTACAACCCAGCTTCTGCACATAAGGCTCAGGAGACATGGAAGAGGGGGCAGAAAGTCCTCCAGCACAGACAGGGAAGCTACTCCTGTGATACCCAACAATATGGCTTTCTAAACGGAACCTGAACAATGTCCATACCAATAGACACACTAATATGGAAGGGGGATCTCTATTGGGTCCCCCTGTAGACAAAGGATTGCAGGCAAATGACTGCTAAGAGAGGGAGAATTTGGGGTTTCCAGAGGTGTGCTCTGTAAGATCCTCAAGCTACAGGAGTGGCCAGGCCCCTCCCTCTAGGACCTCCAACAGCCAGGTTCCACTCAAAGAACATTCTAACTGCCCTAACTGCTGGACCCCCCTCTCTACAGAGTAAAAACCCTGTCTCTGGACATGAAATTCCACCAATCTCCACCCTGAAAAGCTTCATGCTGAAAAGTTCACCCCTTTCTCAATAAACTCTATATAAGTTTTGTCTTCTGTTTAGGTTTCTGCTGTTTCTTGCCTCAGCAGAGGCAGCCACCCTCCTGGTTTTTTTCCTCCCAATAAATTTCCTGAGTGAGGTTTGTTGTGCTGTATGACTTTGTGGTATTCTTTGGCTCCTGACTGCCACAATACCTTCCTATCCAAGCTGTAATACTTACAAGTCCCCCAGTTGGTTTTCCAATTAGCTGAAGTGGTTAGCTCTGAAATCATATACATACAAGTGGCACTAAATGGCTCAGCAGATTATACATATAATTTCTTTGTTATTGCATATATGAATACATATACACACACACACATATAAAACAAAAAGAGGTCATAAATTTGAGGAGGATTTGGGCTGAGTACCTGGAAGGGTTTCGAGGAATGGAAGGTGGGAATGATGTAATTATATTTAAAACTTAAAAGTATAAATATAAATTTTAAAAAGAAGTCCTCAGATCTTTTCTTCAAAACGAAAATACCCAAGTGAAATAATTTATGTACAATTTCATTTTTAAACTTATTTTATTTAGGGCCACATTATAAGTAATTCAGAAATAAAATGTTTTTTGTTGCTTACATCTTTACATCTTGGATTTTTATTGGAATAAAAAATATCAATATGAAATCATGATGAAAATCAATATGAAAATATGAATCAGGAAATGGATGAAAGTAGTATACTGTTAAGCATAAAGCATAATATATGCAGAAAGACAGCTTTTCTATACTTTAGTGTTTAAAAACTTCATTACGTTTGAGTAACAGAGATGTAGGTTTCTGAGCGATACAAATCTCTCATGATGAAAATCAATATGAAAATATGAATCAGGAAATGGATGAAAGTAGTATACTGTTAAGCATAAAGCATAATATATGCAGAAAGACAGCTTTTCTATACTTTAGTGTTTAAAAACTTCATTACGTTTGAGTAACAGAGATGTAGGTTTCTGAGCGATACAAATCTCTCAGAAAATGAAATTTTCCAGGTTTTAAATATTTGGTGGGGTCTCTATGTAGCCTAGGCTGGCCTCAGCGTATATAACTCATGCAGGCCACAAACACATTATCCTCTTGCCTCAGCCTCTTAAGTGCTTTCGTTACAGGCCTGCATCACCATGCTTATTTTCAGTTTCCCTTTATACCCATTTTCCTTCACTGAGTTTGTGTTTCCTTGGGCTATGATTAAATTCTGTTAGCTTGGATGCCAAAGCATGGAGTAAGAATGTCTAAGTTTGATATCCACTCTGTGTGCAAGTACATAATCAGCCCACTTGCTTCTTGGGTCCACGCTGCTAAGAAGCGTCTCATTTCTGTCTGCATGGGCCTTCACATGCCAGGGCTTCTTTTCTTCCTCCAGTCCAATTAGTACTATTACATGGACATGGGTGCTTGGTTGACCTCTTGGGTATGGGCAGCCTATCAGAGCTATCCTAGAAGAAAACTGACCTCCCCTGTCAGCAGCTGTCAACTGCCTATCGCTCCTCAACTAGGGGTGGGACCCTGAGCCCAGGGACTGGTGGGTTTTCATGCTCAGGGACTGGTGGGTTTTCACGCTCAGGGACTGGTGAGTTTTCATGTTCAGGGATTGGGCTTGAACCTTTTACCCAACAATAAAGCATATGTCCATCTCCATAGTATTGTTATACTTTAACATTCCTTTTACACCAAGCAGCGCTCTCTAAGCTGTCTAGAGTTGGGAGGTTTTGTTGACTCATGATGACAGGACATTCTGTGTTGTTTATGACTGGAGCTAGCAGTAGCTGAGGGTAATGAGGGTGAGTGCAGTTTGGGATACAGGGCACAGGTGATTGGACTTTGATTATCTACCCTGTGGCCTCTACTTTTATTTACCTCAAACACTTTGCCTCCAGAGAAGGGCCGGGCCTGGCCAAGACCATGGTTCTAATCTTTTTACATAGGCGGACTGTGGAACACAGCCAAATTTGGCGGACTTCTGACCTATAGAATTTTGAGGTAATAAATGGGTGTTTTCAATCACAATCACCATGTATGTGGTACCTTGTTATACAGCACTAGAAAAGTAATACTAAGGGATTACATAAACAATTACTAATTAACTCACAACATGAGCAATAATAAATGGAGGTTATGTTAAGCCAATAAGTTTTAGACCAATTTATTATGCAGTTGAAGCTGAATGTTGCATCTTCTTATAGGAGAAGTACAGAGCCATCCTTTTTTTGTTTCTTTTACATCCCAGTTAGAGTTTCCCCTCCCTCCTCTCTTCCCAGCCCCCCCCCAACCTGTTCCTGTCCCTCAATCCACTCCTCTGTTTCTGTTCAGGAAAGGGCAGGTCTCCCATGTATATCAACAAAATATGACATATTAAGCTGCAGTAAGATGACCCAGAATGAGGAGTAGGGTCCCAAAAGCCAGTAAAAGAGTTGGGGACAGTCACTGCTTCCATTGTTAGGAGTCCCACAAGAGGACCAAGCTACACAACTGTCATATATATGCAGATTGCCTAGGTCAGTCCCAGGCAGGCTTCCTGGTTGTCAGTTCAGTCTCTGTGAGCCCCTATGAGCCTAGGATACTTGATTCTGCGGGTTTTCTTGTGGTATCCTTGGCCCCTTTGGCTCCTCCAATCCTTTCTCCCTCTCTACAGCAGGATTCCCCTACCTCCACCTAATGTTTGGCTGTGGGTCTGCGTCTGCTTCCATCAGTTGCTGGATGAAGCCTCTCTGATGACAGCAGACTGGAGATTGGAGGATATCTGGCTAGAGGTTGGTTTCCCACTCTCTCCACTTGAAGTCTTGCCTGGTCACAGGAGAAGGCCAGTTCATGCTACATATTTGCTATTGCTAGGAGTCTTAGCTGGGGTCATCCTTGTAGATTCATGAGAGACCCCAAAATGCCTCCTCTGCAATAGTCTCTTTCAGTACTCCCCCCACCCACCCAACCTGAACCCAACCTGATCTATACGGAGCCATTCTTAAATGGAAGGCTTCATCATACTTCCATAGAAAGTAAAGAAGGCTGGAAGGGCATAGGAGCTGAGTTTGAGCCCACTACCACTTTCCACTATAGCATTTGTTGAGTACTTCTTATCAGTACCATGGTAAAAGCACTAATGTAAACTATGTCATTTTAAAATAGCTATTACTAAGACTGGGTGGAGTCTATGCTATATTTTCATTTTTAAGTTAGGTAATTTCAATCATATTCACCATTCCACCCCCAATTTCCTCATCTATTCAATGAGTTTGTTCATACAATTTACAAAAACATATGACTATATAAACTGTGAACTCTTAGGAAAGTATCAAAAATTATGAGCAGCAGTCTAGTATTTAATGTCCACATATTTACCAACAAAGCTCATTGGCAATGATTATATCAAGCTATGCGATATGTACATATACTTTGTATCCACTTATATGTCAGCATTTGCTCTGAGGCAGAACTCACATGGGCCAGCCAACCTCCCTGCTTGATCAAGACACACCAGTCATTCACTATGAAAGCATGAATACAATAATTTATGGGTTAACGGTATGCTCTAGTCCTGGAACTGGGAAGGGGAGCTGATAATTTTAGGCCTAATATGTTTTAGGTATAGCCTGATGCCTGTATCAATGGATTATAAGGGATTGGACTGTATTGGGCTGGATCATTGCAAAGGTCTGTATAGGTCTGTATATCCACGGTGTGTGCATGTGCCTAAGAATGTAGGCACACTCATTACCACAGCCTCACTAATTCTTGCAGAAATCCTTTCTGAAAGGTTTCATGCTTGTTTAAGATGGCCACTCACAGATGTTAATTCTCTGAAGTTTTTTTTTTTCTCAGTACACCAAAATGACACATTTGCCAAACAGAGACTCCCAGCAAACCCAAGGAGCTACTAGAGCCACAAGAAAAGAGTCCTACGGAATAATCCAATCCTCTGTGACTGCTATAGCCCTTCTCGTTGTCGCCACCACTGGAGTGTTGTCACATAATCACAGGACACCTTCCGTCTGTACCAACAATTATCTAGGCTGCCCTAAAGTTTTCACTTCCTACTTGTCAAACTTGATTGGATGACGGGCAGGTAAATCCTAGTAAGACTCTGGTTTGCTTACAACCAATCTGAGTTGAATTTCTTCGTGGTGAGGAAGGATTTGATCATTAGAATTTTCAGTTTTGAAAGCATAAGCAGGGAAAGACAGACCTCTTACTTTTGAAAGGTGTAGCAACTACACACAACAAGTCAGTTCTTTGGATACCCACTATCACTAATAAAGCGGTGTGCTGCATAGCAAACATGTAAAAAGCAGAAAATCTATTTAACTTTGGGGTTGTTCCTGCCCTTGCTGGAAAAATTTCTGATGGCATTTCTGTCCTTCAGCCCCGCTTCTATAACTGGTACTCTAGTCCAATCACCGGCACCAGCATTGAACTCTTCGTCCTTGCACTATGACCTGTTCCTACACTAAGCTCTTCCCCTAAATTAAAGAGCTAGTTTCTTTATATAGACTTTTGGCTCAGGTGTCCGTGAGGGAGACTCCGCCCCTCTCGACCCCGTGACCTGTCCCCCCCCCCATCCAGGCTGCCGGACTTTTAGCGACGTGGGCGGGTCCTGGGCGGTCGCTTCCAGGAGGAGAGCCCAGCGGACCCTGCGCCCTCGCCTGCGGCAGCCAGGACAGCAGCAACCGCAGTCGCTGTCGCCCCGCAGCCAACCGCCACCATGGTGAAGATCGTGACGGTGAAGACGCAGGCGTACCCGGACCAGAAGCCCGGTACGAGCGGGTTGCGGAAGCGGGTGAAAGTGTTCCAGAGCAACGCCAATTACGCGGAGAATTTCATCCAGAGCATCGTCTCCACCGTGGAGCCGGCGCTGAGGCAGGAGGCCACACTGGTGGTGGGCGGGGACGGCCGCTTCTACATGACCGAGGCCATCCAGCTTATCGTCCGCATCGCCGCGGCCAACGGGGTAAGGGACGCTGAGGCCGGGCCGAGCGTGCGCGACGTGCGGGCTCCTCCGGGCCCACGCTTCCGTGCGCGCCTCTGTCCAGTCTCCGCCTCGCCCCGCCCCGCGCACGCTCCCTTGACCTTGGCATTACCCCCGCCCCCCCCGTGCATCCTCCCCACCTCCACCCCCCCGACCCCATTTTCGCCGTGGCTCTGCAGGGAAAGGTGAGCCCGTGGCGGTGCAGACCCGCCTAGGCACCCTGCTATTCTGGTCTGGGACTGGGGCGCCTCCCGCTGGCTCCCGGCCTAGCGCTGGAAGGGCTGGCCACCGGAGCGCTCACCCCCCTGGGGTGTCAGGCCAGTGATCTGGGTGGGCAGGTGCCAAGCCTGCCCCCCCCCCCGCCCCAGGCCCGTTGGCTTGGGGAAGGTGCTTCTGTCCCTGCTGGGCTTGCTGCCTGGGGGCAGGCTTTTGAAAAGTCCAGTCTCTGCTGGGTAGTTCACTGGACCTGTTCCACTAAGGGGGTTGGAACTGAATTTTCATTAAAACAGAGACAATATACCCAAGGGCGCTCTTAGGCAAGCTGTCGTGTCAGGCCAGGAAATTAATGCAATGCAACGCCCCCGGTTCCGCCCACTCCCACCCCCTCCCCGTTAAGGGAGGTTAACTGTCTTAATTGGGAAAGTCCACTAGAGAGGTGAAGCTTAAATATTTTTTTCTATAAATCTGATGAATAAAAATGTGGATTCGCAAAGTTGGAATTGGTTGTTGCCACAAGATAATTTCCAAGGCGTTTTAAGGAATATGTTTTCTTTGTATATTTAAAATAATATTTGACTTACAATCAGCGAAAGGGTTCATTTTCTTTAGCAGTTACATTTATTCGTTTTAGCAGTACTTTGGTTTACTTTATTAACGTGTTTTAAAATGTCTTGCCTCTTGCCAAATACTTCGCTGGTGTGTCTCAAGGATACTCTTGAAGCCCTATAAGGAAGATGCTATTATTGGTGTTTTCAAGTCACCAATGAGAGTTCTGAAGCCTGGGCAGCTTAAAGAATTTACCAGAATTTAGCCGGGCGGTGGTGGCACATGCCTTTAATCCCAGCACTCGGGAGGCAGAGGCAGGTGTATCTCTGTGAGTTGAGACCAGCCTGGTTTGCAAGAGCTAGTTCCAGGACAGGCACCAAAGCTACACAGAGAAACCCTGTCTTGAAAAAACAAAAACTATTTACCAGAACTTAGCGGTAGCATTGAATCTGACACAGACCTGCCAGTCCCAAGAACTTGAGTGGCTTCTGAGAATTAAGGGATTCTTAAATTTTAGTACCTCCTTTTCCTCATTGTCAAGATCTAAACTGAGCGCTGCAGACTTTCCTGGATGGGACAGACATTTGCAAACACGGTGAAAGAAGCCAGGATTTCTTTTTCTCTGCCCCTCAGACCACCGCAACTTTCCATGAGGGGAGAGAGAACACTCAGTATCTATGTGTAGCAGCTCCTTCATCTCATCTGTGCTGCTAGGGTCTTCATCCAGTGAGTCCCTGGCCTGTACCCTGTACAGAGAACGGGTTGTGGGAAAAGCGGGTGCGCAGACATGAGCCTTGCCCCTACTCCTTTAGGTATAGTGGGAGTTTTAGGGTTCAAATTGATATCTGTCCCTTTCGGAGTCCTGTGGGGTAGGAAGGAAATCAGTTATTAGATGTCACCACCCTTTAGCCACTGACTGGCCTGTTGCTCTTCTCTCTTTGGCCAGGTTCTGTGTTCTGTCATCATTGAGTCTAACTGTCCCCTCAGCACCTCTCCCCTGACATGCTCCCTCAGAGTCGCTGGTGACTCTGGTAGCTCATTCCGTGGAGCAGCTGTAGGCCTTCACCTTTCACCTGCATTTGGCTCCCTGGCTTTGCACTCAACAGCCTCGTGCCTCTGCTGGTCACTCTGCCGATTCTACTCAGGATATTTGTCCCCGCTTGCCTGCTGTACTCACACCCTAGTGGTTCCCTGGGTTCCCCAGTTTGCTGCTCTGACTTAATTAAATACTTTACTCACCAGGGGTTTACGTGTGTTTGTTACTCTTCTGGTGTGATTCAGTTGAGATCGTATCTTCAAAAAGCAACTGCTCCTTTCCCATAGATACTGCTAGAATAGATTAATCCAATTCTGGTGAGATTATGTCTGCGTGTCATATGTTCCCACTGGAGAGTAAGCTTATGACAGGATTCTATTTTACCTCTAAGCCTTTCCTTGGTTTAGTCAGGAGTATTGGTCCAGGACCCCTTCACTTACCAAATTCTATAAAAGATTATGTCTTTAAGAAATAAATCATTATGGGCCATTTTCAGTATGAGGTGCAGTTGGAGCTCATCAGAGAGTCACAGAGAAGCAGAGGGCACCAGGCCCCTCTCTGCTAGCTGGCAACTGGCGCCTGCGTGTGTGAAAACTCCTGAGAGCTGGAAAGTTGCAGGGAGTCTGCTACTCGACTGAGCCCATGATCAGAAAATCTGGTCTCAAGCCCCGGAATATTCCCTAGGTAAGGCTTTGCATTCTGAACCAGTAGGATGGGGGATTTGGGAAGGCAGCTATGCTAGAAGAATATGAAGGTTGTACCTCTCTGGGGTACCACCTGTGGGAGAAAGAGGGCAAGAATATCTCATGATTGGGACTTTAACAACCCCTGATTTGCACCAAACTAGCATGCTAGCCATTTTTGCCTTTTCCTGATGCTTGCATCTCTTCTGCAGAATGGTATATTAAAAACTGCTTCACCATCCCTAGTATCTTGAGTTTGTTATTGTATAGTGAGGCTCTTGTTTCTCACAGTGTCCCTCTTTAAGATAAGATGGCATTTTCTTATAATCCATGTATTTACCTTAAATCATCTCTATATCATAAAACCAAATATTACATAGATATCGTGCTATTTGAGAATATGATGTAGGTATTTTTATTTGTTTTTACATTACTTTTTAATCTTAATGTGTGTGTGTGTGTGTGTGTGTGTGTCACAGCAAGCATGTGGAGGTGGGAACAACTAGGATTTGGTTCTCTCCTACTATGTGGGTCTCGGGACTTGAATTTAGGTACTCATGATTAGTAGCAAGTACTCTTTTTTCCTTTTTTTATTGTTTTTATTGAGCTATATGTTTTTCTCCTCTCCCCTCTTCTTCTGCCCTCTCCCATGGTCCCCATGCTCCCAATTTACTCAGGAGATCTTGTCTTTTTCTACTTCCCATGTAGATTAGATCCATGTAAGTCTCTCTTAGGGTTCTCTTTGTTGTCTAGGTTCTCTGGGGTTGTGGACTGTAGGCTGGTTTTTCTTTGCTTTATGTCTAAAAGTCACTTATGAGTGAGTACATATGATATTTGTCTTTCTGGGTCTGGGTTACCTCATTCAGTATGATGTTTTGTAGATTCATCCATTTGCCCGCAAATTTCAAGATGCCATTATTTTTTTCTGCTGTGTAAATGTACCACATTTTCCTTATCCATTCTTCAGTCAAGGGGGAGTTAGGTTGTTTCCAGGTTCTGGCTATGACAAACAATGCTGCTGTGAACATAGTTGAGCATATGTCCTTGTGGCACGATTAAATATCCTTTGGATATATACCCAAAAGTGGTTATTGCTGGGTCTTGAGGTAGGTTGTTTCCTAATTTTCTGAGAAATTGCTACACTGATATCCAAAGGGGCTGTACCAGTTTGCACTCCCACAAGCAATGCAGGCCTCTGTATTATATCTTAATACCCCCTTTCATTATTTTTGCTGTTTCTGAATAGTATCAGTCCTTGATTGATTGAACTGATGGGTGTGGACCTGGTGACTAGAAAAATCAGACTACCTTTAGTACCTGGGCCAAAGGTAGTATTTGGTGACTCCTTGTCTGGCCTCCTTGGATTGTGAATCACCAATGTAGACAATGCTGCAGGCACAGTATCACATACAAAGCAGAAGCCTGAAAATGAATTTATTGTCTGCAGTCTATATGTGCGGGAAGAAGCTGTTGAAGCAGGCTGGGTTAAGAACCTTTACATTGAGTGGTGAGCCCTTTTAGTGGACCGGTGCAACCTCTACCAAAATGGGCCTGAAATACATGGACCAGCGTGAAGGCTCTTACAGTCATAGATCATGTCAGCCAGGCTTTGAGAACTCTCATGTCTCCTGTTTGAGACAAAAACCTCTGAGTTGGCTTGAGTATATGTGGGTGGGTGCGTGTGCATGTACAGGTGCACCTGTATATACTATGTGCACATGTGCAGGCGCCCCTGCATGTATGTGCACATGAGCATGGAAACCAGAATGTTGTTCTTCATGCACCAGCTCCTTTTTTCCCCCTTAAGGTAGGGGTCTCTCACTGGCCTGGAACTCTCCAAGTAAGCAGGCTGGTAGGCCAGCAAGCCCCAGGAAGCTGTGCTCTATCTTTGCTGCAGGATTGACTTAGCGGGGAACCTTCTTTGAATTACTTTTTAATATACCATCTGTTTAAAAAGTTTAATAACGTCCTGCTTCAAAAATTCTTATTTATCAGCAGTTTTTGAGTGATTTCTCTGTTGTTTCTGATTTTGAATCAGCATTAAATGCCAGGTTGAAGTAGATGTTGTTTTCCACTGAGGATACCTTGGCTTTTGGGAGAGGCAGAACAGAAGAGATACCTACGTACACACGCAAAGCAGAATAAAAAAAGAGAACATTCTGGATTTGAAATAAGTGAGCCCGAACTGTGTCTGTGCACGGATGCATGTGTCTGTGTGTGTATGTGCATGCGTGCGTGTTCCTTCCTCTGGGCACATTGTGATACATGCATGTGGAGATGAGAGGACAGCCTCAGGTATTTTTCGGGCACATTCACCATCCAGGTTCTCTCTTTGGCTTGCAGCTTGCCAGGCCAGCATGGTTGGTTGGCAGGGAGCCACAGGGTTCTACCTGTTGCTGCCAGCACTTCCCAGCTCTGGGTTACAGCATACCCACCTGGAACTTATGTAGGGAGTGTCTGCAATTTGAACTCTGGTCCTGATGCTCGAACAGCAGCATTTGTACCGACTAAGCTATTTCCTTAGTGCTGGGACTGAGGCCGCAGCCTGTGGACAGAGGATATGTGCCCACCTCTCAAGAGAGGAGAGCGGCAGGAAGGGTAGGGAGGAGTAGCTGTTAGAGGGAGGAGTAGCTGTTAGAGACCGATACTTAGGCATGAATGACCTTTGCTACACTTGTGCTTTTTTGTTTTGTGCCCTCTCCCCCCCCTCCCCCCCAGTGCCAGGCATAGGTTCCAGGGCCTCACCCGTGTTAGTCAAGCACTGTACCACTGAGTCGTGTCTCTAACCCCGGTCACATAAGACTTTGTATTAAGTTGTTTGGGAATTTCCCTTTCTCAGTTTCACAAATGTTCTTCCTAAAAATAAATGGGTAGTCTTCCCTTCTTCAATCAGACCTATTGCTGGAGTATTAAAGATTAAAAAGGAGGCTGGAGAGATGGCTCAGTGGTTAAGACCACTTGTTGCTGTTGAAGAGGGCCCAGGTCTGATTTGTAGCGCTCACAAATGGCAATTCTAAAGGGTGTGATGCCCTCTTCTGGCCTCTGTGGACACCAGGACTCAAATGGTGTGTCAATATACATACATGCAGACAAACACCATCATATAAAAAGGCAAAAAAAAGAAAGCACTCTCCCCGCTTTAAGGAAAAGCTTTTTTGTTTTTTAATATATAATCAAAATTAGATAGGGAAAAGTGACGTTGTGTTAGGATGAGTGGCTCATTTGATAAATATTGGCTTCCTGCTGTGTTCTGTTTTCTATACTAGGGCCATAGCAGTGACTGGAAGTGTGTCTGACCTCACAGAGCTCCGGGACTCTACTTCAGGGAAATATAAGTGTCACATGAAGACAGATACTTTGAAAAAAATAAATAAAAGCTGGCAAAGGAAGGAACATTTTAGGGAGTGCAGCTCATGGCGTGGAAGTTGGGAAGTCTCCCTGGTTGGCCTCACTGAGGCAGAGCTCCGCATAAGCTACACAGTGAGCCAGGCAGGCGTTTGCCAGGAGAGTCCCGGGGAGAGGAGGGCTATATGCACATGCTAAACATGTTTGCTCATTTAACTTTAAATTTTGCTCCCAAGTAAATGGTAGATTATAACTCCTCATATGAGAGGTCCCAGGGTATTGTGAATTTCACAGTTATGAGCATCTCTGTAATGGTAATGGTGTGTTCAGCAGATGAAATGCCCAACAGGTTTGTTCTCCATGGACTCATAGTAGGAAACTTTGGTCTGCTCAACTGTTTGGGGGTCCTATAAACTGATGAAAGCTTAACAACAAAACACAGTGGTGGAAAGTTCTAGAAAAATATGACAAGGACATTATAATTTTTGGCTTATATGCTATCTTTGTAGGGGAAGAAGGAAGGCACAAGGGGTCCCTGTTAGAAAACATGACTTGTAGGAAAGTAAGCGCTCCCTTAAGGGAGCAGGGTGGAGATGCGGGGTTCTGTGTTTCTTGGCAGGCTGCTCTGGTCCCTGGTTGTGGAGCTCGTGGGGAGGAAAATTTGAGCTTCACTTCTTCCTCTTTCCAGCAGGGGGACTGAACTCCAGCTCTCAGACACGCAGAGAGGGTGCAAGAAAGCGAAGCCGGGACGTTGGAACCGCCCTGTCCATTCTCCCCCGCATTCCCTGGAATACGTGGTCATATGCCAGTCAGTGACATCAGAGCTGAGCTCATAGCTGGGGAGCCCCTTACTCCTTTTTTAAAAATCACTGACGAGTGCGTTAAGGGCCCGTGAAGGGTGTCAGGTGGGGAATTCAGAGAAGGCTTTTCTCAACTGCTGTCCTCAGGATAGGCGTGAGCACAAAGGGTGTGTTAGTGAGGGTTGCTATTGTGATGAAAGATCAGGACCAAAAGCAACGTGGGGAGAAAAGGGTTTACCTGACTTCCACCTCCATGTCACTGCTCATCATGGGGGGGACATCAAGGAAGAAACCCAGACAGGGCTGGAACCTGGAGGCAGGAGCTCATGCAGGCCATGGAGGAATGCTGCTTACTGGCCTGCCTCCCATGCCTTGCTCAATCCACTTTCTTGTAGTTCCCAGGACTGCCAGCCCAGGGGTGTACCCACCCACAATGGTCTGGACCCTGCCCTGTCAATCTCTAATTAAGATATGCCCTATGGGCTTTTCGATAGCCCAATCTTATAGAGGCATTTACTCACTCAAGATTTCCTCCCCTCAGATGACTTTAGCTTGTGTTAGGTTTACATCAAACTGTCCAGCACAACTGGCCCCTTGTCAGCTTGACACACAAACACATCACTGTTAAACCACCCCCTTCCCTTTCTTGTTCATTCCCAGGATTACACATCAATATCAGCATCACAATACAAAATGTTTTACAAACTTAAGAAGCCCCCCCCAAGTCTTTACAAATTCAAACACTTTGAAATTCAGGCTTTATAAAAATCCAAAGTCTCCTTTTAAATTCAATATAATTCTCTATAAAATTCCAGGATCTCTTTAAAAGTTCAAAGTCTCCCAGCTGTGGGCTTCTGTAAAATCCAAATAAGTTTAACTTTCATAGTCCAAGAAAGAAGAACCAGGGCACAGTCACAGTCTGAACAAAGCAAAACTGAACTCCAACTCAATGTTCAAACATCTGGGATTCACACAAGATCTTCTGGACTCTTCCAAAGATCTAGTAGCATCACTTTTCTGTGTCCACCCTCTGCAGTACACACAGCTTGTCTTCCAGGCTAAGGTGGGCTATGCTTCATGCCTGCTGCTTTCCTTGGTAGTCATCCCGTGGTACCAGTGTCTCCTGCTGCAACTGGGCTACACTTTCACTAATAGCCTTTCCTGGGCTCTCTTCATGGTGCTCTCTTTTGCATGACCCCTTTAGTCCTGGGACTTCAACTGTTACCAAGGCTGCACCTTCAGCAATGGCCTATCCTGGCCTCTCATGGTGCCAAGCCTCAGCTGCTCTCCATGAGCCTTTCATGCTTTCAAAACTAGTACCCCCTGGGTGAGGCTTACATATTACTAAGTTTGGCTGTCAGCGTAAAGTACATCGTCGACCACCTCTAGAACACAGCTCTGTATGTTGACCCTGGGGAACCACTTCCTAGAAGAGTTCACCTCCATGATTCTGGTCTCTTCTTACTTACCATCAATTTCTCAGTTCCAATTGACCAGCATTGATTGTCCCACCAAAGCAGAGGTTCTGGTATCTTGTTACTCAAAGCCTCACCTGAATCTTCAGCACCAGCTGGCCAGAACCACAGGTGTTGCCTGTGAGTCAAGATGTAAGAGCTCTCAGCTACTTCTTTAGACCATGTCTGCCTGCACGCTGCCTTACTTCCTGCTGTGACGATAATGAACTAAACCTCTGAACTGCAAGCGAGCCACCATGATTAAATTTTTATTCTAAGAGTTGCCATGGTCATAGTGTCTCTCCACGGCAGTGAAACCCTACCTAAGACACTCTGCTTTCTTAGAGAACCCAGGACCACTGTCCCACAGGTGATACTACCCACAGTGGGCTAGGTCCTCCTCCACCCATCACTAAGAGAATGCCCTACAGGCTGGCCTACAGGCCTGTCTTATGGAAGGAAGCATTTTCTTAATTTAGGTCCCCTCCTCTCAGATGACTTGTGTTAAGTGACATAAAACTAGCCAGTACAGAAGGGCAGCCCTGTGAGCTGGCCTGGAATGGTATGGGAACTTGCTTCGACTGTCAACCTTCAAGACCGCATGCTAACTCAGTCTCTTTATATTGTATTCAGTTTAGACATTTCATTATACCAACAGAAATGGATTAGCATAATCTGCCCTTTTTCTTTCATTTTTTGAGATTATGTGTAATTACATAATTTTTCCCTTCCCATACCACTCCTCTCCCTCTCTCATGTTCATGGCCTCTTTCTTCATTAATCGCTGTTACATGCATACATATATATTCCTAAGTACATAAGTGCAACCAGCTCAGCCTGTGTAATGTTACTTGTATGTATGTGTTCAGTGCTGACCATTGGTATTGGATAACCGATTGGTGTGCTCGTTCCTGGGGAAGACTTTCTTCCGCTCTAAGCATTCCTTAGTTGTCGATAGTGCTTTGTACAGGGCAGAGGCCTCCTGCGCTCTCCCCATCCTCTTTAGCATGTCTGCTGTCCTTGTTCAGCTCACGTTTAGGCAGTCATGTTGGTGAGACTTTTGGGTGTAGCTTTAGACATTTCTAGGGGACACAATCTCACAGCAAACTCCCTGATCCTCTGGCCCTAACAATATTGCTGTGCCCCCCTCCCCATGATCTCTGAGCTTTAGGTACAGGAGTTGTGTTGAACATATATCCATTGGGACTGGGTAAACAGCTCTCATTTGGTTGTTTGTGTTTTCTGTAATGGTCTCCATCTGTTGGAAGGAGACGTTTTCCTGATGAGCGAGAACTACACTCGGCAGTCTAGATCTGGAGAAGGCTGTCGTCCCCGGTGCATTTCTTAAAAGGTGAGCTGTGGTGATGACATGTGACTCACTTGTCCAGCTTCTTGGTGGCATTGCAACGGAGACTTTGGTCTTCTGATATTTCATACAGTTGATCTTTTCTATAAATAAGTTTGTCTCATGGGGCACAGCAGCACACACCTGTAATCTCAGCAGTCAGGAGACTAAGGCAAGAGGCCTGCAAGTTCAAGGCCAGCAAGGGCTGTAAAGCAGCAAGCTGTCTTTTAACAACAACAGAAAAGTCAGACAACGAATAAAAGTGAGTGTATTTCAAAGAAAGGAACTCCAGGGGCTGTGATGCTATCCTAGTTAAATCTTGAGGACACTGGATTAGGCAGCGTTTTAGGGCTTCCAGAGTTTTGATGTTTAGATGAAGTCTATGAATTTACAAGAGGACCCCGAATAGAAGTATTTTCGGGAATACCAACACATATGACCTTGGGTGTATATGGCCATCTAGAACATAGAGAACTATCTCCCCAAATTTAGACAGGTTCTTCTTTTCAACTCTCTAATGTCATATGGGAAGTGAGATCTGTTCTTCTGCAAGATACTCGACATAGCTTACTCTGGCAAGGAATGCTTGAATTTATGTTCGGCTGCTTTGAACAAAATTGACTCAGTACAGATGTGTTTCTCCCAGGTCACCAATGGGTAGAGTCATGGAGGGCACGACAGAAGCGCCTTTGACCAGATGCCCGTCCCCTGCTAGAGTCAGAGGCTCACGCACTCCTGCTTTCACTAGGGCACCCCCAGGACAGTGTTCTAACGCCAGGTTCCCCCGTGGGTGGCTGACAAGCAGAGTCAGCCTAAGTGACTTTAAAGAGGGAGGACTTGGGCACCTGGAGTGAAGGAAGTTCTGAGCCTTTGGGTCAAAGCCACTTTTCCCACTCCTGGCTTGAATCAAAACCAGTTTGGGAATCATAGTGTGCAAGAAAGATTAAATCACAGGTAGCTTCTTCTCCTGATGCTCCCTCTAAAAAATGGAAACTGAGCTAGACGCCTGAAATCCAAGGACCAGCTGGCCTCCCCGGCATTAGTGGTGACAGGATCACCCAGTGGATATGGGAAGTTATGTGTTCTCTAGAGTATGTTCTAAATTAAAGTGGCAGGTAACACTTTGGCCTATCCAAACCACCTTCCAGTCCTTTGCAGAGATATATAGGAGAATATGTAATGTAGTATATTCAGCTGTAGAGGAAAACAAGACCAGGAAACACCCAGAGCTGTGTAGGGACCAGGACTGACCAAGGGCTTGTGGTCTGTGAGTGAAATGGCGGCAGAATTGCCCATGCTGTTTAAATCTTCCTTTTTGTCTATGTGTCACTTGTAGCTAGCTAAATTCCTGCAAGAGAAACGTGCAGTGTGACCATGTTGCAAACTTTGCGGCTACCCTGAGTTGCACATATGCGAAGCTCTGGATTGTAATTTAGCACAGGTAAATTGGAGCATGATGGCTTTGGGGCTTTCTGCCTGCCTTATTTTGAAATCTGTTAGATTGTCCCAACAATGCTTGCCTCCCACCCCCCACCCCCCACCGCCCCAGCTCAGTTTGGCTGCTCTGGAGGTTGACACTTTGAAGTAGTCTCTGAAGTGAACTTGGTGTAAACTATGCAGTCTATATGGTAATCCAAATAATTCGTATGACTATATAAGTTGAACTACGGTAGCAGAGACTCAATAGTAATGAATTAAACAAGATAGGAGTTTTTCTCTCTTGGGATGACTGGTGCAAACAGTTTGGGCCAGGCCTCCTGTGCTCTTCTGCCTTTGCTGTCCTGCTCATGGCATTGTGCTTGCCCACCTGATTGCAGATGGTTCCCTGTGCACCCCTGCTGGGTCAGCTTTCCATTGCAGCACCAGTGCCCGAGGGTAGTCAGCTTCAAAGGGGGGAAAGGTTCATTTGGCTTCTCTTGGAGAATTGGCCCCACTGCTTTGGGCCTCCAGCAGCACAGTAGTGGGTTCTCTGGTATGATAGAGGAAGTCCATGCTCTTTATGGCCTAGTGCAGAGGAAGAGGCTAGATCCCGCTGTCCCACTCAAGGGCACCAACAATGGCATGGTAAATACCGGTAGGCCCACCTGCAAGTCTCTATGGCATCTTGGGCCCAACTCTAAGCCTAACACATGAACCTTTGGGTACACTTACCCAGTATATTGGGAGACATGTGGTTAGCTAAAATAGTCCTATTACTTAAGAGAAGGAAGTAAAACTCAAAATTCCTGCTACAACCCTTGCTTCATTGCCCACATAGATTCCCTTATCCACTGTTTACACTACTCCGCCTACTCCCAAGGGGAAGCAGCCCAGATAGCTTCCAGCAATGCAGTCAGTTCAGAGTTCACTATCTCTAGGTGATCCAGTGTCCTTTCCTTCAGGCCATGTATGGCTCCTTGTAGTGTGGCATCTAGTCGCTAATATGTGTAATAATGTGACTGTATGACCACATATATGTGTGTTCAGGAAGGTAGGTGGGCAGAGGAGTGTAGTAGATTGGGAGAGAAGGACAATGAATTTTGTGCAGTTATAGAGACATGTGCTGATCAGCTGCCAGCCATCAGCCATGGAGGTGTGCAGGCTGGGCACAGACCCTTGCCCTGGTCATGAGTGGGCTCATGAGGAGTCCTGGGTCTGCCCTCAGGGAGGAACTTTTTCCCTGTCCCCTTTGCTCACTGGATAGTGAACAGCATCAAGCATGCCTTGTGCCCTTTTGGGGGCTTCTTTTGATGAAAGTTGGGGAATAAAAGATGGGGTTACCTTTGCAGGCTGTGATTGCATGTTCCCTTCTAGACTCAGGGACTGCCAGCCTGGTCTTCTCAGTTCTTTGGGCTGGTAACTACAGAGAATGTTTTTATAGGCATAGAGAAACTGAATTTATATTTATTACGTGTGTGGTCTCCCCCGCCTTGATTTGTCATTTGCTGATGGCTGCTTTGGGTGAGGAGAAGAAGCAAGCTGGGTAAGAAGGCAGATCCTTTGCCTGCCTGGTGCTGGACTCCCATTGTCTCCCAGAGAATTCTGGAATACCTTGAGACATAGTTTTCCTTGCCAAGCACTGCTCTGTAGACAAATAGCCATCATCGCCACTCTGCAGGGCCACCAGTGCTCATTTTGAGGCCACAGTTGAAGAAAACTTCCTGTGGCAGAATCGTAACCTCCCCACCTCCCAGTCAGGGCTCAAGTGTCAGGTTCTTCCAACCCATCTGCCTGCAGCGGCAGCTGTCACTGGCCAGTGGTCTAGTCCATGCTGGCAGAACACTCTTGCCATGACCTAAAAAAAATGCAGATTGCGCATATTTTAGATTCTGCTTGGGTCGGAGGTCTAACTCTTCATATCTGGCAGAATATAGGTTTGGCTGTTCTTACAGAGTCTCAAAATACAGCATTTAGAAGTTTAGAGTACTAGAATTCCTTTGTCATGGATCAGAGCTGGGCAGTTAAGGGCTGTGTGTGGCTCTTTTGTGTAAAGGGATTCATGAGTCTTTTCTTATTGTCTAGCTGAATCTCGTGGGTTTTTTTTTCTGTGTAGTCCTAGATGGCTAGCCCCCACCCCACCTTTGTTCCAGCCAGCAGGATAGAGTAAAGATTATGTGGAATATATCTACTGACATGCTTCTATCTACTAACCAAAGCAGCTGAGCCACCCCAGGGAAGCTGAAAATTGCCAGTTGTGTTCTGAGTCTTACGTGATAGATGAAATACTGGGATTCATTGAACTAAATGAAAAGTAAAATTAATTTCGAAGATCAACCAGCAGCTTGCCTCTGTGCCTTTCTTCCAAATCTGGTGGGGAGTGTCATTTAGTCATTGTCATTGGTTGTCAGTCATCCCACCTGCTGCCTTAGGGAGGGGCCAGAGCACAAACCTGCCTGTCATGAGAGCTTTTCAGAATTAATTGTTTTATTGGGAAATAACTCACACACCAGACAGCTTACCCATTTTAAGTATATAGCATTTAATATTTTAATATTTTAAGTATATAGCATTTAATATTTTAATATTTTAAGTATATAGCATTTAATATTTTAATATTTTAAGTGTATAGCATTTAATATTTTGGGGCGAGGGGTATTTTCCAGGCTGGCCTCCCAACCCAGGGCTCAGGAGCGATCCTCATGCTTCAGCCTCTCCAGTTGCTGGGTTGTAGGCACACGGCACTGTGCCTGGTAATATTTTTTAGTTTATTCTCATAATTGTGCAGCCAGCCTCCCCATCTAGTCTTTGGCCTTAAAAGAAATCGCATTAATTAGCAGTTAGTCTCCCTTCCTGCCCTCGTCAGCCTTAGGCAATCACTAGTTTACTTCAGGTCTCCACAAGTTTGTAGACCTAATGTCTAGCAGGGAAGTTACGCTTACAAAGTAAAGTTCCAGGGGCTTCATGAGAAGCAGAGACAAAGGGTTTGTGTCGAGAGCAGTAAACTTCACTGTTAGTCAGCTTCTCATTGCTGTAGCAAAGTGCCCCAGTTAGTAACTTACAAAGCAAAATGTTGATTTTTGGCTCAAGGTTTTAGAGGTTGCTGTCTGAGGCCAGGCAGACTCACTGCTTGCAGTTGTTGTAAGACAGCTTATGGCAGAGCAAACCAACTTATATCATAGGGCAGGAGATGCAGAATAAAGGTGGAAAGACCTCTCTTCAGACTCTTCCTCTTGAAGGCTCTGCTTCCCCTCCCCAATACCACATTGGGGACAAAGCTTTTAGCACATGGGCCTTTGGGGACACTCAAAATCCAAACAGCAGCAGTAACCATGCGACGATGTGCACTGTCCTGCACACTAGAGGCACCATGGAGATGTCCTTAGTCTCAAGGGCCTTCCTGATGAATGGGGTAGCTTGATATGCCAAAGAGGTTATGGTCAGGGAAAGAGATGTCTATGGGAGTGCAGGGCCAGCCTGGGGCATGGTACTTTATGTGTCTG
Source organism: Ondatra zibethicus (assembly GCA_004026605.1). NCBI lineage: Eukaryota > Metazoa > Chordata > Mammalia > Rodentia > Cricetidae > Ondatra > Ondatra zibethicus. The sequence continues at coordinate 449,100 of PVIU01000019.1, read as the reverse complement.
TAAGGGGAGTAAGGCTAGTGAAGACTTGTTACAGGTGAGTACTTTGCTCTCTGTCAGTCACTTCCTGTCCAGAGGAGACAGGCTGTTAAGAAGAGGAGGGTTAGTTTCAGTGTCTCTCCAGGAGACTACCCCCACCCCCGACACTCCCATTCTCATGAGCATAAGCAGTCAGATTTCTTTTTTAACAAACATTTTTGAGCTTCCACATCACAGTTAGTATTGTTCCCTGGCACATGGCCTCTCTGGGATTGTGCACTTGCTCCGGTCACGCGTCCAGTGCTCAGAGCATTTTGAAGCGCCTCTGTGGGAATTATTTTTCAGGCCACTGGTTTATGGGCCACCTAGGAAAAGCAGTCACATTATTTTATAGTCAGGCTTCATTTTTCACTTAAAATGATGTAATGAGATTTGAACACCCACTTTATTCATTACACATGGCTCCAGCCAATTTTTCGTCTCTTTCCAAAGTTCAAACCTATTCTCAAAGGATGAAATTTGTTATGACTGAGGACTTTCAAAGAAAGTACCACAGACAGGAAAGACAGCTTCCCCTAAAAGAGCGAACGATCTTGCTACTCCCTGAGGCCACCGAAGGAGCTGGGCTGAGATGAATATGCTCTGGTGGAGCTGTGGGAAGTGAGTTACCATGTGGACCCTCCACACACTGCCTGTGGAGAGGATCCTAGAAGATAGCTCATGCTGAGGAGGACCCTGCTGTCCTCCTGCATGCTCTGCCACAGAGACAACACTGTTCACTTACCACCTCATATGATCTGTCATGGGGACCAGGATGAGATCTCTTCCACTCTGGTGAGTACACAGGCATGCTTTCAGTGGGCATCTTGCACATTGGGAAGGCTTGTTCACACATGACAAACAAATGACCAAATACCAAGACCGGAATTAAGAAGAGAGCCCCATCAGGTCTCTGTCCCAGAAACCCAAGTCTTAAGCCAGTGCCCACCTGATCCCTGGTAGCAAAGAGTCTGGGGTAGAGAACTCGGGCAGCATGACTGGGTGAGGCTGGGGCGCGAAGGCCTTTGATTCAGTAGTAACAAAACTGTTACATTCCAGGTCTCTATGGGCCCTTCCATGGCCCTATGAAATTCATTCTGTGGCTCAAGATGAAAAACTATTTAAGGAGGATTTTAAATGAAGCAATTAGGAAGGAAGTGTAGAGAACACTCAGGTGGTACTGGGAGTAAGAGTGGCACCGGCTATGAAGGTTGAGCTTCCTCTGTGGGTGGGGGTCACACTTATCCTCCAACTCTGTGTGGTCAAACCCATGAGAAAACTGCTTAGCACACACACACTACCTTACCAGCTTCCCCACGGAACATCTGGTGGAGAGGAGTGGCACATGGCTTGAGCGTTAGTGTGAGGCAGCGGCACAGCCTTTGTGAAGCTCCATGGTGCTGCCGATAGCACCGCACTGTTTTAGTAAACAGCATTCTCATGACTCTAAGGGTTTTACAGCGATCTCAAATACCGAGACCATTGGAGGACAGACGAAGAGGGGACAAAGATAGAGTCTTCTATGTCTGCTGCCAGCTACTGCATGGCTATCTCATCCTGTCTCCAGCCATAGGTATGTCTTATTTGCGTGGCCAGGCAGCGGACCCTGGTCCCTGTGAGGCTCAGCCATGGACCCCCTGGATTTGAGGGCTGAGCCCAATGTGAGTGATGCCTCAAGGTGCATCTGTGGCGTGGTTCCATGGCCTAGGCCAATGTCATCCTACAGATAGGAAGCTTCCAGGAGTGCGTCTAACATTGCTGTCAACCTCCTGGGACACATGGACCTGTTTATTTGATGAACATTGATGCCCTGTGTGCCAGTTACTGTGCAAATTGTCTGGCGCAACCCAGATGGCAAGGCAGAGTGCTCGCGGGAGAGGCGGCATACCCATGGGTAGTTAGAAATTATTCGGCACGTTAGTTTCCTGTGACGACTGAGACAAATGGCCACAAGCTGAGGGCTTAAGGAAAAAACTTCATCATCTAAAACCAGAAGCCTGAAATCAAGATGTTAGCGCAGAATAGCAGGAGGACCCTTCTGTGATGCTTTCCTCTTTGGGTGGCCCAGATGTTCCGGCATGTGTCGAGTTGCTGCTTCTGACTTCCCGAGACCCCCTCCATTAGCCTGTCTTCTCTCCCACCCCTGCTTTCTATGGTGAGGATTGAACTCTAGGCCTGAGGTGTGCAGCCTGCCACTGTGCCACATCCATTGCCTCTTCCTTTGTCAGGAGGATACTTGTCATTGGATTTAGGGCTCACCTAGGTAATCCAGGATGCTCTCAAGATCCATCCCAGGTTCCGAGTGAAGAGTCGAGGGTAGGAGAGACCACCATTTAATCTACACCTAGCAGGGGATGGGAACCCAGAGGAGAGACCTCCCCACCACTGCTGCTTGATGGGACCAGCCCGGGATGTCTTTCCACAGGAGGCAAGTGCTGCCCTATTTCAGCATACCCAAGGTTTCAGGGCTTCATCCTGCACAGTTTCCCTGAGGACTGCCTTTGCCATAATGTCAAATAGAGGACAGGCCACTTGGTGGCACTCTGCATTGCACAAAGAAGTAGTTCATAGGCGAGGTGGAGTTGACCTTGGCGCACACAGTAGTTTTCAGTTAATGTGAAATGTTACGTGCTCTGCTTAGTGTCCCTAGAACTCAGCATCCCCACCTGTGCACAGGGGTTAGCTCTGGTATCTGACAAAGAGTATTATGGGAACCAAATGGATTAATAAGTACATAAGTGTTTGAGTTACATGGTTGTCCTTGAGATCGCACTTTTGATTCAGGCAAGTCACCCCATGGGTGATTCACCCCTGCCCAAACAGACCTCTCAGAGCCCACGGCACGTGATAACGCCTCCAATGAGCTGAGGGGCAACTAGAACTTTGGGCACCCCGAGCACATGGTGATCTTTATCATAGTTACTTCCTCCAGGCTGAGGAAGAGGCTCACTGGTAAAGGTGCTTGCCAACAAGCTGTGTGACCTGAGTTTGGTCCCTGGGACTCACAGGGTGGAAGGAGAGGGTTGATTCCTGCAAGTTGTCCTCTGAGTGCCACACTCTTGAAAGGCCATACATGCACACATGTAGATTCAAGCATTCACACACTCTAATAAAATTTTATAAATTTAGATTTTTTTCCTTAGGATTTATTGTAGCATGACTTCAGAGTCAGAAAAAACCCAAGTTTGATTCCTAGAATACTATTTATTATCTGATCTTTTGTTTGGGGCAAGTTACTTGAAAAATCTTTTTTTCTTGTGTGAGGAGGGGAGATGCTGAGGATCAAACCCAGCTTTGCATACTAGACAAGCACAGTGCAATTCAACTATAGCCCTAGCCCTTTGAATTTCTCTTTGCTTATTTTTGAAATAACTATGTCATAGCATGAGTTTAGGGGATAAGATGATGTGTAGGCAAATTGCCCGCATAAGTCACACACAATCGTAAGTGGGCTGGCCACTGGGGATAGGGTCAGCATTCAGTAGGAAATGGCAGACACTTTATACCTGTTAAAGTCCCACCCATCAATGTTGTCTGCCGCCTTCCCGGCTTTGCATCTCTTGGCAGATTTGCCAGCGACCTACCACCATGCTCCATACCTTTATAGTTCAGAGCCCTGGTGTTTTCTCACATACAGCACTTCATGGACAGGCTCCTGGTGGGAGGGAACCTACTCTGAATAACTAGGTTTTCAGTATGTCCTTGGTCTGACACTCAGCTGTCTCGTCTCAGAAGTTCACTGTAGGCAGCCCCAAAGTAAGCAGAATTGGCCTGAGTGGCAGTGTTTGGGCTTGCATAGCAGCTCTGTGCAGTAGGATTTGAGGGCAGTTGTAGGAAGTGGTCAGATGGGTCCTCTCGTTCCTGGGACCTCTCTTGAACAGTGTTGGAGGGGTATTTCCTTCTCTCAATTATCCAGCATGGCCCCAGTGCTTGATAACATGGCGTACTCAATTCTATCCACGTTTCTATGAACAACAGAAATTTTTTTCTTTTCTTTTCCTTTTTTTTTAAATGCCTGAATAATGGCCCATTGTGTGTGTGTGTGTGTGTGTGTGTGTGTGTGTGTGTGTGTATGTCCTCTGTCCAGTTAATTGTTTTTCTTCCTCACCTAGAAAAGAACCATGAAGGCCCCTTGCCATTTCTGCCTGTGATCTCTGGAGCTCTGCTAGGGAGCAGGGCAAGCTTCCTGTCTGAACCACACAGACCAACCAGTTGTCATCCCCTCCCTACTGAAATTTCTCGTCTATTCTCAGTTGTTACTATGCAAGTCCGGTTTGCTCTAGAAACCGCGCACATGCCAGTTCTCAGGCAGGGTGCCCTCTGCCGATGCCCGAACTGTCTGTGGTAGGGAGGAAGCAGTTTCATAGTTGTGGTTGTTCTGAGATGGGGAGACTGTTTGAGTCTCTAGGAAGATGCACCCCAGTCTCGAGGGCATTTGATGCTCTCATATCAGGCCTTCAGTCACTCAGGAATTTGACTGCTCTGAGCAAACCTGTTCCAGGTACTGAGGTAAGATGCAGTGAGATGCATGTCCTCTCCTTATTTCTCACAAGAGAGGACTCTTACCTTTAGATCCTGAGCCACCATCCAGGCTGATACTTGGTGATGAGGAACAAGACAAAGTAAAGATATACAGAATGGGGCTGGGGGGAACCCCAGAGTGTCTTCACTTAGACTGCCCACCCTACTGCAGAAAGCTCAGCTGTACCAGAATAGGATATGCCATTTGAAATTACTGCTAACTTGTCATGTCAATTTCCCAAGGTTTCCAGAACAAGGTGTCACACTTAGTTGCTTAAAACAACAGACACTCACCCTGGTAGTTTCAAAGGCTTGAAATTCTGAAATCCTAATAGTGGCCCTAAGGGTATGCTGTTATTTCTTCTTCCTCCACCTTTCCTCTCTCTTCTCCTCCTCCTTCCAAACCCAGCTCCTCACATATGCTAGGCAGGCCCTCTTCCACTCCAGTGGCACCCCCAGCCCATGCTTTAGAGGACCCTAGAGAAGACTCTGCTTTGCTCCCTCCTATCGCTTGGTGCTACAGCGTAACTCCCATTCTCTGCCGCTGTCCTGGGGTGTCTTTCTCTGTCTCCAAATCACCTCTCCTTATAAATATGCCAGCCACTGATTGGATTTAGTGCCTGACCTAATGCAATCAGACTTCAATCTCCTCATCTGTAATGTGGGAGTAGTGAGAACACCCACACCATGGGATTGTTATTAAGTCTGCAAGAAGGGCCCTGCTTGTACTATTAGTCACAGTGCTAAGCACTTCACGTGAGTCCATATGATTCCAACAGCTTGGAAGAAATAGATGTTGGGCTGCTGTGTAATAGGTGAGGAACCAGATTGATTGCCTCAGTGCTACTGAAGTACTAAAGCCTGTGAAGAATTAGAATTGGAGCCCCTTCTACTGAACAGACTTCCTCAAAGCAGACGGTTCTCAAAGAACATAGTCCCTGAGCCGTATGCTCACTAATCTATTATGTCCAAGAGAAGTCATTCAAGTAAGAGTGCTGTCTTCATTATTATTGTTGTGGTGGTGTTTTTTCTATCGCTGTGATGAGACACCATGGCCAAGGCAACCTCTAGAAGAAAGAGTTGATTGGGGACTTACAGTTTCACAGGGTGAGTCTGTGACCATCATGGTGGTGAGCTTGGCAGCAAGTAGGAAGGCGTGGCACTGGAGCAGTAATTGGAACTTACATTCTGATCCATGGCTACTAGGCACAGAAGGCTAACTGGGAATGGCATAGACTTCTGAAACCTCAAAGCTCCCACCCCCAATGGCACACCTCCTCATCCTTCCCTGATAGTTCTATTCTGGAGACCAACCAAATGAGCCCGTGGGGGTCATTCTCTTTCAAACCACCACACATGCTGCTGCCCCTCCAGGAATTTGTTTGCTTTATGTTGAAACAATACCTCTTTGTAACCCATGCTGGTCTCAAACTCAGGTAGTCCAGGCTGATCAAATTAATGGTGATTCCTTAGTATTAGCTGCATCATTGTCCCTGTTTTACAAACAAGAAGTGGAGGTCAGAAAGACTACCCAGCCAGAAGAGGCAAAACCAGGGTTAGTCCCAGGCTGCCCTAACCCAGAGCCCTCTGGATAGAGCAAAGACTGTGCTTGGTCCACAGACTCCTTCTTCCTCTATGTTCCTCTCCTATTTGCCTTCTCCTTCCTCCATGTTTGCTTCCCCACCTCTGTGGGTGCCTTCCCCAGTGCCTGGGCCAACAAAGAAGTTGAGTCTGTGTTTATCCCACAAACCATTGCTTGTCTTCTACTGGCTTCCATCAGGAGATGAGTTAGAAGGGTGAGGTCAGGCCTTCTTGATCCCTCTTGATTTTTGTGACTCTGTGGCCAGGCAGTATGCTAAACACTTCCTGTGCTTTTCCTTATCTTTTTGAATTTCCTCAGGGGAGCGTCACTCCCTTACTATCTAGAGATCCCCCCTGAAAGGCATTTTCCTTTCTTTGTAGCCACCTTTTTTCAAAGCTGGCTGTGTGTAAGCATGAAGCTGTCCCCAAGTAACACTTTCTTGCTTCCTGTTAAAAATCCTAGGGATTCTGCCATGTCTTAATTCGTGGGGCCTGGTGAAGGAGACCCTCCTAGCTGTGGACAGGGCAGCAGTTCTGGAGAGAACAACCCCAGCTCCCCAGCTCCCCAGCTCCCCAGCTCCCCAGGCTACAGTGAATTTTGCCTGTTTTTTCTGTTTCCCACCACAAGAGGGAAACACAAAACCACGAATGATCTGAAAATAAAGCAATTCTGTAACCAGACTCTGTGTGTGTGTGTGTGTGTGTGTGTGTGTGTGTGTGTGTGTGTGTGTGTGTGTGTGTGTGAGTGAGAGGGGGTCTTTTATGTTTAAAATGGATTCATAATAATTGTATATCCTTATGGTCACAGTGTGATGGTTTAGTGCTCCTTAACATTTATTGTTTCTTTGTGATGGGAAGCTTTGGAACTTGGCCTCCTTTTTATCACGGGACTTTAATACTTAACTCCAGGTAAGTGCAAAGTCCTTCTGTCAATGCCATCTGAATACTCATAAGGTACTTAAATGAGAATTTCTTTGACAATAACCAAAAAAGAAAATAAAAGATCTGTATGAAAACTTTATATGAGCCCTATTAGTTGTTCCATGGTTGAATATTAATTATTTTTGATAAAAACAGTTATTTTCCTCACATATTTGTTATTTAGAAAATAAATACCTGCCGGTCATTGGTGGGGCACACCTTTAATCTCAGCAACCTGGAGGCAGAGGCAGGCCAGCTTGGTCCACAGGGCGAGTTCCAGGACAGTCAGGGATACACAGAGAAGCCTTATCTCAAAAAATAACCAAACCAAACAACAAAAAAGAAAATAAAGAAAGAATGTAAACTCCTGGTACATCTTTAAGTCGGAGTTTGAGTTCAGCGCCCTGACTAAGAATGGCCTCCCTGCAGGGCGGCACTGCTGGCCGTGTTCTCCCTCCTGAGCACACAGTTCCAGCGCAAGTTGCTAGTGAGTATCTTTTACCTATGGGAACCATTTTCATTCAAACCACCACAGCATCTTTGATTAAAGGGCTAACTGGCTCCGATTAGGATACTTTAAATCACAGTTCTAGAGTCCAGTGCCTGAGGACGTGAGTGGGTCAGCTCTGTACCCCCTGGTCATCATGGATGAGTCCTCTGGGCAGGGTAGGGGGTAGTTCTCAGAGAAGAGGGAGAATGAATAGATAGTCAGCCATGGAGAAGGTATCAGAAGGAAAGGTGCTTAGGAAATCTCTTCCTGTTGGAGGACAGAAACCCCTAGACTCTAGCTGGCATAGGGACATAAAAATTGAAGGCCAGAGGGGCTCAGTGCTCAGCAGATTATAGCCACAAGGACCTTCAAAGCCACCCCGGCTAAGGAAGGAATGCTTTTTTAACCAGCCTTGCTTGGTGGGCTAGCCTTGGCTAGCTTTAATTCACCAGTCTTGGATAATCTCTTCTGGTTTATCTTTACGAGAGCTCATTCATGCACAGTTGCTAGCCAGTCACAATGTCCCAAAGCATGCTGGTTCATGTCCTTCCTGCCTTGATTCCTCGCAGTTCTCTGCTGCCTACAAAAGCAGACCTTCCGTGACTCACGTGACTCCACGTCTTGTCCCAGGGGTTTCCAGGCTCATCTTTGGCATTGCTTCTGCTTGGGGCCTCAGCCCTGTTAATGCTCTCTCAGGATAGCACATTGGCCACTGCACCACAAGTGCTTCCTCCTGATGTGCCTTTTCTCCATCAAAGACCCACTCACCCATGTTTCTGTCCCCACCCCCACCCAGAATGTGAAAAAAAACCAATAATAGTATCTTAGCATCATTTCCTAGCTGACAGGCTTGCATCAGCGTTCAGGAGAGTGGTCTTTGCTCTCGTGAGGGAGGCAGGTGTTAGGATCTCACTAACCGAGACTTGGAGCAGGGAGGGGCTAGCCATTTCTCACAGCTTCTTGGATGTTATGTACAATACTGGGTGTTTTCATGATTACTACCCATTTCAATTAAGAGCTAGCTTCATTTTGCAGGCTTGGTTCAATTAAATTACCTGTTCATGAGTTTACTTTCATGCCATTTAGAGTCATAGATTTGAGGCCTGGTTGTGCCTGTATCCTAATCCTGTGTACTTCATATACTGCAATGCTGAGCCTGGGTTGGCTGGTGAAATGAATGGGCTTTTCCCACCACTGTGGACCAACACCCTGGGCTCTTAGTGGTATGCATTTTGGATCATGGTAAGAGTAGACAGCTATGGACCAGTAGCTGGGTGCACCATGCTACTTTTAGCTGAATAAGTATTTAGCTGAATGAGCCTTCCTAGGTTTTGCACCCAAGTCAGGGTTAGCACTTTTGTCCTTTAGGCCCACTTCTGTGACATTTTCTAAAGCTGAATTCTGTGTATGGGAGAAACATGAATCCACTTGAGCCCTAGGTTCAGTGCTTGTATGGGGCATAGACATAGTAGTTAGCTGTCCAATAAGGATGTGTTGATGAAAAGAAAGAGGAGGGGAAAGAGAGGGGAAAAGGAAGGTAGCAAAGGAGAGAGAGAGAGAGAGAGAGAGAGAGATATTTCCAGGTTACTGTTGAGAAAGGAATCTGAATCTTTGGGAGGCCAGGAGTGAAGGGGTTCATAACTCTACCCATTGTGAATTGATTGGACCCCAGACCAGTATGCAAGTTCCTTGTCTGAAGGGAGCAATCCTTAAATCCCCCATATGGTCTAAATGTAATCTGTGTCATTGTGAAGGAGTACTGGCAATGCAGGCGAATTCATTAGGCCAAATTGGGTTCGCTCTGCTCGACAGTAGCGTTTCTGAAGATGAAGTTCAACCTTTGCTGAAGAGCTAAAACAGATGAGTTTCCTAATAGCTCCTCCACTTAGGCCAGGCGGCTCAGGAAGCTTAATGTTTTTAATGCCTCTTCCTTTTCATCCCACTTCACAGTCCGTCTAGCATTGCTGCTTCTGGTAATGTTTTTATATGAGGTTGAGTTCTATGGTGTCCATAAAATTACGACTTGTTCGTTCTCTCTGCCTCCCTCCCTCCCCCCCTCCCTCCCTCCCTCTTTCTACTGTAGAAGCTTTCCGCAGTAAACATCTACCATGTGTTTTTCAGGTTTCCTTTTGCATATTGGTAGATACTAGACTGGGCATGTGCAGGCACCTAAACTTAGACTTTTGTAATCCCAGCTTCAGAAAGCACTTCACTTCAAGTGGCCCAGCAGGAACTGAGAACATTCTGGAGTATAATGTGCTAGGAGGGCAGAGAGCCAGGTGGGTATGCCCGTGTGCTCCTGAGTGTGCCCTGGGACATAGGATCTCATTAGGAGGGCTTCAGTGCCTTGGGTCACTGCTCTGTTAGTCCAGTGAAGAAGTCCCTGGACTAAGATTTCATAAATCTAACTCTCTGGTTGCATTTACCAAGACACATACATTGGTCTAATCTGCAAGGCTATAAGAAATGAAGGGGAACTTGGCACAGAACTTAAAATAGATGAATTAAAAAAAATCTACTTGTAATAAGTAAAAAAGAAAATTGTGGTATACAGGCACAAATAAAATAAGCTTGCTTGTAAAATTAAGTTCAAAGAATTTCATTTTTTTAAAACAGGAAACCTAAATAAGCTATTAAACAGTGGTTGGTTTTTGGCTCTCTGGTTCCCAACCAAATGTATGCACCTCGTGCTCTACGTCCCAGGACTTCCTTTCTCTTTGCTTTCAGTCGGCAAGGCCAGCGTTAAACCGTCACAGTTTGCCTCAAGGGCACTAACTCTCCAGCCCTGTGTCATAACTTAAAGGGATCTTCTTCGTCTGTCTCTTCCACCAAATATCACACTGGTTCACTATATTGATGACCTTATGCTAATTGGATGAAGTGAGCAAGAGGTAGCAGCCACTTTGGATTGTTGGTAACACATATACACATCAGAGGATGGGAAATAAGTCCAACCAAAATTCAAGGGCCTTCCACGTCAGTAAACTCTCTAAGCACCCAGTGGTGTAGGGTATGCAGAGGCCTTCCTTCTAAGGTGAAGGAAAAAATTCCTGCAGCGGCCCCTCCCACCACCGAGAAAGAAGCCTGTTTGGATTCTGGAGGCAGCACATTCCCCACTTGGGTGTGTTAGTCCAGCACGTACCAAGTAACTTGGAAAGCTGCTAGCTCTGTGTGGGACCTGGAGCCGAGCAGGCTCCGGAGCTGGGCTGCTGTGCAGCCTGCTCTATCGTGTGGTGCGTGTTGTCCAGCAGACCCAATGGTACTTGAGGTGTCAGCGGCTGATGAGTGTGGCCTCGTTTGTTATGTGCTTTTTAACCATGGGCCCGTTAGCTCTGCTGGTCCTGTCTGGACAATCCCCGGGGCACAGGACCACTCCTGCTTCCAGAGCTTGGCTGCTGTCACACTCCAGTTGGCACTCTAGCAGAAAAATGCATTCTGTTTTTAAAGGTGGTGAGCCACTGCTCCCTTCTGACCCTGACTTCCCGGTTCCTATCAGACTCCTCGGACATGCTGACCAGTCCTGGTTTAGTTTTTAACATCTTTAACAAGTTCAAAACTTTGATGATATAGCTTCTTGATTGGTAACTTTTGCTGACCCAGATAAGAAATGCACATGTAAGTATTTAAATAGATTGTTAAGAAAAACTCAGGAGTCAGAGGAGATTAGGTACTAAATTTGTTCAGATAAAATGTTCTAAAACATTGTATGTTCTTCAAGCAAAAGACAATTGCTTCACTAAAAAATTTTTCTTGACTGGACTGGAGAGATGGCATGGCAGTTAAGAGTGGGCACTGTTCTTCCAGAGGACTCGAGATTGGGTCCCATCACCCACACCATGGTCACGCTTCGCAGCTGCCTGGAACTCCAGCTCCAGGGCATCTCTGCTCATCTTCTGACCTCTATAGGTACACCCGGACATACACATATACACATAAAGAAAAATTTAAAATTTAAAAATGTTTTCTTGAGAGTAAAGTCTGTTTGTACCAGGCATGGTATCATGTGCCTGTGTCTCAGCAGTTGGGAGTCAGAGCCAGCAAGATTTCAAGTTCCAGGGCTGTAGATATGGCTTAGAGGTTAAGAACACTGGTTGCTCTTCAAGAGGTCCTCAGTTCAATTCCCAGCAAACTCATGGTGGCTCACAGCCATCTACAGTGAGATCTGGTGCCCTCTTCTGCATGCAGACATACATGGAGGCAAAACACTATATATATAATAAATAAAATCTTTAAAAAAATAAGCATGCGTCACTGTACCTGGCTAAAAAAAAGATTTCAAGTTCCAGACCTGGGTGAGCTACATGACAAGTTCAAGTCTAGTCTGGACTGCAGATTGAGACCCTATTTAAAATAATTAATCTTATTGTCCTAATACTTATTTAATTGCTAGTAACTGATCCAGCCTCATACACTTAGGAAAATGCATATACCAACCCCTCATTTGTTCTGGCCTTCTCAAGAATTTGGTGTATCCTTGGAGTCATTTTTCTATAAATTTAAGGGAACAACCAAACTGTTGGCCAGTGGATACTCTTACTAAATTATTTTTACCTCCAGTGCTGGAGATGACCCCTAGGCCTCCCACATGCTGAAAGCATGTTCCCACTACCATTACGCTGTTCTCCAGCCCTATTTGATTAAATTCTTAGAGGCCAATGAGCAAATCTGTTCGGTGATTATTCCCCTCCACCTAGGGTTGCACATGGGAAGGCCACAATCCTGTGGGTAATGGGATGGCAGTGACACGAAGAGTCCAGCAGTAACTGAGACCCATCCCGCTCTTCCATTTTAAGCTTGACCTTTAATTTGCTCAGTGGCTCCAAGCAACTTTAGCTGCAGATGGCCCAGAGGCTCCAGCTCAAGGGGCAGCAGGAATAGAGAGAGCCACACCAAGTATCTTGTCCTAACCTGCGCTGGGGAACTGCAGTTATTCCATTTTAATCTTGGCTTCAAGAGTAGGCTGGCAGTTGTCTGGTGTCTGAAACCAAAATCTGCTGCTGTACTCCGGAGCGTCCTGCCCTAACGGGGAGGGAAGGCAAAAATAATTGAAGGGTGTTCAGCTTCATTGTGTGGGCAGACAGATCTCCATCTGAACGACTTTGAAGATCTGCTTTGTGTAGGGGTATGGGTGGGTGTGTGACCCGTAACTTTTTCTCAGGAGACAACCACCATAGGGGATTAACCAGGTTTTCACGCTGGGAGTGATGGTCTAGGAAAATACTGTGTATTTTCTCGGAGGACACTGTGGCAGTCAAGTCGGATAGACAATTTGGGGGACTGTCAGCTACTTTCTGGACACCCTCCCAGAGCCAAGTGGTGGATATGAAAGATGAGTGACTTTGAAGAATGGATTTCTGGGACATACAGGAAGACAGAAGAGGTTCCCTTCCCGCTGTTGACTTTTGCCACAGCTCCTTACCATGATCAGAAGCCGGGAACAAGTGGATTACGGAAGACCACCTATTGCTTTGAGGCAAAGCCTTGCTATCTGGAGAATTTCATCCAGAGCATATTCTTTTCCATAGACCTAAAAGATCGCCAGGGATCATCACTGGTGGTTGGTGGAGATGGGCGGTATTTTAATAAGTCAGCAATAGAAACAATAGTGCAGATGGCAGCTGCCAATGGGGTTGGTATGCAATAAGTATTGCTTTGTTTCTGGCCTTCCAAGTAACATTTTAATTCTGCAGAAATATTCAAATACATAGAGGTGTGTATAATCTACACCTCAGTCTAACACCCACTTCGTTTCATTGTGACCTCCAAGAGCGAATGTTGTGAAAATACTCCAGAATTACAGTAGTGACGGGGATCTGGGAATTAAGTCCAGAATTACAGCAGTGACCGGGGATCCGGGAATCAAGTTCAGCTTCATACGTGTTGTGCTTAGTTTGGTAGCTTGGAAGGTGCCTGGTGATTTGTAGACATGTAAGCTTTTTTGAGTGCTTGCTGGTCTCTAGAACTGCTCATGTCCAAGGAGAGCTGTCACTGTGGTGGTAAGAGGAGGGCTTACTGTGTGTTCAAAGGCTTCTTTGTTGAAGTTCAGTCATTTGTCAAACAGGAAAACAAAGGCAGGGCATGCCGTTGTTTGTGGATCTTGGTAGTCATGTAAAAGTGCTCCGGGTGGGGATTTGGAGTGTGGATTGGAGGTTAGGTGTGAGCCTTCAGGGAGGACCGTTTCAGATGGTCTGCTTATGATGACCTCAGACACAAAGAAGCCCTGTGTGAGGCTGGGTTTGTGCAGCAGGGTGGAGCTAACAGCTCCTGGACGGCAGTGATGTAATAGGCTCTGCCGGAGTGCGGCATCATGGGTACACATGGGCCAGGTGAAGCACGTTAGAAGTAAAAGGGTAAAAACCCTGGTCCTGGTAGTGAGCAGCTCTCCAGCCCACTCCTACAGGAAGGTGTATGTCAGGACAATGCTGTTTTGTTCCACAGATCCCTCTGGGGGCCCAAAACGAATTCGTGGGGTGGGGGTAGGGGGGTGCTTTAAATGATACTTAGCTAAAATTTGGGGCACACCTTCCTTTACTAGCTACAAACTTTGAAAGTTTGTTGTACTATTTTCTTGAAGAAATTCTGGTCTGAAGCACATACCACTTAGCACTGTAGTCAAATGTGTTGGGCATTCATTGTCAGACTGTTTTAATACTGTGCCAAGCAGGTGTTGGCAAGAGCAAACAACAACAGAAGGCAAGCCACCAGAGTAAACATAGATGTGTTACCAACTACTCTACAGTGTGGGTTTCCTTTAACCTCAGGCTCAGAATCTGAATGTCTGTCATGTAAAAATTGCTGATAAAGAACTCAAATATAAAATTATTATGAAGCACACACATTTTTAAGATAAAATGTGACATGCCATAAATTTCATCTTTGAGGAGTGCTGCACAGGGAATGGTATTAAAGATGCTTTAATCTTTTGAGAGGGACGAATGGAACATTATTTCTCCATATATCTAGGTTGTTGAGTAGATCTGGTACACTGTCCCCTTTGCTCTGATAGATTCAGCTTCATTAAAGTTTTTTGAGTGGAGCTGAAAGATGGGGAAGAGGTGTTGGAGGTGCATAATTCAGGCAGACCTACAGACTGTCTCTGATTGTCTGAAGGTTTGCTAAATAATACATTTCAGAGATAATAATTGATTAAATATAGTAACTGCCTATTTGTTAAGGCTGTGGCAGCTTGAGCAATATTTTCAAGGACATTCCTTATTAAAAATATCATTGCATTGAAAGCAGTCATGCTAGCTGAATCACTTTAAAGACGTTTAGTGGACTGATAAAGTACTTTAGTCTGATAGAAACCATGAGACTCTAAAGACCTTGCTTAGTTTCTTCTTTTTCTAACATAGCCCACATTCTGACGGCTTTAACATCTCCGGTTGTGGTAAGATGCAGGACATCTAAAGGAAAGATAGTTATTACTGTGGATTTTAGCAGAAGACAACATTGCTCACCATTGTCAGTAGCCATCCCCCACCCCCACGACTGGTTTGTGGATGACTTTTTAGCATATGGAGCTAAATGGAGCTGGTCATCTTTCCCTTTCTGTGTACTGGTGCGTCTGTATATTTCTTTCTATATCTGGTGCATCTGTGAAGTATAGAAAGTAATTATGCTTCATTCGCAATGTTTTTTGGTTCTCATTTGCATAGAGTTGTCTCCTTTCACTGGACATTTTAATACACAAGATGAGTTTTTGGTGGGCCCCATGTAGACTGTACCCTGAGCTTTGAACTTGGAGAAAGGTCAGAGGTTAAAAGAAGGACTATGCTTGTAGCTAGCTCCTCCTCCTTTTTAATGAAACATGACCACCAAGCTGTGTTTTCCCTTTACTAGGGAAGGTAGCATGTGACATTAGATTTATCATTTTAAGCATTTCCAGTGGCATTTATAATGCTTTGCAACCATCATTATCCATCACCAGAATTTTTTCATCATCCCAAACAGAAACTCCACACTCATTACAGAGTTGCTCTCACACCTGCTTTCTCCAGCCACAGGTAGCTCTGATGCTACCTTCTGCCTTACACTTGCCTGTTCTAGATCCCTCATGTAAGTAATGTCCAGTACTTGTCTTTTCGTGTCTGGCCTATTTCACTTAACATAACATTTCCAAGACCTCATGCCAGAGCATGGGTCAGAATTTCATTCCCTTCTCCTTGAGTTTAAAAAGAGTTCTAGCCAGGCATGCTTGTCTAGTCCTGTAATCATAGCACTTGGGAGGCTACAGCAAATGATTGTGAGTTTGAGGCTAAACTGGGATGTATATAGCAAAACTCTATCTCAAAATAGAAAATAAAAAATGAATATTGGTCCTACAGATGCTCTTCCAATACTCCCCAGTGTATAGATAGCAATGCCACCTCTGAATACAGCAATCAGTTTTAAACAGCAGTGTAATTGCAGTTTAAAGCATAGCATCCTCCATTGGCATGGCCATTCCAGTTGTGTGGCTCGGTAGAGTTAGCTGTATTCCATTGCTGCAGCGCATCTCTAGAATGTTCTCATCTTCCTCTGTACCCACTGGGAGCTCCTCATTTCTTCACCTGCCCCCAGCCCCTGGCAGCCTCCATCCTCCTTTCTGTTTCTGTGGTTTTGATGATTTGGATACCTCATGTAAGCGGAATCATGCCTTATTTCTGTCTTTGTGACACCTTCAGAACTCATCCATATTGTAATGTGTGACAGGAAGTCCTTCTTTGTAATGTGCTTTGTCCCCCACTCAGTCACTGTGTAACACTCTTCAATCTGACACCCCTGGGTTCTGTGTGCCTCTGCATTTGTGTGCACACACCCACACACAGGCATGCACACACACATACATAATTAAAAATAAAAATACAATTTAAAAAAGGAAATAACATCTTCTACTACCAAGTCATCTCCACTATCGAAAATCACACACACCTAATGGAAAATTAAGACATTCCTGATCCTTTTCTTCTTTCAGAACAGTGAATAGAGCAGGCACAAACTCCCAATGTTCTAGGTATTTTTATTACAGCAGTCCCACCTCCCCCAGGGAAGTCACAGGAGCTGACCTGACATCTTTCCAACTTGGAACATATTGAAACAGGCTTCATTGTAGCAAGGGAAATTTCAAGAGCTGGGCTGATAACAACTGTGCGATGCAGGAAGGTGACTTAGGAACAAGGCAGAAGTCCCATGTCCCTTCCATGTAGATGGGTCCGACCAGCTTCCTCAGCAGCCGTTCATGCTCCTGTTGTAGGCTCAGGAGTCATCAATCTATACCCTAACATGATATATATTCAGGAATCCTATTTGAAAAAGCCAATCATGCTTGGAAAGATAAATTTGTAAGATGCATTTTGACATCGTGTACAGTCTTTTTGCTTTTTAAAGGTCTTAATTGCAAAAGCCTTTTCTTAGGTTAGAATGCCTTTAACTAGTTAAGCCTGTGTTCTTTTTCTCATTGTTGACTGAAAATAGGGTGGAGTTCAATAAAAATGCAGGCTTTCTCACAATCCTACAGTTCATCCACACTGAGATCCTGACCTGGACAAACTATTACACATGCAGTATGTTTTCTTCCAATACCCTTACCCCAACACACTACTCCAAAGCTACAAAAAAGAATGAAAGAAAAAGAAACGGCTTTGTTCAACAGCTTTGGTTCTATTTCAGTAATGTGGTAGAGGCATGCAATATGCTGATGTTTTTAAAAGAAAATATCTTTGCTGGTCCAACAGTGTTTTCATTGTCCATTTTCTTCTTGCCATGGTGTTTTTTTGTGGTAGCTTTGGATTTATGTGCTCTGGATTTCTTCTCTTAGATTGGTCGTCTGGTTATTGGACAGAATGGCATCCTCTCCACTCCTGCTGTGTCCTGCATCATCCGAAAAATCAAAGCCATCGGTGGGATCATTCTGACGGCCAGCCACAATCCAGGAGGGCCCAACGGAGATTTTGGGATTAAATTCAATATTTCTAATGGGGGTGAGTGCTCTGTCATTTTGAGGACAGTCAGATATTCAGTTGGATAAACTAGCTAGTACCTGAAATACTGGAAGGCTTAGGCTCTGATTCTCACCTTAAGAAGGGGCTTTGCTTCCCTTTGGAGATGGTGAAGTGCTTCTTAACTCTGCTGTGTCTTCCTTGTCAGAGGAACCATATATGAATTGCAACTAAGATGAGATTTTCTTTTAGAAAATTCTAATTGCTATTAACTGACACATGCCTGCAATCCTAGCGTATAGAAGACTGAGACAGAGAATTGTGATTTCAAGGCCAATATAAATTCTATAGGGAGGCTATATCTCAAAATCTCCTGGAAAGAGAGTCCTGATGCTTTGTGATTTGATGGAAGTGTGTTAGGGGAAAGGAACTGCCTAGTGGCAGGCTGTGTTTTCACGTGAACTACACATGATGACCTTTGCTTACTGTGTGATCTGTAGGTCCTGCTCCAGAAGCAATCACTGACAAAATTTTCCAAATCAGCAAGACAATCGAAGAATACGCCATTTGTCCTGACTTGAAGGTGGACCTCAGTGTTCTGGGAAAGCAGCAGTTTGACCTGGAAAACAAGTTCAAGCCCTTCACAGGCATGTTTACCTTCCTTGTCCTGCCCTTCCTCACAAGCGTGTTACTCTTCTCTTCTCCCTACACATTCCTGTCTCCAGCTTGAGTAGTTTCGTTCTTGAGGTTTTGTGAGAATGGGTCTTTAGCTTTGGAAAATGGTGGTCCATGAACTTTGCATGGATTAACTACTTAGCAGGTCTGGAGTGTGTCTGGGGAGTGTAGAGAGCTGGGCCATTAGCCATGGGAGTGGTGGGCTGCATGACTTTGGGTGATTCGTTTCCAACTCTCTGGGTCTCAGTTTCCATAACAGCCTTGACTAGAAGACCTATCATGCTTCTCCTATATTTGTTTTTGTGTATTGTTCCATTTTATTCTCACAGCCATCCTGTGGGGCCAGCACTATCACTCAGACTGTCAGCAGAGAAAGAAGCAAAAGCAGAGAGGGATCAAGAAACAGGCTCACACTAGTCAGTTGAACAGTAAAACCAGCATTCAGACTCTGTGAATGGTGCTTAAGCCTGGCTTTTCAATTTTTCCCTATTCCCTGACATTCAGTTGAATCGATCAGACCATGTATTTGGGTTGCATGAAACTCCCCCAAAAGGCAGCCATGGGTCACATTTTGTTGTTGAATGTCATGGTATTGCAGTGATCTATGAAGTAAACATATATAAGTTCATATTAAGAAGACGATGAGAGGGTTACCTCTGTGGCCTGTGTTTGGCCTAGCTCAGCTTGTCTTTTTTCCACTGGGCAACATTAGAAGGGCTGCCCCCTGAACCTTAATAAACACAAACAACTTTAGGGGGTACACCAGGGGCTGACAGTTGTACTGCAATAAACACAAAGTGCCACATGTTCTTAGGGTTTGGAAGCCACCACTAGAGAGGTCCATAGACTCCTTATACATTGAAAATGTCCAGAATTCCTGAGCAAAGATAATTCTAGTTTTATCCACTAGTAGTATATGCAGAAAGTGGCTCATTGAGGGTTCTTCTTCTCCCTTTTACTGAACCTTGGAAAATAAAATTGAAAAGTGGACATTATCTTTTCTGTCATCCATGATGGCAAGATAGAAATGATTTGGGAGATATGTAGGGATAGTGAGTGGCAACATAGCAGGGTTCATCTAGCCTCTGCCGGGAATTCAAGTGTCCTACCCTAGCTGTGCAAGTTCTGACTTTCAAACCTTGAGTTTCCTTGCCTATAAAATCATATGAGTAACATTTATGTCCAAGGAAAATTGTTAGTGTGTATAAGATGACATTTAACAGCTGTCACAGTTGCCCTTTTGAATGGTTACTGCAGGTTGATAGAAATATAATCAGTTTGGATTATAATATGTCTGGATATGTTTTGTTTTTCCTTTTAATATTCTCACAGTGGAGATTGTGGACTCGGTGGAGGCCTATGCCACAATGCTGAGAAACATCTTTGATTTCAGTGCACTGAAGGAGCTACTGTCCGGTCCTAATCGACTGAAGATCCGCATAGATGCCATGCATGGAGGTACAGACTTGTGGAGCTGCAAAGGTGGGGGGGGTTACTCTCTGCTCTGTGTGCCTTGATGCCTTCACAGCCCTCTTCTTAAGCCTCCCGTGGCTTAGACAGAGCTATTTCACAACTATTTCAGACCCATATTTACATAGTTACAGATCTCATGGTAGGCGTGCAGAACAGTAGAGCTGTCCCTCCTGGTAAGCTGGTGTGAAGGTCAGTGTTTTCACAGGAAGCCCTGGGCTTTGAGTCCCATGCAGCTGTTGTGGATACTTCTCTGTCCCTCTGCCGGTCACTCACATTCTTCTTATGCACCCACATATACTCTGAAGGGTATCATTTGCTTGCTTGCTGGTGCCCTGTGGGATACGTTCTCAAGCGCCTCCCTATCCACCCGCTTCCACATACTCCTTCTCTTAGCTGAGAGCAAGCGCAAGCTGAGGATTAACTTCAGCAGCAACAGGATGTGTATCTCCCATCTTCTTCCTCCGTGGGCTGTTTGACCGGGCCAGGAGGGACAACCGTGCCTATGAACCGAAGCCGTGAGGCTTTCCCACATATAGAACATGAACATTCATGACTAGGTTTTCTGCCTATTCTGCAACAGTTCAAAACTGTAACATCTGAGTGGCAGGGGTGTGGAACCCATGCACTTGTCTGTGTGGCTGGGAGGAGTGCCTGTGCCCGAGCCCTTTCGTGGGTCTGTGCAGAGCGTCCTGATGCACTGCAGACCTCCCCGAGAAAGTCTTCTCCTGCTGGGCTCCAGCCTTCTGTTGGGTCCTTGTTGCCCCCCTGGTTTTAAGAGAACAAGTCTACTTTCTCCTGCATGAGAAAGGTGTGCGTCTTCCTCAGTTAGTCAGCAGAGTGGGGGCCTCATCTGTACATGTTCGGGAAATGGGTGGAGGCTCGGCGGAGGATTCTCTTCAAAGACTTATGTCTGGGGATATGAAGTTATCCACACCATTCTTAGCCCCAAAGTGTGTTCATCCCACCCTTCAACCTTCAAATGCTTTAGTCAGTTTGATGTTTTGACTATTCCTACTTTAATTTGTTACAGTTGTGGGGCCGTATGTAAAGAAGATCCTCTGTGAGGAGCTTGGTGCCCCCGCAAACTCCGCAGTGAACTGCGTTCCCCTGGAGGACTTTGGAGGCCACCACCCTGACCCCAACCTCACCTACGCTGCTGACCTTGTGGAGACCATGAAGTCAGGAGAGCATGATTTTGGGGCTGCCTTTGATGGTGATGGCGTGAGTATAAGTACATTTAAATGAATCCTCACACAAGCTGGACCTTGTAGATGTTAGGGGGAAATGAACAGTTTCTGCCTGGGCCACGGGAGCCTGGTGAGTGGCTCTCCAGGGTCTCTTATTGTGCCGGAGGCCAAGGCCAAATAAGTGAAAGACCCCCTTGAGCAGAAACAAGACTTTTAATGTAACCAATGCATTTAATTTCAGGCGCTCAAATTTGCTGAGTAGGAGGGCTTAGGCCCAGTTAGGATTTAATGACTATGCTTCATAAGCTGTTGAGGTCCTAGACACTTGTCCTAAGGTAGGTCTCAGCCAGCCCTTGGTTAGTTATCTAGCCTCTAGAGAAGGTTTTCAGTGTGTAATATACCCATGCATTCATGCTAGCTGGATAATGAAACTATTTAGAGCCAATATAATGATTATGTTAAAAGGATTACCATTTTACCCTTTCTTTACAATGAAAATTTTGTGTATAAATTTCTCCTTACCTTGTTGACCATGTGAAGCCAAAGATGATTATGTCTTAGGTGTGTCGTAAACAGCAAGTGCTCTGTTTATCGCGTGGAATTTTTATTTTTGTTGCTTTACCAGCTACAGGCCATGGCTTCCTGAAAACTAATTTCCCCCATGTCAAGATTTAGGGAAATGAAAGGGGCTCACAGCAGGTCCACCACAGTGCATCTTCCAGAGCAGTGTGGGCTGACGTTCCCCTCACGGTCTCGGGTGCTCAAGTGCAGCTGCATATGAGGCACCTTGGAAGTAGCGAAGGTGGCAGCCTTTCTTGTTGGGTCCAGTATCAAATGGGGGAAGCCATGATTTAGCAGTCCTGCCTTGAAGAACTCGGCCTTTGTTCCTCAGAGGATGCCCAGTAGACCTGTCAGACCGCGTCAGCGGCCAACATTTCCTCTCGTGTACATCTTCCCCTCCTCTGGGAGAGATGTGATTGGTTCCAGAGTTTGGAAAGGTCCTGGAGGTTAGAGTTAGTGGGCCCTGGAGGGAGAACAGAGAGTTTAGCTCAAAGGGGGGTTGTGCTTGCACTTTAATTGAAACCAGTTTTAACTCTTGAGCACGGAAGTGCCTTTGGTCAAACAGCGCTGTACAAATCCACTAAGAGTCCAGTGTTTAAAGCCCAGTGTGAGGATAGGGTCCATTTTGAATTTTCTAGCACTCCGCAGATGATCGTTTGCTTTTGTTTACCGTTTGATTAAAAGGTCTTACTTTGAGTCTCTCTTCTTCCAAAGGATCGGAACATGATTCTAGGCAAGCACGGGTTCTTTGTGAACCCCTCTGACTCTGTGGCCGTCATCGCTGCCAACATCTTCAGCATTCCATATTTCCAGCAGACTGGGGTCCGTGGCTTTGCACGCAGCATGCCCACAAGTGGCGCCCTGGATCGGTAGGTCTCCGTTCTTGGACCCGCCTGTCTCAGATCACACTGTTCTTCATCATGCTCTTCACTGCATGGAGCATGCGTCCTCCTGCTTCGGCTTAGCCAGTGCTGCAGCGTCTTTCTTCAGTGGGATGTTTTCAGGGTTAGCCTTCTTCTGAGCTCCTCCAGCATCCTCTACTCCTCCTGACCAGTACTCACCACCCTGATTTCTGATACTCCGTCTGTTTGATTGACTGATCCACTAGCGTATCACTTCTACAGAGAAAACACTGTTTTGTTTTGTTTTTTCAGTATCCTAGATTCTGCTTAACAGTGTGCCTACATATCATAGGGTATACACACATGCGTTGTTTTTGTTTTTAAATAAGCAAGTAAGTGAATTTTAGTGAATACATGAATGCTTGGCACTGTCTTTGTATTTAAGGCATTATTCTTGAGCTGTGTAGGATCGTTTTTGTTGAGCAGTGTGCATGTAAAACAAAAATGAAAAGAAATAACAAGCAGGATGCTTTTAGAACATGTCGGGAGCTCAGAGTGAATGAATAAAAAGAGGAGTGTATTGGTCTAGGCACTTACAATAGCAGCTAAGCTTAGGAGTGGTCCCTTGGCCAGGACAATAAATACTTTACATGTTTGAGTAAGTCATTCCCTTATATGCTGTTAATATTTAATGCTGTTAATAGCCCCACTTTACTGGTAGACGTCAAAAAGTCAAGGAGGCTGTTAGACTCAGTCAGCTGGGAAGTGGCTAAGTTAGGATTTGAACACAGAGCCTTGGCACCCAACTGCTAAGTGGTCACAGAATTACTGCTGGCTTCACTTAAGTTACTAAGGAAAGAATGATTAATGCCAAGACAGAAGATGAGCTTCTGTGGGGTTCTTCATGTTCTCCATCCCTTGATCCTCCCTGGCACCCTAACTTCAGGAGGGAGGAGCTGAGAGTCAGGAGTTGCCAACCTCACTAAGATACCACAGCTGACCCAGAGTAGCACCTGAAGCCTGTGCTTCTGCCTCCAGATACGACACTGGAGCTCAGAACTGCTCGGTGCCATACTGTGGTGGCTCTGAAATGCCTTCTGTGTCTCTTCACGAGTACTTTAATTAGAATTTTTGGAAAAATTGATAACCTGTATAGAATCAAAACTGAAACACCTTATTTGAAATAAAAGTGCTCTCATGGTATTCAGAATCATAGATTTG
Source organism: Ondatra zibethicus (assembly GCA_004026605.1). Classification (NCBI taxonomy): domain Eukaryota; kingdom Metazoa; phylum Chordata; class Mammalia; order Rodentia; family Cricetidae; genus Ondatra; species Ondatra zibethicus. Next base: position 425,693 of record PVIU01000019.1, on the reverse strand, counting down.
GTTTCCCTCCGTATTAGACTCCAGACGCAAGCCACCCAGCTTTGCTTGGACAAAGGGGCCAGGCATCCTGAAATAGAAACCTCACTGAGGCTGCATTAAAACTATCAGGCAACTTCAACTATGCAAACAGAAAGGGCTTTGCTGGGGGAACAGGCTAAAAAGTCACTCCAAAGTTCTTCCCTCCTTCACATTTTTCTCAGTGCGGGGAGTCTTTTGCAGGGCCTTGCGCTAGGCTAAAGCCGTAGAGGAAGGAGTAGAAGGTTTGATGGAGAACAAGGCTGCTTATCATAGTGAGTGAGGCTGTTGGGGATGGAGAGCCTGCAGCTGTGACGTCTGGTGATAAGGAGGAAGCACTGGCTGGAAGTTGAGAACAGACTGGGTCATCTGCCTTGTGACTTGCTCTGCACCTCCCTGTGAAATGCCGACCCATCACTGTCAATAAGCCCATCAAGACACCATTCTGTGACTCTTTATGAGATGCTTCTAGATGTGTTTTGCACCCAGACACATGGGTTTAAATGCCCCAACCCTGCTGTTTTACTCCTGTTTAGTACTAAAGTGTGATTTGAACTAATCCTTTCTTCTCCCTCTTCTCCACCTTCCTCTGAATCCATACAGAAGAGCCCCTTGTGCCCAGGTTTTCTTTCCTGATTTTCCACCATAAATAGAATTCTGTCTACCTCTAAGAAAAGTTAAATGGGACCCTAGGTTACACTGATGGCTGCTCTTTTCTATCCTCACGTGGCTCTGCCCACAGTCCTGCTGTGATGTAACTTTGATTTCATGCCTTTGAAGGGTAGCAAACGCCACAAAGATCGCTTTGTATGAGACCCCAACTGGCTGGAAGTTTTTTGGGAACTTGATGGATGCAAGCAAACTGTCCCTGTGTGGGGAGGAGAGCTTCGGGACTGGTAAGTTGTGCTCACGCTAGCAGTTTCTCTCCCACAACCTCTGCCTGGGGGAAAGTTTAGACTGTCTAGATCTTAGAATAGCAGCGGGAGCCAGTGAACCCCAAATCAAGACAGGATTTATTTACGACAACCTGGTGAAGGCTACACGTTGGAAAAAGAGTGGGCACATTTGGACAGGAGGGCCGGCTTAGCTTTCAGAGGATCACAACTACCGAGACAGAAGTTTGAGGGCCTCCTTGGCAGCCTTGGTCTTTGAGTTTCTATGGATTAAACACATGATAAACACAGTTTTCTTCCCTTAGTGGCCAAGGAAACCTTACAAATGTTTTCATTTCTAGGGAGAAATATGGTAGAACAAGTCAGGTTTTTTGTTTTGTTTTGTTTTTAATGTAAGAAAAGGTTTTGGCATGTCATTAAATCTTTCCCTTTCATGGAGCCAAGTTTTCTGTAGCAACAAATTATGATGTATCAGGCTTAACTCAAGGAGACCTTGAGGGTGAAACTAAGTTGATGGGTGATAAAAATGTAAACATATAGCCTTGGCATGAGGGCCTGGGGTCGACTGTAGCTGGAGAAAGGGTGGCACGGAGTGGGGTCTGGTGTTCTCTGAGTCCCGATTCTGTGCTTTCTCTTCTCATCTCTGCCAGTCCAAACACGGACCAGAGCTCTGGCCTCCCCCATGACTTTCCCTACTGACCCATTGCACCTGTGTCAGTTGCTCCTCTCCAGACACCCGTAAAGGCCTGTGCTCATTTCTAGACAGCCAGGTTGCAAGGCACTCAAGGAGCCCCCGTCTTACATTCTCTCTGTCCAATCTCTTAAGGTAAAGGGTCTCATCTCTGTGATCCTTTATTACTGTCTGATTACCCTTTAAAAAAGATCAAAACCAAGTATGCACCAAGCCTTGCGATAGAGTTCAGTTCATGCTGGCTAATAAGGACCAAATCCTGATCTCCTTTCCTCTGAACCTGGAGATTATGGAGGGCGGTATGAGCTGATAGACTCGAGGCAGCTTTTTATGAGGTTCTAAGCAGTTCACTACTCTTGGGAGAGCGACTGCTTCTTGATAACAAATTGACCTGATGGAATGGAGTACTAAGAAAGATAGGTGAAGCAGGACAGTGGTGGCACATGTCTTTGAGCCCAGCACTTGGGAGACAGAGACAAGTGGATCACTGAGTTTGAATTTTGGTACAGCCAGGTCTATACCAAGAAACCCTGTCTGAAAAAAACAAAACAGAATAAAACAGAAAACAAAACAAAAAAAAGAAAGAAAGAAAAGGAAGGTGAATTTGACGGTTGAACAATGTCCCAAAGGACACTAGATTTTCCAGAATTCTGAGTCTTTAATAAAAGAATATAAGATGACTGCTTAGTCCTGTCCTTCACAGAACATGGGCTGTGCCACTTTGTTCTGTGAGCTACTGCATGACTGCTGCCTGTTAGATAGTCTTCCCCGTGGGGTTCTCAGAGTTCTCCTGTTGGTCAAGGTGCAGCAGCAGCCGTCCTTCCAGTCCTCCGCTCTTCCATTTCCATGCTCGGAACTGAGCCTTGGGCATGGGAGGCAAACACTGCATCCTCAGCTCAGCTACACAGAGCTTCCAAGAAAGATAGCAGCAGCCCATGTCTGGAGATGTTACAGGCAGATGGCCCTAGGGGGACTAGCCTTAAGACCCTAGTTATATTTAACTTGGGCATACTGTTTCCTGCATGCCTGCCTCCTCACCGTGTCTCTGTGCTCTTCTGCAAGGATGGGAGACATACCTTGGTAGGTACTTGGAACATGCTGCCATTGATTCTGGCTTGTTAAATATAAAGTGACATTCATGTCCAATAACTTTCTGTCTCCCAACAGAGGCGCTCGGTAGAAAGCAAAACCAGTTCTAGAGTGGTCGTGAGGCTGTGCAGGAGATGTGCTAAGTGGAGAGCTGGGCGTTCCTAGGGAACAACCCCTTGAGTGCTGGAGTGGGCTAGAGAACGCTTTCTGGGGAGCCAGTCCTTTCCAGTTGACGCACAGAATGGGCAACAAGACAGGCCTGCACCGCGCAGCTAGGAACTGGCTCTTCTTGGGCCAACCCTTCCTGAGAACTGCCCTGAGCCAACAGTGGCCACAGCTCATAGGCAAAAGTAGGGTGCTGTCCTGGGTGAGCATGTGGTGACAGCATTTACAGGAGCTGTTCGCCAGGCTACTGGGGATGCATGGAAATTTCCAAACAGAGAGACCTCATGTTCAGGGGAATGAAGAGAAAGAGAGAGACAGGCAGACAGACATGACACCGATCCTTTTAGAGAAATCCACGTTGCTGTTTTCCAGCTGCCCCACCCCGTCTCAGGCTGTCATCGGGCAGAGGCAGATGCCAGGCCAGCTCCCAAGATGCCCATGCACTAGTAAATGTAACCAAATCCCCACACCTTTAACTCTTGGCTCCTGCAGCTGGGGTTGACATTTTTCTTACCTATGACCCAGAGCATGCCCTGACTGAGCCCAGTTTGTCCTTACCACAAGCTGCTGATTAAGCCAAAGCACAGTGACAGGTGTTGCAAGATGCTGAAAGGGCAGGATTCCCACAGGCTTCTAGGCCCTGCACTGGAGCAAGAATGAAAGCAGAAGCCCAGCACTACCTTTCTCCCAACTTGGGTGACAGTGGCTTCTCTTCCTTACATTTAAGTGAGCCCGGATTCTGTTTCCACGACCTAGAGAAGAAAGCTTATTGGATTATATTTTTTCCCCACTATGCACAACGAAAGAAATTATGCTTTGAAAGCTTAATGTGGTGAATGGAAAACATTTCTTTCCCCTAAAAATTCTGTTTTTCTCCTTATTCCAAAGAGCATCATGCATTTGTATTATGAAACAGAACAGTTTGTAAGGCTCCACTTGCTGGCCTACAGGATGTCTCACAGCTGTGGGAGAGGGCAGCCGTCTCTCCCTTTCCACAAATGACAAAGCAGAGGCTTTGAAAAAATAAATTTAGATTTAGATCCAAATGTCACCTAGAAACAGCAGCTCAAGTTGACCTTTTCTGTCTCTTATTAAAAAAGACTTTCTGTTGAGCCACAGCTAAGAAAGGAGGTTAGCAACAGAGGTGCCATGCCATTTCTCACCATTGCTGTGCATCAGAACACTCAAGGAATAGACTTTATCCAGCTTTCCCGAGGGGGAGCCAGATCACCTGAGTTCTCATCCATGTGAGGTTAATAAAGACAGGAGCCTGCAGACCCCACAAGCAGACTGGAACGCACACTGCTGTCGTGTGAGGCGGATGCTTTGTGTATGGTAGTGAGTGCATGATGCAGTTATTTCCAAATAGCCTAGTCAGAGTTACTAAGACTTTTAGGCTTCATTTTCATTTCTCATAAAAGAAAAGAACCCCTAAGTTTCCTTTTAGAAGTGGAAACATATCCATGCTTTTAGTCTAGCACCCACCCGCACACCCCCAAAAGGAAAAAAAGTTAATGTGCGTTTTTAATTTATTAATTTATTTTATTTAAAAGGAGGTACCAGGTGTGGTGGCACACACCTGCAGTTGTCAGAGCACTTGAGGGTGGAGGCAGGAGAGCTACAGGTTCCCGGCAGAGACACACAAGGAGACCCTGCCTGTAAAACATAGATGGGGCTAGAGAGATGTTCAGCAGCTAAGGGTACTCAACTGTTTCTGCAGAGGACTTGGGTTCAGTTCCCATCACCTATGCTGGGTGGCTCTCAACTTCCTGTAAGGGCCAGTTCCAGGGTTTCTGATACCCTTTTCAGCCTCCACAGGCTTCTGCATGCTTACGGTGCACATAAACACACACATACAGGCTCACACACATACTCTTATAAATAAATAAAACTTAAGAAAACCCCACCAAAACAAAAAGGGAATCCCGGGGTGCACAGATAAATAATTTCAAACTATCACGAATCTCTATATATTGGGGAAACTGCCAGAATCCTCTGCATGAACTGTTCATTTGTAAAAGTTATGAAAGGCAGAGAGCTGCTTATTCCTTAAAATAGCAGTAAAAGTAAAAGTCTGTAGGTAATGAAGTTATGTAAGTATTTCCAAAATGTATTAACTAAAGCCTTATAATGCACTGCCTGTAGTCTCTAGTCTTGCAGCATCCGGGTTCTGAGATGTCACTTCACTTCTTGTCCCAGTTGATTTTCGTCAACCTGACACAAACCTAGTCATATCTGGGAAAGGGAATCTTAATTGAGAAAATACCTCCATTAGATTAGCCTTTAGCAAGCTTGTAGAGACTTTTCCTTATTAATGATTGATGGAGAAGGGCTGAGCCCACTGTGGGTGGTGCTACCTCTGGGCAGATGGCCCTGGCTGTATACAAAAACAGATTGAGCAAGCCATGGGATCAAGCCAGTAAGCAACATTCCTCCAAGACTTCTGCTCCAGTTCCTGCCTTGAATTCTTGCCCTAGCTTCCCTTCACGCTGGGCTAGAGCTGAGAACTGAACTAAACCCCGACGTTGCTTTCCGTCATGGTGTTTATCTTCAATAGAAACCCTAACAAAGTTAGTCTAAATGTAGTATCCATCAAAGAGAAAAATGTTGGAAAGAAAACGTTTATTTATTTTTGGAATGAAAAGGGGAAAGTGTTGGAGTGGATGAATTAATTAACTTGCTCATTCTTGCACACATCCACAGTTAGTTCCTTGCTAAATTTAATATGCTATGCTGGTTATCAGAATTAATTACAAAAATAACAAGTCTCTAAGAAGCACATGGTTAGTGGTGAACAGACAGGAGGTGCTCAAGGAGTATGGTTATTACCTCAGAGGTCTTGCTTGGGTTGCTGTAGGAGAAGGAAAAGGGAACTCATAACTGCTTGGTGAAGTTGGGAACTAGTCTCAAAGAGGAGGGGCTATTTGGGCTGGGTAAAGGGATGAAGACAGGAAGGAAAGGCACTCCCACACATGTCCACCCAGTGGATCCCAGCAGCATCCCAGGCACTCTGAAACAGCAAGGGAAACAAGACCAAGTGAAAAGGCAAGGAGGACAAGAAGACATGTAAAGAAGTCACAGTGTGACAGTATGGGAAACATGATTCTACAGACCACGTGGGGTTCTCGGGATACAGAAAATTGGTTTATTATGGTGTGTACTTTGTTTTGATAAAAAAAAAGTTAAAATGATAAAAAGTGAAAGTTTTGCCCCATGCAAAAGGACATAATTTCTTAATTTTGGTGAAGATTTTAGCAAGACCCTCATCAAAAAGCAGTTTGTGCCCAGTCACTAATCCAGACGTTACCGGTTTAAAGAAAGATATCCTAGAACAGGCTTGCCCACTATTGGCTTCCCTTAAGAGTTTGATACTTTGTGCCACCCTGCTTCTCAGAAGGGTGGTACCAGTGTAAGAGCACTGTAACAGAATCTCATTCCCCTTATATTCCCTAACCCCAAGGTTCTAACTTAAATCTGTGGCTGTTTGTCTAGAAGTACCAGTTACTCACTGTGGTTTTAATTTATCTTCTTAAAAATAATGTCAGCCTTTTTGTTCTATTGATTAATTACAAAATAATCAATTTTTTTTTATTAATTACCTGTTGTATCTTTGGTATACTTTTTAAATTTTGATCTTGCTTTTTTCTTATTAATAATGTTATTTTCTATACTGAGTATTGTTAATACCTGTTTTACAATTGTAAATATGCAGTCTTTAAAGTATATCAATGACCTTTAATTTTATTTATTTTATAGTGCTATATAGAAATAGGCATTTTTCAAGTAGATAAATATGTCAGTTCTCTTTATGAACAGTATATTTACCTGTATTTATTACTCTCAAGAGTAAAAAGAAACTTAGATATTTTCTAGTACTTAAAGGCTTTCAGTCTCCCCCCACCATCCCCCATTTTTTGAGACAAGACCCCGTATAGCTCAGGCTGTCTCTGAACTTCTGATCTTGCCTCCACCTCTCCAGTGTTGGGACGGCGTGTGTACACCATCACGCCTCTCCAGTGTTGGGACGGCATGTGTGCACCATCACGCCTCTCCAGTGTTGGGACGGCGTGTGTGCACCATCACACCTCTCCAGTGTTGGGACGGCGTGTGTGCACCATCACGCCTCTCCAGTGTTGGGACGGTGTGTGTGCACCATCACGCCTCTCCAGTGTTGGGACGGCGTGTGTGCACCATCACGCCTCTCCAGTGTTGGGACGGCGTGTGTGCACCATCACGCCTCGCAGGGTTTTAAACTTTAGATTTGAACTGTTTTCTTTTTAAGGGGGAAAAAAAACCCTGAAGTTTCTTTATAGTAATGAGTCAGTTATGTTAACATCATTAAAGGTAGTCCATTGTTTTACTGTAGGCTCAAAGTGAGACTTTATTAGCTTGAGTCTCACCTGTATTTACATCGCTATCTGGGTGTTTTGGTTTTTTTTTTTTTTCCCATGGTGTTGCAGGCTGTTTTCTTTACTGAAAATTTACAATAGCCATATTTTCTTATTATTTATTTAAGATTGATATGGGACTTTTCCTCCCACACTAATACTTTATAATTGATACACCGGGCTCTACCAAAGCATCCCACAGATGCTTATTGGCATCTCCCTCTGATTCCTATGTTTCTTCCACTGTTTGTCAGTATTGTGCCACTCTATTGAACAGGTGAATCCTTTCACGTCCTGGAGTCCTCAGGAGCCCCTTGACTGCTTTGGTACCTATATACCGCTGGGCTTGCTCTCAAGGCCTCTTGAAAAACCAGCTTTCTCGTTGCTTTGCAGGTTCCGACCACATTCGCGAGAAAGATGGACTGTGGGCTGTCCTGGCCTGGCTCTCCATTCTGGCCACCCGCAAGCAGAGTGTGGAGGACATCCTCAAAGATCACTGGCAGAAGTTTGGTCGGAACTTCTTTACCAGGTAAGACACAGTCTGGATTGGGTTCGAGGGATCGTGGGGAAGTGGGCAGAGAGAATTCTCAGGGACAGTGTCTATCTTGTCTGTAATGATACTGACACCCGAGTCCACCTAGCTTCTTTAACTGGGAACTTTTAAAATGATCTGATCCGGATGAAGATGAAGTCAGTTTTTAAGCCAACCATAAAGAACAAGGTTTTAAAAAATAGCTAGCTTAATCAAAAGAATAAGCATTATTTATAAGCATTTTAAATGTACCTTTTGGATAGGCAGGATAATAGCACTGGGTTTAGAGTCATAGGAGTAGATGAACTTTATTTTATTTCTTTTCTGAGTTAGCAGGTCATTTAACCTTTGTGTTCAGTTTTCTCATCTGTAGGAAGAAGAATATTGGTCTAGCTATTGAGAAGATTAAGTGAAGATGTAGTGTAAACTCTGGAGCTTAAAAAGCCTGGAAATACGTCTCCTTAAATTCTGGAAACAATTAGTGCTCAGTTCAAATCAACTCTCTGACTCATTAAATAGGATTCAATGATACTGGTCAGCATCTCATCTGTTGATCCAACAAATATTTACTATCTATTTTTCTTTCTCCCAGGTACTGGTAAATCTGTAGGAAAACAATATTTCGGAACACTTAACAATTCTTCTTTACCGTATATGCTTTTATTTTTAAGAAGTGTTCAGATATGAGGAGTGAGGCTGGAGATGTAGCTGAAGAGTGAAGTGTCCATGTGGTTAGCGTGTGGAAGGCTATGGGCTCTACTTTTAGCACCCCCAGAATACATTTTTGCCAGTAGTGTTCTTCGTCATTTCTAATTGACTATCCCTTAATAAGTGTAAAAATTGTTTCCCTGAATCTCTATATTTTATGAGAAGGGATAAAGCATTATATGTAAGAAAATTTTGGATATATTTCATTAGGCCTCAGTTGCATTTTTTGTTTTATTTTTATTGTTCTTTTTTTAAAGCAGGGATTCACTCACTATGTTGCCCTGGCTTGCCTCAAACTCATAAAGATCCGCCTGCCTTTAATGCCACCATACCTGGCTTCCCACACCACTCTTAGTGTGGGTGCATTGGACTAGGTATTTTAGAAGAAAAAAAAAAGTGTGTATATTCTAGAACTGATAATCCATGGTCTTCAGAAATTCAGAAAAGAATTCAACCTTAAGCAACTTGAACTTGTTAGTCTTTCAAGAAGATTCTGATTAAATTACTATTTTGTTGAAAGCATAAATAAAAACTGCCATGTGGCCAGGTGGTGGTGGCACACGCCTTTAATCCCAGCACTTGGGAGGCAGAGGCAGGCGGATCTCTGTGAGTTCGAGGCTAGCCTGGTCTACAAGAGCTAGTTCTGGGACAGGCTCCAAAGCTACAGAGAAACCTTGTCTCAAAAAAAACCAAAAAAAAAAAATAAAATAAAATAAAAAAAAAACAAAACATAACAAAAAACCTGCCATGTGTTTATCATGAAGAAGTCCTGGGAAACAATCAGGACTGTCCTCTAGGAGCCAGAATACCTGGTAATCCACAGTAGCAATCAGGGACTTTGTAGGCCCATAGTTTCACAAAAACACCACCATGTTTGTTTTCACGTTCTGTGTGTCACCTGAGTCATACAGACACTGTAAGTACTGCTTGGCTAGGTATGTGGATGAGGAGTCAGGTTGCGTGTGTTCAGATCTTCACTGTTGATGCCTAAACACACATACTGGAAATGTTCCACCACAGTTTTACTGCTTATCAAATAGAACTGCCAATCAAAGACTACAAATCCAGTCTGCAGAACCTGCACTTAGGACTTGTTCTGACCCCACTCTACCCTCCGTTCACTGAACAGCTAGTCAACTTCCACAGTGTCTAACATGAGCCTTAAGACAATTATTTACTAAGACAACCCGGACTCTGAGAGTCAGGACAGCTGGCCCTTCTGTGAAGGTAGCAGCTAGCAGAAATTGGAGGTGTAGCTTGCTCTGTCTGGTTACAAAGCCAGAATTCTTTCCATTCTAGCCCTCTGTGTTTGGGACTTAAAAATCTTCTCTCCGAAACACCCAAAGACCACAGGCACAAAGTACAGAAGCCTGGCTGGAATTTCTTGCTCTTTATCGTTTTATCTGGGGGAAGCGCCAGCTTCAGGATGGAGGGGACTATTTTGTCTCAGCTACATAGACTGCCGGAGCCAGAGTAAGTTGGTGATAATTCTCCAATATTCCTCTCGTCTAGAGGTGTTATCTTGAACATCTTGTACTTCGTTTGCTGTAGCAAACAAATGGATTCTGCCATCTTAAGCCTCTAACTGTTTCAAGAGGAATTGTGCCATCACGTTAAGAAAGCCTGCCAAGGCCTTTAACTTTACAAGGAAGAGGTTGAGAACAAGTCTTGAAAGAAAAATAATAACCACAGAATTTCATTGTAACACAGCTGTTTTCTTTTCTTGACCCCTTATCATCCACTGAAGGCATCCCTCTGCCAGGCTGAATTTAAAGCAGAATACACTCCCCGCTGAAGGAGACTGGTGTTTGAAGCATAACTAGTTAGCGCCTACTTATCTGTTCTCTGATAGTCTTGCTCTAGGAAATTCCTGTGGGTACTGGAACTCTGCTTAGCCACAGTCTTACAGCTTCACACAGGCCCCAAAGCAAGGGCAGGCCCAGCCTTCACCTCATAAGAGCGATAGGCATTTGGAGCAGAAGGGCCTGAGTCACGTGCTGGCTGACATAGAGTTCTCTGGAGGTCATAGAGCTGGTCACGTTCCCTCCTCAGGATGTAGGGATGCGGCAGTAATGGTGTCTCCTCAGAGCCCATAGAGGAGTATCTTAGAGCCTCTTCCTGTAGAAAAGCCAAACCAAGAGTTCTCTGGTTATTCAGAAGGTCCTGCTTTTTCTTCTTCATCCCCAGCGCCCACCCTCCCTGCCAGCTCCAGAAGTTCGATGGCTTGTATATGGGGGTGGGAGTGGGGAGCACACAAGGGTGACAGCGGTCTGCTTGCCTCGGACGCCCTGACGTCAGCCCTGGGGTCTCAGCTACTTCACTTCTTCCAGGTATGATTATGAGGAGGTGGAAGCTGAGGGTGCAAGCAAAATGATGAAGGACCTGGAGGCCCTGATGTTGGACCGCTCCTTTGTGGGGAAGCAGTTCTCAGCAAACGATAAAGTCTACACTGTGGAGAAAGCTGATAATTTTGAGTATAGTGATCCAGTAGATGGAAGTGTTTCAAGAAATCAGGTAGGAACAAACTGTGAGTATGAGAGAGAGACCAGAGCATTGTCTCTGAAGCCTCAAGAGAAAAATGAAAAAGACCCCTAGGTTTCCTTGGCAGACCTGCTTTTGGGGCCAGTTGATCTCAATTGACGTTCTGCCCAGTTACATGTGACTCTCCTACATTCTCATAGAGAGAAAAAGATTTTAACCACAGTTCTTTGCAGCCACCTGTACCTCCATGCTAGAACTCTGAGTCTGTATGTTGAGGGACTTTTGTAAGCCCTAAAATTATACACAAGATGCCATGTAGAATGTATGGGAAAATCTTAAAGATGTAGAAAAACTTTACTGTGGCCCTAGATATCAGTTTCTCTCTCTTCCGACACACTAGCAGAGTGATGTCATGAGTGACATTGTATGCACTCCTTTTGTATGCTCTAGATTCACGGTAAGAATGTGCCCCTGTAAGGAAGGCTTCCTGGTTAGGAATTCCCACCATTGTTATCTGTGGCCATCTGACAGGGCAATACATAGTAGGACAGCAAAGCTGAGGATCTCGCCTACCCTGGGTGGTGACAGATGGCTGGGGTTTCTCATGATGGGTGCCTGAGGCTCCAGGCTGGTCACCCTTCTTGCTCCTTCTCACAGTCATTCAGCACCCAAGATCTGCTCGCTTTTACATCTGTTGCCTGTTGTCAGGGAATGAAGTCATGCCTGGGAATTTGGAAGCAGAGACAATGAAGGGGATGCAGGTGCTGTGGCGCCGTAACCTCCCTGCTTGCTTTTGCGGAGGGATGCAGAGCTTTGGCTTGCTTCCTTTCACAGCATCTGCCAGGTTTTGGAGGAGATGGGTTTGGAGAGGCACTGGATGCCCCCTGTAGAGAGTAGATGGTGGGTGGACACCGGAGCCAGCTTCAGTGCCCAGTTCTAGCAAGTGGCACAGCCTCATGCCTTTGGCATGAATGAGGACTCTGGATCAGTCCGGATGATGGTAACCTAGGTCTTGCAGTTAGCAAGAAGGAGGTCTGTAGAGGAGAGAGCAGCCCAGAGGTCAGCAGCGCTGCACAGGAGGTGTGGTGAAGCCTTAAGAGCAAGTGCAGAAGTTCAGAGCACAGGGCCCCAGCTCTGCAGGCACCTCGCCTACGAGGGAGGGGCAGGGCAGTGGCATCATGGGAAGCTGGAGCTGTGTTCTATGCCACAAGGAAGGAGACAGCAGTGCCAGTTTGTAGGACTGGGAAACCAGAGCACTTAGTGAGAAGATGGGGTGGGAGAGGGATTGGCCACAGTAAACATAGGGAGGAGATTTTAGAAGCTACAAGTTGAAGCTTGGGGGTGAGGACAACACTGGTTCACTTCTAGAAAGTAAAACATGCTGAGAAGGAGTGAGTGTGCCCTCCCCGTTGACTAGCTGGAGGACACACTGTGCGTGTCCTGTCTCCTGTCCTCACAACCAATCTAAGCAGTGGCACAGCTGGAGCTGTGAAGTCACAAGCACCAGGCAGGACAAGTCCTTCCTTCTGGTTGGTCTTTGGCATCATACAAACAGACACACAAAGAGTGAAGGACCCTTAGGCAAGCGTCTGACGTAGCCTTTCGTCCTGTGCTGAAAAAGAGCTGCTCGGAGCCCACAGCCTCTCCCTAAGTAAGGCAGAAAGGTACTGGAAGGGAGGGAAGCAGAAAAAGGCCCTGCTCGTGCATGGACCTCACTTTGGGTTATCAGTCATCAGAGGACGAGTCCTGCTTCTCCTGTCCAGGGCACGTGGCCCTTTTCTGAGATTCCCTCGCAGTGCTCTACAGAGCCCTTTCTCTCATCTGCCTGCAGTTTTCTCCAGAGCTTTGAGCCAAGTTCTGCATTCAGCAGCTTGACTTACTTATTAAGCTTCAAGCTGAAATGACCAGTCCATGAATCACAGGGAAATGGGCAGGGCTGAGAGCAGCACCACCAAGATTGCATCTCCCAGATGACCCTGGAGATGTTGCTCCTACATTAGTTAAGCCTCTCCGTCTGGACGCAGTGAAAGGCTGATAGAAGGCAGACTCACAGGGCTCGATTGCTGCCATCTATCAAGGATCTAATCCCCCAATGGATAAGGTTGGGTCTCCAAATGGACCCCTCCTGTCTGCCAGTCTGCAGCCTCCCTCTCAGCATTTGCCGGGGAAAAACCCTTTGCTTATCTTTTTCCAGGGCTTGCGGCTTATATTTGCAGATGGTTCTCGTATCATCTTCAGACTGAGTGGCACCGGGAGTGCAGGGGCCACCATTCGATTGTATATTGATAGTTATGAGAAGGACGCTGCCAAAATCAATCAGGACCCCCAGGTAATGCCTATGTTCTGTGCCCTGATTTGCTATTTTGGTTCAGGGGAGTGATTATGGTCCACTGAACCTGCGACATCACTGCCAGTTCTCAATGACCCTGATGGGTCACCGGCTCTACTAGCTCTTGCTTTTGTCTCTTTTAGTTAGAACAAAATGACCAATAATAACCACAATAATAATTACCTTTGTCTGAACATTTGTTGTTTACTACGCCCATTGCGTAAATATATTCAGTTAACAATCTCATCCTCTCTGTTTCTGTCTCTCTCTTATGTGTCTGTCTCTCTCGTGTGTGTCTGTCTTTCTCTCTCTCGTGTGTGTGTATCTGTCTCGTGTGTGTGTGTATCTGTCTCGTGTGTGTGTGTATCTGTCTCGTGTGTGTGTGTCTGTCTCTCTCATGTCTTTCTCTCTCTCTTGTGTGTGTGTGTATCTGTCTCGTGTGTGTGTGTCTGTCTGTCTGTCTTTCTCTCATGTCTCTCTCTCTTGTGTGTGTGTATCAGTCTCTCTCATGTGTATGTCTGTCTGTCTTTCTCTCATGTCTCTCGTGTGTGTGTATCTGTCTCTCTCTCTCTCTCTCTCGTGTGTGTGTGTGTGTGTGTGTGTGTGTGTGTGTGTGTGTGTGTGTGTATGGTGTATGTAGTGATGTATGCCTATGTGTTCCTGCAAGCCAGAGGAAGACATCCAGTGCCCTGCTGTCACCTTATTCCCCTAGACAGGGTCTCTCACTGAGCCTGAAGCTAGGCTGGCAACTGGCAAATGACCCTCCTCTCTGCCTTCCCCCCCTCACAGCACTGGGGTTCGAAGTATGTGCACAGCCATGCACAGCTTGTTTTGTGTGGGTTCCAGAGACTTAACTCATGTGGTAATACTTGTATAGCAAGCACCCTTACCTGCCCCAGTCCCTATTCATTTAATTCTCAGATTATATAGACTATTATTCTCGCTTGTACTGATAAGGGCACTGAGACACAGAAAGGCAACAGGCACTGACTAGGCGTGTGCTCTATTCAGTGGCACTTACACAAGAATGGTTCTTTGCATCAGTTCTTGCATGATGTCTGGCCTGTCTTTGATCATGCATCGCTTTGCTTGGTGATCACCTGGCCTGATAAAGCATCTGCTGGTTCCATCTTTGTCAGGGTCAGGGACAAGCGGGGGACAGGCAATTTTATGTGTTTTGCTGGAAAAGTCTACTGGGTTGGGTGCCTGTAGAGTATGTAAGAATGCACAGGGGTCCTGGACTTCCAAAACAGTCACCAAACTGAGGAGCTAAGAGGATAAATGGCACACAGAGGAGGTCCCCAGGTGTGTTCCTCGGAGCACTCACCTTGGCGGATGCTCCTGAGCCAGAGCTTTAGATCCACAGAGTGTGGAGGGGATAAGGCACATTTTCTCTCTTGGTGTTCACAACTCATACTGTACCATAAAAGGCTCAAGACAATGTCCCTGAAAGATGCTCATTTAAATGGCATCTGCAGAAGAATTCAGCAGACATTTTCCAAAGGCATAAGAATGGCTGGGAGGTTTGTGAAACAGAGACCCTGTCACTGTTCATAAAGAAAATGCAAAGGAAAGCCAGAATAAGTTAGGACCCCATGTCAGCAGACTGGCTGTTGACAAGAGGACCAGAGGTAAGTGTAATGCTGGGGAATAGGAAGCACACTGGCCTGGCGATTTTCAGAAATGTGTGACCCCCCCACCACACACACACACACACACACACACACACACACACACACACACACACACACACACAAAACGAACATGTTACCAAGAACTTCCATGCAATGAACAATCTTTGCCTGGGTGTGTGCCCAGAGAAACTGGAGCCTTCGTGCTGGAGAGACGGCTGCACCTCATGGTCAGTCGCTGTGCCGCTGTGCCGCTGTGCCGCTGTGCTCGTGCTTCCACTGTGGCTCCAGCTTCATTCCCAGCAGCAGAAGAAGAGATAAAGGTGTGACCAAGTCACACAGGGCAGAGTTACCCCATCTTAAAAATAAGAGAGTCCTGCCATTTGCAGTGACATGGTGATCTTGGAGAACATTATACTGAACAAAACAGCACAGTCCCAGAGAGATAGAGGCCATATGGGCTAATTTATTTGCAGAAGCTAAAAGAAACAACTCATACACAGAGAAGGGTCATTAGCAGGGTCAGATGTTAGTTAAAGGGTAGACACTTGCAGTTAGGCAGGATGCAGGAGTTCTGGACATCTCAGAGTCACGGTGATGCTGTAGTTAGTAATGCTGTATTTAGTGCTTACATTTTTCTGAGAAAATACATTGCTGATGTCTTCACTACCACCATGGCATAAAAAGAGCTGTGAAGAGATTGGCTGTGGCAGGTGGTTCGACAGTAGTAATCACTTCACTGCATCGCTCCTGTTGGGAGCTGGGAGTTTGGCCTGACGGCAGAGTGCTTGCCTAGCATTCATAAGCCTCATCATCCTGCAGAGAGCCAAATTTTTAAAAATTACATTTGATACCTCAAATATAAACCAATTTTTATGAAAGAGAAATGAAGTAATGTGTATCATATGTACTTTTGCACAAAGCCTCTTTTCTTCTAGTACCCAATAAAAGCTTGTAGAACTCCAATTTGGAGACTCTAGTATTTGAGCATATAGGTTGTAGAGTTAGTAAGATCTTATTTTAAATTCTCTTCCTGCCACTGAAGACCTGTGTTCCATGTTTTTGTGTCTTGATTTCTTTGTATATAAAATGTTGCAGTGATAACTTTACATCATTGTAGGGATTTGGAAAGAGAGTGAATTTTAAATGCTTCCTCTCTGGGGCTGGCACATGCGATCAACTTTTAAGAAAGATGATGTCATGGCTGGAGAGATCCTCAGAAGTTAGGAGCACTTGCTGCTTTTGAGAGGACATGGCTTTGGTTCCAAGCACTCACATGCTAACTCAGAGCCATCTATAACTCCACTTTCATGGAATCGGATCCTTTATTCTGCCCTCTGTGGACACTAGTCGTATGTGGTACAGCTACATATATGAAAGCAAAACACCCATATTCAGAAAATAAAGAAATCTTTAAAACATCAAAAATTAAAAATCAAAAGCAGTTCAAGGCTGGTGAGGTGCTCAATGGGTAAAGGCACTGAATTTGAACCCCAGAAGCCACCTGGTGGAAGGAGAGAACTGGCTCCCCTAAGTTGTCTTCTCAGCCGCCACGTGTGCTGTTGTGGTGTGCATCTGTGCTCGTCTAGGTGTGCGTATATACACGTACACACCAAAGATGTAAAACAGAGCGATCCATTTTCAGATTCTTTGACCCTAAATTTTTAATTGTAAAAACATCCACATCTATCATATATTAAAAGTCTATGTAGAGCATCTTTGCATTGTTCCCAGCAGAGCACCAGAGCCTTTTCAGTTTGCAAAGCTGAAGGTTGACCCTCGGCGGTGGCAGCCTGGTTTTCTGTCAGTCCTTGCAGCCAACCTTCTGCTGTTATGTCTGAATCTGACAAGATACTTTGTGAGCAGTTGCATTTGTTAAAAAGGAGCTGGAAAAACAAAAAAGGCTCTACAAGAGCCTGCTTCTCTGTTTCTCTGTCATACTTTTTCCAGTAGCCAGGTTCCAGCTTCAGCAATCTCCACATCCGTGTGTGGTTTTAACTTCCCTAAAACTTGATCCAGGGGCCCTGGGGTCCACACCACAAGCCCTTAGGATAATAGAGAAAGAAAAAAGGGAAGGTGGGAATGGTTAGCTCTCTCTTTATCTTCAAGTTAAAAGCCTGATCTGTGCTAGGCAGAGGAATGAAAAAATATATTTCTTCTGAACCTAAATTCCCAGGGTGGAGAATCAACTAAAATGTTTGGGGCTCTCTCCGTGCCTGCAAACACCACCAGCCACCTGGGGAGTGTCTGCCTTTACTCCGCGGCTGCTGTGTTTAAGCCCCAAGGACAGTGGTATGTGGTAGTCTTAGCAGTGGCGCTGGCTTTCCCAGTTAGCATGATTTGATGGAGATGAAAGACAGTAACGGCAAGAAAATGTCCTGTTTGGGCTATTTATGTCCAGTCACTGCACACCTTTGGTATGGTGTGGTGTCAGTTTCCTCCTGTGTAAAACAGTCAGTTTAACTAGATATAGTTTTCATTTGTCTAATATCAAAGATGATTCATTTCAACAGTGGGATCCATCCCTGACCCCCAGTGAAAACTACTGTGAAGAAGGGGGTTGCATCTGAAAGATGTGAGGATCAGCTCAGATGATGTAGAAGGACCCAGCTAAGAGAAAAGTGTTTTAGTGGGAGTCACGGCAGAGGGTTGGAGAGAAGTGGGTACCCTGGCAAGAGATTTACAGCATAAGAGTCTCTTGGACTTGATGGGATGAATGTGGGGGGTGTGGAGAGGAAATACCCAGAATGTTTTGGTCGCTTGCTTCGCAGGGCAGACCTGGAGTTGGCTAACTGAAATAAGAAGCGCTGGAGCCAGGTTTGGGTTTGCTTTATTACTGAAAAGAGCTTCAGGTATCTTGGAGCCCTGGAGTAGGTGGCTGGAGTCATGGACCAGGGATCTGTTTACAAAAGTGATGGAAAAGGTTCTTCCGTTTGTGTTTCTCTCAGGTCATGCTGGCTCCCCTGATCTCCATTGCTCTGAAGGTGTCCCAGCTCCAGGAGAGGACAGGACGCACTGCCCCCACTGTCATCACCTAGAAAGATGGCCAGACGTGGTACGTCCCTCCACCCAGAACCCATCCACACACCTGACTGAAGAGCATGGACAGAAACAGTGTATTCTCCTGGGCTTTTTAGGACTTGATTTTTTTACTTCCCGCTTGATAAATAACCATTTGTGAGGCACTGCCACCGTGTGGGGGAGAAGGACGGCAGACCCGAGAGCTCGCACTCAAGTCTGTCCCTTCCCTTGCCCTGTTGAACTGCTGCTGTGTGGCCCTTGGTCTCCTAGCATCAGGTACTGCTTACACCACAGTGTAAAGGTTTGGAGGCTGAGGGTCAGCAGTAAGGCCATCTCCTGTGGGTAGGGTATACTCGTGAAATGATTTTGCGGTTGCTGCTCCACTGTGAAAGTCCCCATTTACTGTTTACATGTCATCCGACAGCGTACGGTTTCTGGTGCCTCTCTCTAATCAGTTTTCCTCTGAGTGAGACGTGCTTGTCTACAGATCTCTGCGTTGTTTTGCAGCATGGTCCCATCTGCACTGATATTTGGGACATTAAAGCAGAATGCACTTACTGTTTGTTGCCTGTTGTCTTCTTCACTCTTAACTACAAAGAAATAAAACAGACTGTCTGCCTTGTTTCAGGAGGGGGGATTATATTTTGTTTGGGGGTAGTGGTTTATTTGATGAGGGGGGATTATATTCTGTTTTGATGTCCTAGCCAGAAAGACTTTATTTCTGGATAAGCTGACAATCCTTAGATTTAAGAGCTATAATTTTCAATCTCATTGGGGCAGCAACCTCTGGATACTCCCAGGGTTATCAAAGAAAGCTTGGTGCAGTGAACGACTTAGGGAAGAAGGTGATTTTCAGATCTGGTGGAGCTAGTGGAACAAAGCCATGTGTATGCTTTGCGGTGCTGGCTGCCCCAGGCCTGCTGAAGAGGCGGAGGAAGGCCCTCAGATCTGAGTAACCTCGCAAGTTGCTGTCCAGCCCACAAGGATAACAGCAGTCAAAAGGGCGGGCTTTGAAGCCAAGTGACCTGGGTTTGACTCATACCTGAGACCCTGGCTGACCTTTGGACGCCATTCTCCTCATCTTCAAAGTGGGGACACGAATAGTTCCGACTTTGGGGGTGCAGGGCTCATTAGATGCATAAGCCTGTGCTGTCAATCTCTGAAATCTTGAACCCCAAGGAGGGTGCCCCTGAGCAGCACGACCTCACGGTTCGCCACTGCT
Source organism: Ondatra zibethicus (assembly GCA_004026605.1). NCBI lineage: Eukaryota > Metazoa > Chordata > Mammalia > Rodentia > Cricetidae > Ondatra > Ondatra zibethicus. The sequence goes on along the minus strand of PVIU01000019.1, from coordinate 406,528 downwards.
CAGCGTTACCCTTTCTTTTCCAGACTGCACCTAACAGCGCGGAAGGTGTGAAAACATTATTCTCCTTATTAAAGGTCGATAATGTGCGCCCAGGGTGTTAAGAGGCTTAGTGTAGCATTACTGTTCCCCCAAGAAACATCTGCACGTATCGGTCTGCCAGGAAATAAATACTGGCTAAGGGTCAGAGGAAAGAAACGATGTACGACATGTATCACTGCCCTCAAACTGCCTGTAGGATTCGCTGGGGATCAGACCCAGCAGAGGTGGAATGCCGTGAGTTGGGAGGGCAGTACCCACTGTTGGCATTCATATTTTCCTCGTGTCTGCTCTGTTGTAAATGTTGAGATGTGTGCCATCCAGAAACTCTCCAACCAAGAAGCTATTATCCCCATGTTAATCAGCTCAGCTGAAACCTAACAGATGTTTAAGCACCTTGCCTGGGGCTCTCAGCTCCCATAAGCAGGGGCTCATTTCTGACAGTGTGTTTTGTGGACTTTCCACAACTCTCTTGACTCTAGAATGAGCTGCAGCCACTCCCAGTATTGCAGCCCCTGGGGTAGCTGTAAAAATGTCTTGCTTGCCCCAGCCACAGTTCAGCTGCTTTTCCTGACTCGGAAGCTGAGGAGAGGATGAGGGAGGTGTCTGGAGCCCAAGCTAGGTGGGTGGGACCAGGTCACCTTCTGTGGCTGCCTGCCGAAGGGTGGGAATGGGGGCCCACAGCGAACCTGGAGGAGGACTAAGAGAGGCTGGCCTGCTGCAGCAGCCAATACCCCACCTCCCCCCAGTGGCGTCATTGTTGAGCCACGCTTGTTTTCGTTGGGGTGTGGTGAGAATTGCTGAGAAAATTGGGTCAGAATTGTTTGGGGCCCCGGCTTGGAAACTTCCCCTTCCCCTTATCTTGACTTATGGCTCTTCCTGGAGAAGCAGTTTCCTGCTCAAATGTTCCCCGGCACCCCAGCTAGATCTGGCTTCCTATGTGGGCCTCCCTCAAGGAGAGCAGAGGCCAAGTTCCCTGCAGCACTGTTTCCTTTGGTTCCTCTGCCTCCTCTGTTCCAGATCCCACCCAGCTGCTCCCTGATGCATTTCAAGACCAATGAGACCAAAGCTAGTCTTGCTGTCCAACAGTCCTCCAGAAAACGTCTTCCCGTGTGCAGGAGACACACCCCTCACCAGTGATCTGACCCGCACAGTAGAGTGGGTGGGATGAGAGAGAGCTCACTGGTGGTCTCCGTGCATATCTTCCCCGGCATGGCAGGGCTTCCTGACCTTCTGGCTTCACCCTCTGCTGAACACTACTAGTTGCCACCTGCTGTATACTCTCAAGTTCTGCTTGATCTCTTGAATGCTGAAGGACAAAGATCCCTTGACCTGCCTGCCTGCTTACCATTCCCCTTTCTGCCCTCTGAGACACTTGCAGTTTCCTCTAAGTGCCATGCTCCTGCCTCTAGACCCTCCCTCTGCTCTGCTCTGCCTCTCCCCAGCCATGCCCTCCATCCCTGATCTTCCTTGTGTCCCTAATTACGCTTGCTTTCCCTGCAGAGCTGTTTCCTGAGCCCACATTGTCACTAACCGATGTTCTTTTGCCCTTCTTCCTAGAGCTCTGTGTCGGGCAGACTGTTCTGTGCCTTCTCTCATGGTCTAAGTTCACGCCTGGTTCTTCAAAGGCTGTTAGCACGTGTGCTTGCACTGGCTTCACGCATGGCACTTTCATTATGTTGCGACTTTTCTGACATGAGAAGTAGGAATGTCTTAACTTAGAGGTACCAAGTGAAGTGACCAACTTCCCTGGCTAACCAACGTTAGAAATATTTTCTAACAGCGCCTCTCCGCCGGCTCAAAGAATTCCAATCAGACCAGATTAAACCAAATTAAATGTCTGTGTTTAATAGACAGCGGTCCTGGGTGGCCGGGAACATGGCAGGGGGAAGACGGAGTGCACACACGCAAACCCAAAACCACGCGTTCCTAAATAGCCAGTGGTAGCGGTCCTGACCCTTCCAGGGGAGGGGTCAGCGCTTGGCAGGCTGGGAGTTGGAGTCCAAGCACTTGGCAGGCTGGGGTGAGACTTCCAACTCAATATTACAACCAAGAACTCAAGTTTGAAAGTGAGAAAACATCCAGGGGAGGGGATCCTGGTAACAGATAGGAAACATACATCGGGATCCCTTAGACTGAGACTTAATTTGCTGAATGCAATGGTAAGCATCTGTAGTCCCAGATACTCAAGAGGCTGAGGCAGAAGGATGTCTTTGAGTATAAGAGTGCAGGACCAGCCTGGGCAAGACAGCAAGATCTGCATTGAGAAAACAGGACTTGTGTTTGGGGCAAAAGAGTGAGAAAGGAGGAGGAAGAGAGGCAAGGGAGAGGAATATGAAGGGGTGGGAAAGGGGGTGGGGCAATTATTAAATATTACAAGTGTTATCATTTATTGCTCTGAAAATTCAGGGTCTGTTTGCAGAAGAGTTCTTTCTACTGCTTACGGAAACAAGTTATTTTCCCTCAAGGAATTACCAAAGCAGGTCCGAGTCCTAAAGCATTCTTTGAAACCAGTTCATGGAGAGAAACTCAGACAGAATAAGACAGGTACCTGACCCTGGGCCTCACATTTCAGGCCCTCCTGGAAGGCTGGGGGTTTGGCCTTCTTGGTTCTCAGGACCAGAATGAGATGCTGACATGTCCTTATACGAAAGAGTGAAGTCAGTGTTTGTGCAACAGCCTCTTGACAGCCGCCCGCCTGCTGCCCTGGGTTTGGTTTTCATCTGATGCAAAAGCTCCACCTAGATCCATTAAGTTGGATCGGAGGGTGTGGGCTAATAGCTTTGCCACGCCTCCATGAGTCACTTCTCTCCAGCTGACAGGAAGACCCATCAGAGGAGCTTTCTGGGTAATGTTCAAGCAAATCTCTGTCTCCACTGCTTCCCGACTGACTCTATTCTACACCATGATAAATGAGCTACTCTAGGCCAGAGAAAGAAATGGAAGCTTTGAGAGTCCCTGCTGTGTCAACGCAGAAGGCCAGCTCATCTCCTTTACCCACCCTAGGGCTATGGGAACTTTGTGTTTAGGATTAACCATTGTTAGGTAGAAGAACACCCCCAAATACACATTACTCATCTTGTGCTCACAGAGTCTATGGGGCAGGAAGTCAGATGGGACACAGGGGAGATAGTTTGTATTTGCCTCAGTGTCTACGACCTCACTCGAGAACCCTGGAGTAGATGAGATACCTACATGGGCTGAATCCTCACCCACTCCCATGTCTTCAGTCACAGGAAGCTCAGTTGGGACCATGGGATCTCGTGTGCCTTCATATGACTTCCCCATGTAGCATAATGCTGGCTGCAGGAGAGAGGCAGGGAGCAGGTTGGAATTCTACAGACTGTCTTTGACTAAAACCAGTTGGTTCTAGCAAGTTCTTCAGGCCAGCCCATGTTCAAGGGTAAGAAAGTAGCACTCTACCTCTTCTTGAGGGATTCCCAAGGACATACTGGAGGAGAATGTGTTTGATGGGCGTCAATGTGGCCATCTTTGGAAAGTATCACTTTTTTTTTTTGATTTTTCAAGACAGGGTTTCTTTATAGCTTTGGAGCCTGCACTGGAACTCGCTCTGTAGACCAGACTGGCCTTGAACTCACAGAGATTTGCCTGCCTCTGCCTCCCGAGTGCTGGGATTACAGGTATGTGCCACCACTGCCCGGCCAAGTATCACATTCTTAAGCTATACCTCCCCACTAATAAACCCGCCATTCTAGGCCATGTGGGTGTGAGAATGACTGTAATTTAGAAGTTGTTTTTCCCGAGGCCATCCTGTTGCCAGGCTTCTAGCTAGGACATGTGCTGTGGCATGCGCATAACAGATACAGCAGATCACCTGCAGTGCTGCTTCTGGAAACCTTGGCTTGTATTCCAGAAGCCTCAGCATGAGGTACTGGACCAAAAAATTCAGTTTAAGTGTAGTGGAGGTGTGAACAAAACATCCATTTGCTGGGCAGGGGATGCAGCTCAGTTAATAGAACGCTCGGCTGACATGAACAAAGCCTTAGGTTCAGTCCCAAGCCCTGCACACAGGTGTGGTCCCTGCCCTGAAATCATTGCTTCTGCAACTCCAGCAGTACCCTTGAAAGCACTTTAATGTGCTCTTTCATTAAGCCTCATAGCTATGCTGCGAAATAGATGTCCAATAAACATAACCTCTAGCTATCTTATGATTTGTCCCAAATTATATGCCATTAATACTGATGATTTTTAACCTTAATGTAAGGCCTAACACTCTGAATCTGTTAGAAAATTAAAGATATAGGCAGAGGCAAGAACTTTTTTTTTCCATTCAAAAATTTACACTTCCTCCCCTTCTCCAAGTCCCCTCCCACTCCCCCACTAACCCTCCTCCCTCCCCCTGCATCCTTAAGAGAGGGCAGGGTACCCTGCCCTGTGGGAAGTCCAAGGCCCTTCCCCCCCATCCTGGCCTAGGAAGGTGTGCATCTAAGTAGACTAGTGTCCCCAAAAGCCAATACATGCAGAATAGATAGGTCCCAGTGCCATTATAGATGACTTCTCAGTCTGCCCCCATTGGCAGCCACATTCAGAGAGTCCAGTTTGATCATATGCTCATTCAGTCCCAGTCCAGCTGGATTTGGTGAGCTCCCATTAGATGAGGCACACTGTCTCAGTGGGTGGACCAGCCCCTCGTGGTCCTGACTTCCTTGCCCTTCTTCTCCCTTCTGCTCTTCAACTGGACCTTGGGAGCTCAGTCCATTGCTCTGATGTGGATGTGGGTCTCTGTCTCTATCTCCATCCATTGGACGAAATTTCTATGGTGATAATCAGGATATTCATCAGTGTGACTATGGGAGAGGCAAGAACTTTTAAAATTGCTTTTAGGGTTTATTTTTAAAAATTGTGTGTGCATGCACACACATGTGTGTTTGTCCCTTGGAAGCCAGATTCCCTGAGGCTAGAGTCACAAGTGGTTGTGAACCCACTGTGGGTGCCGGGAACCAAGTCCAGGTCCTATGGAGGAGCAGTGCACACTCTTGAGTGCTGAACCACCTTTCCTGTCCTTGGCAGAACGTTTAAGATGGTACGCTGGCGGGAAACTATGCCAACAATCAACAGACACTAAATTAAAAAGCTTCATAGGCTAATGAAATAGCCCAGGGAGTGGTTAAAGGCAATTGCCATATAAGCCTGAGTTCAATTCACAGAACCTAAAGGTAAAAGAAGAAAATACTCCACCAAGTTGTCATCTGACCGCCACATGTTCACCATGATACACATGCCCCCACCATAATAAATAATTAATAAAATAAAAATAAAAACTTCTTTGCTAGCTATCATCTAACAGGATTACTATCTAGACTATACAAAGAACTCAAAAACTAAACAAGAAATAGGCTAGTTATCTAATCAGGTACTTCTCAAAAGATGAAATACAAATGACCAATAAATGCATGAAAGTGTCCAATTTATGAGTCATCAGATCAATGCAGATCAAAACTACATTAATGTCTTCTCACCCCAGTCAGAATGGCAGTCATTAAGAAGACAAATGACACCAAATTCTGACAAGGATTTGAACAAAAGGGAACCCTTATATATTGTTCACTTGGGAGCTGTTTGATTGCATTTCCTGCCTACTCAAGTAATATTATCTCCCTTATCAGGCCTTCGATGGGATTGAAGATTAGATAGTCATAGTTACCACCCTCTTATGATCTAGCCAAGCCATCTGCAATACAAGACTTAGACTCCTTAGAATATAAGGTTTATTAAAACACTTAGCATACATTCCTTGATTAATATTGTTAATTGTTTATGCTGGTTGTAATTCTAATTTATACTTGATATCTGTTCCTGTGTATGTAGTTTTATATTGGGTTTGGAACTCTCTTATTTAAACAAAAGGGGAAGTGCTGTGGGAGCACATTCTGCTCCTTCAGCCCACTTGGGCATGGTCTCTTATACTATAAATGTAGCTGTAAATCATGTGCTTGCTCTCTTGCTTCCGACTCTCGCTTCTGACTACTAGACTCTGTTCCTGTTCCCCATTTGTGCAGAGGACTGTTATCTGGGACAGTGATCTTAAGCCTCCCCCAAATAAATAACTATTATTCATAATTCTGAACTAGTGTGGAATTATTTTGTGACTTCTGCCATGAGAAGAGGAGCAGAGAAAAATGTATAGGTCAATAAAATCAATTTAAAAATTTTGGTTTTATCTTACAAGTATGAGTGTCTCCCAGTGCTATATGTGTGCTTGATGTACATGGAGGCCGGAAGAGGGCATTGATCACCTAGAACTTTGGATCCTCTAGAACTGTACTTACAGAAGGTTGTTTGTGAGCTGCCATGGGGTGCTGGGAACTGAATCCGGGTCCTCTGAAAAAGCAGCAAGTGCTCTTAACCTCTGAACCATCTTTCTAGCTGCAAAGCAGGTCTTGTTCTAGGCAGGGCCTGCTTGGGGTTTAGAACAAGCTTGTGACACTGCAGGTAGTAAGATGGGTGGTAGTGGCACACGCTTTTAATCCCTGCACTCGGGAGACAGTGTCAGGTGGATCTCTGTGAGTTCGAGACCAGCCTGGTCTACAAGAGCTAGTTCCAGGACAGGTTCCAAAGCTACAGAGAAACCCTGTCTTTAAAAGCCCCCCCCCAAAAAAAAACCAAAACAAGGGGCTGGAGAGATGGCTCAGTGGTTAAGAGCACTGATTGCTCTTCCAGAGGACCCAGCACCCACATGGCAGCTCACAACTGTCTGAAGATCCAGTTGCAGGGAATCTGACACCTTCACACCAATGCACATAAAACAAAGTTAAAGAAACTGAGGCACAGAAAGGTTTTGTGACTTGTAAGGTGGTTCTGACTGGCAGGCAGGCAGCCTCCACAACTTCTTTTCAAAAGTGGAGATATGGAGAGAACTTGGGGACATGTGTACAGATGGCCCAAAAAGAACCACACTGCCAAGGCCCAGGAGTGAGAAGCTCAGAAGCTAGCAGTGGTTGAAGAGAGACAGGCTTTGGGGTGAAGAGTAATAGACCCAAGGGCCCAGGAACCATATCTCCATTGCAGGGAAAGCACAGATAGCTGTAAAGGCTCCGGGGCCTGATGCTGCATATCTGCTGGAGTCGGGTGCTAGCTCTGGACAGATGTCTCAGGTGTGTGTAGAAAGGGGAAAGAGGGCAGGTGCTCAGTGATCAGAGTGTGAATGAGGGTTTGGGTGGGGAGAGTCCTGCGCCAGGCCCTACCACCCTGTCCTTGCTGGTGCCTGTCCTTTGCGTCCATCCCCCACAGCCTCCGGTCACCACTTACCTACTGACTGTGGTCCATGCCTTGACATGGAGGGTTTTATCAGTGGAGTCCCCCCCACAGTTTCAGCCCTCTTTCCAGGTTCCTTCTGCCCCTTGCCATGGCCCGGGACTTTTATCTTCAGTTCCCTTCCTACCATGCTCCCCCCCCTTTTTTTTTCAATGTACCTATTTTGCTATGGGGGAAGGGAGTATCAAATGAACAAGATCGCTTTAAAATGATAGTTTTTATAAGATGTTTTCACCATTAAAGTGCAGTGTGTGTTCCTTTGTGATATATTTAGATAAAAAGAATGGTGCTTTTCTACATTCCAAAAACAAAAGGAGATAGAACCACGTATCACAGAATTCATTTCCATTGGAGTTGATAGATGTGTACTATATCCACAAGGTTGTCAAGGTGGGCTCGCATGGCTCTTATCCAATTCAGGACCATTTTCTTCACCCTGCGACAAACATAGCATCTCTTAGCAGTCACTCTCCCATCACCCGCCTCCTGGTGTCCACAAACCTACCGCTGTCTCTATGGGTTTGTCTAGGCTGGATATCTCATATGACTGGAGTCGTAGACATCTGACTTCTGTGCTTAGATGGCTCTTATTTTAATAAAGCAAGGACCCTAGACTTTGGAGTCATTCAACATGAAGCAGGTCATTGGCCCTTGTCAACAGCACCTCCTTCACTGTGCATTATGAAGCAAATATTGTTGAGACTAATGGGTGATGGTCTCAGCGTTGAATTCCTATCTATAGTGGCTGAGCTGGCATTTCCAAGTTGTGTGCAATGGAAAGTTACAGGTTGCTCTGTCTGCAGTAGCAATGGAAGCCTTTGATGTGCTGAAGGCGTCTATTAATCTCAATGCCTCACAGAGACTGCAGGCCAGTGTCAAAATGAGAGTAACTTGACCCACAATTGGAACTCCCTGTGCAAGGCACCGGGTGAGGTCTGCACACTTACTTGCATGTGCCGTTCAAGGCCTGAGCCACCTTTCTGCAAGGCATGCTGCTGTGTGAGCTCTTGGGCTCGTAGAATCCTTTCTCACACCCTTGGGGGACCAGATGGGAAGGGCACCTGGCCTTGGTTATTATGTTCCTGGCCTTCAGGGTCCAAGGAGAGCACCCCATCCTGTCAGTGGCTGCCAAGGCCCTGCCTTTGTCTGTCAGGAAGGTGTGCTTAGTGACTTCCTCCTCGCCGCAGGGCAGGGTGCTGCTGCCAACCTGGCTACTTTGGGTTTCTGGGCCTGCTCAGGGATTTTTCTCTCTTCACAAACACTGCTGTGCTGGATCTTTTTTTTTTTTTCTACTAAGTCACCTAGCTGTTAGATTTTCCCTCAGAACTCCATGCCAGCATTCCGTGGCACCAGTCTTGCCATCACAGGCCACAGTATGAAGAGGAACTAGGGCTCTGGGGAGCAGTGTGACCAAGGAGCGCATTCGTCATTTCAGGCGGGCAAGGGCCAGGACAGTCTTCCGCAGGCAAGTGGTTCCATGGTCAACATTTGCCACAGCCAGCCTGGTCAGCAGTGGACCAGGGTTGGGAGGAGCCTGGGTTCTACAAAGCTGCGCTACCTAAGATGTCACTCACTGGAATGAGGACCAAGTCAGCTCTCTCCTAGGTCTTTGTTCCGCTGTCAACGGAGAGAGATGCTGCCTACATCAGTTCATGGCAAGATGCAGGATCCCAGGGCTAGGCTGGACCCAAGTGGAGGAGACAGTCGTTAATGGTGCAGCCAGAGGCCTCATAACCGAATGGGAACTCGAACTAGATCAAGTGAGAGGTAGAAGTTTTGAGGCCAAGAAATTATGTAAACAAAAGGGATAAACAGGAAGAGGCTTCTCAAAGGCCCACACAGGTTGGCAGGGGCCACGAATGAGTAGGTGGCCAGTAAAAGTCCAAGTGGTATTAAAGGAGACAAGGGATGGTGGAAGGCTCAGGGAATGCTTCTGTGGGAATTTTTAGGATCTCTCGAGGACATTTGTGCTTGTTTCTTCAGGGACCTCTGGGACATGGGTAGTATGGATCTATCGCTAGACTTAATTGCAAGAGAAGTGAATTAAGCCCAACCCATGGATAGATCCATGTTTATAAAGACGTTTTCCCACCCAAAGCCCAGGCCAAGGCAGACACTCATCCCCATGACCTTTGCTTGGCAAAGGATGCATTCTTTTATCCTGATCCATTATTTCACTGCTGATGAAGTGTACTGTGGTATGTGGACTTTCAGTAGCAGGAGGAAGACTCTCAGATACATTATGGAACAAGACTTGCCGCCCTTTCCCACGTGACTGTTAACAATTTAAGCATCTTGGTTGTTGAAGGTTGGAGGAATTTGTCAAGGGAACTAGCTGTAGTGTCAGTCACACACGAAACCCTCCATTTTTCTGTTTCCTCCTTGTCTTTGGTCCATGAAGATGTCCCATATTTTTTTTTTATAAGTTCTACTGTGCTTACGTGGCTTTCCAATGGTTTACTGTATGTGCGCTGTGCTGGGGTCTGCAGACGTCCAGCGGGTGCTGTTATTGTAGTCTTTTGAGCATTTCTATGTAATCCCTAGGCAGTTGGGAGATGGTTCATTTTACCTCGAATCTGAAGTCCTCTCTGCTTCCATCCTTTCTCCCTCTCTTCCATCTTTGCAATAGCTAGTGTGATTTTTGTTTATTTGTTTTGAAACAGGGTCTCAATATGAGTTTGTAGCACTTGTGTCCTAGAACTCAATCTGTAGATCATGCTGGCCCCAAACTCAAAGAATTCCGCCTGCCGCTGGATTTAAAAGTGTAAATCACCACACCCATGTGGTGTTTTGTTTGTTTGTTTTTAGGAAATTAGTTTTTGTTTTCTTCTTTCATATGCCTTCAAGCAGTGTCCCAGCATTCTGTTTGTCGCTGCTGTTTTCTCAGGGGCCTGGTATAGCCCAGAGTTCCCAATTTCTCTTCTGCAGTCGGCACTCCTGTTTCTTGGTAGAGACTCCTCCCTGAGTCTTAAAATCCTAAGGCTATCATCCATAGCTCCCACTTGTTCTTTTCTTCCCTCTCAATTCTTCTACTCTAGTTAGAGGGGTAGGAACATGGCCCAGGTTAGAACGCATGCCTTTTGAGCCACCACAAGTATCAGTTCATCAAGTATGTACATGAATCAAACTATGCCAGACTTTGGCCTTGACTCTTTTCCTTCCATTTTGAAGACATATTTTGTTTTTGGGTCATATTTAGAATATAAAGATAGAAGCCTGGTAAGTCTCAGTGATTGTTTTCTTACCAGATTGACAGAATCTGTTGATGCAAGAGACAATAAATCCAGCTAAGAAATAGAGAAACAGGGACGGAGAGATGGCTCAGCAGTTAAGATCACTTGCTACTCTTGCAGAGAACCTTGGTTCTGTTCCTAGCACCCTCACAGGGCAGCTCACAACTACCTGTTGTAGAAGAAGTTTCTGTCCCACCAACAGCTCCCAAGTAAACCACACAGAAGCTTATATTAATTACAAATGCTCGTCCAATAGCTCAGGTTTGTTACTAGCTAACTCTTACATTTTAATTAACCCATACTTCCTGTCTATGTTTTGCCACATGACTTGGTACCTTTTCTTAGTATAGCATGCCCATCCTGCTTCTCTTTGTGTCTACCGGCAACTCTGCACTTCTTCCTCCCAGCATTCTTAGTTTGGCTTTCCCATCTAACCTTATCCTGTCCAGCTATTGGCCAGTCAGCTTCTTTATTAAACCAATCACAGCGACATGTATTCACGCAGTGTAAAGGAATAGTCAACAACCTGTAACTCTAGGTCCAGGGGACCTGATGCCTTTTGACCCCTGCGGGTATCTGTTCACACATGCACATACATTTACATAATTTAAAAAGAAATGCAGAAGCCAACTAAGACAATTAATTAGTAGAAAAAAGAGAATCTTGATGATACGACCTAAGCTCCTGGATCCAGCCTGGCTTGAAGTTTCAGTACCAGAATTTATGTAAATCAGCAAGTTGGCTTTTCAAGAAGACTTGATCAAGACAGAGCCAACATAGAGGGTGAGATCCTGTGTGATCTGGTTGTCATCAACTGTTTCTCCTGTTTCTCAGTGACCATCTGTACAAATCTTCCTGCAGTTCCCGCACTGGGCCAGGCTCCCCGTGTCAGAGCCTTCACGCAATCTGCTCTTCCTCTCGGCCTCTCGGCCATGTGTCTGCATATAGGTCATGTTTTTAGGGAAGGCTTCCCAAGCTGTCTGACTAGCCAGGGCCTCCCCCTCCCCCATGGAGAGTCCTACTTGAGCTTTTCTTCCCAACTGAGTCCATCACAGTCATGAAGAACAAAACCTTCACAGTGAGGTCGTTTCTTGTTTCCAGGCCATCCTCTCCACTCAGCTATCAGCTACATGAATTTAGACTATTCATCTGGGAAGGGTAAAACAGTGTCTCATGCTGTAGCCCAGGCTGTCCTGGAACTCACTACATAGCCTAGGTTGGGTATGATCTTAAAGCCTCCTGAGTACTAGAACTACATGCATGAGACACTGTGCCCTGCTGAGAACCACTTATCTTACGCCCCACAATGTGTTTAGCATGTAATAGCGCATCACAGAATATAGGCGTCCTGTTAATATTTGTCAGTTGCAAACAAAAAGCATGAATGTTGGACTTGAAAGTTTTTGATTTCTTTGAGCTTTGTTAGCCACAGGTTATCCCGAGTCACAGTGCCACGGCAGGAATCTCCCTAAAGATGGCCACAGCGTCATGCTGAATCTAGTCCTGGGCTTTATGCTGACTTCTGTCTGCATACCAGAGTGGCCCTTGCTCCCAGGAGATGGCAGCGTTGTATAGTCTCTTTTAACTGCTTCTCAAGCTCTGGGAGCTATCAGGCTGGACTTTGTCCTTCAGAGCCCTGGAACGCAAGTGAGGCCTGGCTGAAAAAAAAAAAAAAAAAGAACTGTGTGTGTTCAAAAGAGCAGTCTTTGTCTCAGGAACAGACATGTGCGAATCCAAGACAAACAAATCCCTGATTGATCCATCTGTTTTTCCGTGTGGTTTGAGAACTCCGTCTATCTGAGGGTAGCTCAAAAGTGGCCCCTTAGCCTCTCCCGGAAGACTAGAGTCAGGCTGTGGAAGAGTCTCCCTGCTTGTAATTTCTCTCCTGAGACCCTGAGGTGGTTACAATGAGAATAGACTGATCCAATTACCCCCACAGACCCACATGCGGTCCTAGATCAGTCACTTATTATGTGACAAGGGGCAAACTCCCCCCTCCCAACACACACACATACACACACATACGGTAGCACGGCATGTTTCCCAGGTTTCTGATTAAGGCAACCTTGTGAACATGGCTGGAACATCGTAAATATCCCCTTCCTCACTCTCCCTCCTCCTCCTCACCCCGTTACCACATGCATAAGGATGAACGAGTGGGGAAAAATTCACAAGGGTTTTACTAGAAAATGTCTAAAACCAACCTCTTCCTACCCAGCTCTTTCATCCCCAGTGCGACTGTAAAGTAGATCACCCAGAGTCTTTGGTCATTGGACTACGTCCCAGTCAGGTAATCCATGTCACCAGCCCATCCCACAAGGCAGTTCCCGCTGCTCCCCAGGGTGGAGACCAGGTGCTTCTGGGATCCTGGCTTCACCACGGCCCAGAGGCCTTGGCTCCTTTTCAGTGCATTTCTGTCTTCTGTGGCAGAGCATCTGGCCTGTAGTGCTGGAAGCGTTTTGGCCTCGTGTTGGGCCCTTATCTCAGAGCTGTGTGAGCCCCATTCCTGCCATGTCAGGACCCATTAGAGAGCCCTCTGCTGAGGCTTTTGAAGGAATAATCTGCCTATAGAGGGAAGGGACTGGGCCAAACCAGGCCAGATGGAGTAAGTAATGAAGGCCCCAGATTAATCTTGCTTGTCTCTCCTTTCCCACACGAAGGCTCAACCCGAGTGCTTGGCAGTCTCAAGACAAATTACACTTGTCAGCTTCAAAGTGTAAGCTCCCTTCCAAGCCAGATTGTTTGCACTTTTTCTTTCTCTCCCCTTGTCTCCGTCTCCTTCTCTCCTGAAATAAACACCAAAGGTTTTTTTTTTTTTTAAATGGGGTGCCTAGAAAATGTGATATTTTTCCATGGTTACAATAGAGGCTTCCATTGAGTATTTACTGAGTGCTCGCTACATACATTCCACTTATTTCTAATGATATCCCTAATAGGCAATAAGTTCAACGGCCCCATTTTACAGATTAGGAAAGTGGGGTTCAGAGATCGAGGACATACAGCTAGTGAGTTGTGGAACCAAACTCAAACCTAAGTGTACAATTCCAGCTACAGCACGAACACATTCTTCTGTCTTTGCAGTCAATCTCTCTGAAATCTTGACCTCCAGGGAAAACCTAATTCTGAAGCCAAGAATGCAGTCCCTACTCCTTCTCATTGTTAAAAATCCCCTGGACTCATGGACTGAGAGTAACGGATAAAGATTTGGTTCCCAGAAATGCATATGCTGAAGAACACTCTAAAAACAGCCCCTTGGTCATTGAGATGTTTAGGAAGAAGATCCCACAGCTGACTATGTAGCCCCCATACACCCACAAGTGAGCAGCGGACAGGTCCTCAAAGTATAACCAGGTGTGGTGGCATGTGGTCTAACCCCAGCACTCAGGAGGCTGGGGTGGGAAGTTCATGAGTTTGAGTTTAGCTTGGGCATCACCGTGAGGTGCTTTCAGAACAGCCAGAAAGGCCAGAGGTGCTCAAATAAGGAAACTCTGTCATACTCACGGTCCCCCTAAAACCTTTGGCCCAGTTATGTTTCTCTAGACATACCCAGGAGCATCCGCTGAAGGAACCCTCATAACCAGTCTGAGAGTCTTGCCGTGCATAGAACTGTGTTTGGATTAACATAGCAGCAGCGCTCGGGAGTCAATAAAATGCAGTCTGTGTGTGAGGTCACACCCCAGGTCACTGTACTCCTAAGTGACTAGGAAGAGCCTGGCTATCATCTAGAACATAAATAAACTAAGATCAGGAGACCAGCGAGCCCCTCAGGTAGACAAGCATCTTTCGGATGCCCAGTTTCTGAATGGCATCAATGTGGGCATTGTGCATGTGGTGGGCTAACTTAGAAGGGCGGGACGTGCTTTTCCTTTGCTCAAACAGCTCTGGTGCCACAACTGAGCGCAAAACATTGCAGAGAACAGAATGCCATACTGAACCTGTATACATGGCTACCTATACAGTTCCTGGCAATTCTTCATAAGAAGAGATTTACTTCTGGGAACTATCGTTTTCACTTTCATTTTGTACGCCCTGGGGATTTTTACCACTGTGTTTCTACCCAGTAGCCTAATAATGTCCAGGCATTTACACTGAACCAGACTTAGCAGCCACACTCCTCGCCATACCCCATCATCCCTCCCTGGTCCTGCTTTCCGTTTCCCACTAGTGTCTCCTGTTGGCTGAATCCACGCAGACTCCTGTGGACAGAGGAGCCCAAGGAGCATCTGTGGAGATGGCCATGGGATGCAGAGTCACTCAGAAATGGAGAAAGTGGGCCCCAGACTGTGCAAGCAGTTGATGGTCCAAGCCTGGCCCCTTGTGAATGAGGGTATAGACAATGCTCCTCCCAGAAAGAACAGGAGATGGAGGTGAAGGTTTGAGGTCCTAGGCCTCAGGTTTGCCTGAACACTGGCCTTCCCATGATTCTAGCATGTCAAACTAATATGTTGCAGCAGCACATGTGAGCCTGGTTGTGGGCAGACCCCAGTGCCCATTGAGATCCTCCCCCCAATACAAACATAGATACCATCTCCCCATTACCTGTTCTTTCCCTGGTTTTCTCACTCTCATGGTTCCAAAGAAAATAGTTTCTTTGATAATAAAAGGTAAAAGATTTATATGAATTCAAGAGAGAGTTGAGCATAGCCTTAATCCCTTACAACCACTCCAGGATACTCTCTTTAAGGGGATCTGGGCCCCTCTTCTTTGGTTTTGGCCCAGGTCCTCTACTAGCTACAGAGGCTTTCATTACTCATTTCCCCAAAGGCCGGTGCAGGATGCTGCCAAAAGGAGGATCAAAGTCCAAGCGGGAAGATCTACACAACTCTCTTTCATGGGGGACTTTTAAGTCCTGGGCTCACACGGAGACCTAAGCATTCTAGTCATCCTAACCGGCAGGATGAAGCAATAGGCAATTCCTGAATAGCTGCTGTGTGCTCGTTGTTCTACTGAGAACTGTGTGGGATACACTGGGTCACTGGACAGCAGCTCGCCCCTCCTTTTTCCTAGGCAACCCTTTCTCAAAGACCACTGAGCTTTTTCCTTGCTTGCTTGCTTCCTTCTGCAGATGCTTGTGTGCCAGCTGGGGGATGCGATGGTGAACAGAGTAGGGCACGGTCTCTGCCCTTAAGGAACCTCAGCTTGGAACGTGTTAGTCTGTTTTGTGTTGCCATAACAGAATATTGCAGATGGAATGCCATTTCTTTTTTAAAAATAAAGAATAGAAAGTCGTTTCTCATACTTTGGTATTTGTGAAGGCCTTCATCATGTGTCAAGCTATGACAGAGGGCAATGCAAGGCAAAAGATCATGTGGGAGATGACAGGAGCAAGAGAAGACTTAGCTCAGAGCACGAAGTCATAGACTCAGTCACTCAGCTAGGCTGGTTGACCAGTGAATTCCTGGGATCTGCCTGTCTCTGCCCCCCCCCCCAACATTGAGGTTACTGTTATGCACAAGTAGGCCTGCTTTTCATGTGAATGTAAGGGTTTTGAATTTAGGTTTTTATACTTGCAGAGCAAGCATTCCTACAGAACAAGCCACCTCCCTGGTCCCCTAGGGTCAGTATTTTATTATTACAGATGGCTGGAGTAGTCTTTGCACTTTCAAAGATAAGTCACGAGCAGTTCAAGAAGGGGGAAGTGGAGAGTTAGTGACCGAATGAGCCTGAGAACTATGATGTGTGACTTCACCCAGGGTCTTTTTCTGCAGGTCTCACCTCCGTTTCTAAACCTCCCCTTTATCTATTCTGTGCACATCTCTATTATGTCCTCATCTCAGAAGCCAGCTGAACACTCAGTGCTCACTCTCGGTGATTCTGTTTCTTCATCCCGCGTGGGTCGTTGACTCTGAGGATGAGTTCAGGGTGTTGGTGCTTCAGTGTCGTTCTCAGCAGGAACTTGGCAAAGCCCAGGTGAGGGGACATCAAGTTCTGGGTCCTAGGAGTCAGCATCAGTTTCCCAGGAATCAGTCAGCAGAAACTCTTTTATGGGTGCCCGGAACAGGACTGAACAGGCTCGGGATCTGGGCAGAAATGGGATGGAATTGGCATAAATCCAGAAAAGAGATGAATCCAAAACCCCTAGGACCCCAGAATCTGAAAATGTGGCCCCCCTTTTTTTATAAGCCATTAAGTTTTTTTTAAAAGGTTCATTGGGACCCAGGATGGCTGGTGTCTTTATAAATGGGGGATATTTAGACATAATTTGGAAGCTCTGTAAACCAGTAGCAGGTAGAGTACACTGGAGTGCCCCAGGATTCACTATGGACCCTGTTACTCTCTAACTAGGTCCATCATTCACTTCCTTTACTCCCAAGCCATCCTTAGATCAATAAATTTCAAGTTTAGGTCTGCAGCCATGGGCTCTCCCCAGAACTTCAATCTTCCAAACCCTGCTGCCGGTTTGTCACCAAATGAAGTGATTTTTAGGCTTCACAAACTCACGTGCCTTACACAGACGTCCCCAACCTCTGAACCTTCCATAATCATCTTAACTTTTTTTTTTTCCACTAGAGTGGTGGTTAATTTTATGTCTCAACTCGACTGGATCCTGAGGTGCCTGGAGAGCTGCTGAAATATTTCCTTGTGTCCGTTTGTGAAGATGTCTCTGCATGAGACGAACATTTGAATCTGCGGACTTGTGCTGGGATCATGTCACTGGCCACCCTCAGTCTTCAGCTCACCCACTACAACCTTGAACCTCTTAGCTATGTTATCAAAGCCAAGTAATCAAATTGCTTGGAATAAACCCATCTCCTTGCTTCTCCTAGGGCATATTTGTGCATTCTGTTTCTCCAGAGAACCCAGATTCACACAGTTTTCTCCACCTTGGCAAGCATTCCTCAGGCATAATTGCTGGAGTTATCTTTCAATGCTTTCTATCCGAGACACCTGAGAATGCTTAACACTTTAGCCGTAGAAACCCAGGCTGAAACTATTTTTCTCTTCTTTGAGCTTCCACAGCTCATGGTACCTCTCGCTAACACTGCAGCAGTGGCTCCACTTTGGCCGCCTGGCCTCTCTTCCATCTGACTCAGAACATGACCTGCTCACATAGGCTCGGAGGCCACTGCCCCCTTCTCGTAGTACTCTTTCTGCCCCCTCCCCCACACAAAGACTGCTTTGGAGCTCATCTTCCTAATAAAATATGTTCATCCAGAGCTTTGTCCTGGTCTCTGCTTCCGGGGATACTAAAGCCACGTAGCTGTTTTCTGTTTCATGAATGATTAGGTCAGAGTAGAAGATTTCAGAACAATTTAAGAAGCATTTTCTGCTATGCGCTTTGAAGATATTCAACTGCTTCTATAGCCTATATATTAATGTTTTGTTATGGTGTTCCATTTTAAAAAAATAAAAAAATCCAGGTTCTTGTTAATATATATGAATATAAACTTAGAAGGTGCCGATTTCTGAAAATTTCTATTTAATATTTTTGATCCTGAGGTAACAGAGTCTAGAAAGTGAAACTGTGGCAAAGCATGCTACTGAAGTTTTTCTGGGTGAAGAGTCCTCAGTTTTTAGGAGTCAAGTTACACAAACCTGGATCTGCCCCGAGTTAGTTCTGGTGTCGCTTTACCCTGGCCACAGCCTAGTGCCGTTCTAGTACAATGATCACAGGCTGGGTAGCTCACATGGAGAGGACCAATGAGCGTGTTTTTTTTTAAATATTCATTTATTTATTATGTATACAATATTCTGTCTGTGTGTATGCCTGCAGGCCAGAAGAGGGCAACAGACCCCATTACAGATGGTTGTGAGCCACCATGTGGTTGCTGGGAATTGAACTCAGGACCTTTGGAAGAGCAGGCAGTGCTCTGAACCTCTGAGCCATCTCTCCAGCCCATGAGCGTGTTTGTATTTCAAAATAATTCCATCTCCTAACCCCTAGAGATGAAGTCTTTGTATAGCTGAGCCATCCTCTATATCTGAGAATTCTTCTTTCTGGCCAATTTTATGTTTATTTAGAAGCTTTAATTAATATATTTTAGCCTAGATTATTGCTGTCTCCCTGAAGTCAGTTTTAACACATGGCAGATCATACTTGTTGAATAGACTCTTAACGACCAAAGGCCTTGGGTGAATCAACTCCACTGTCTACTCATTCTTAAAGTTACTTACTGTTTATTGTGTGACAGGCACTGTGTTAAGACATTCACATTCATCCACTCTTCTGGAGAACATTGTAAGGTGTTAGCCACGTCATACAGACGAAGGAACCAAGGCCCAGAGAGGCAAAGAAAAATGTTCCAGATCACACCACTTGGAAATGGACAAGTCAGGGTCAAGTCAGCCTTTGACCACAAGCGCTACACAATTTTACCTTTAGAGGCAAAGAAAAATGTCATGGCAAAATGTCTTCATAGCGGATACACTTGAAGCAAAATGTGTTTACAAAATGAAATGGACACATTAGTTACAAGTTTTCACCTCTTTTATTAATGTTTTATGACTGTCATACCGTATATACATTGTCATTGTCCATCCGTCCATTTCTCCATTCACCCATTCATAACTTACTCATCTATCTGCCCATTCTCTTATTTACCTGTTCATTCATATGTTCATCCATCCATTTATTAAATGGATAGCTCTATTCTGCTATCCATTTTTTTCTGCCCACTCATCCACCTAACACACACACCCATCCTCCAGTCCTCCACACATAGGGCCTAGTCCATTCCCATGGCTTTTCTTCCTAACCATTTGTCACACTCAGAACAACTTCCCCCCTCTCTTATGTTCATACAGATTCTACTTTTTTCCCACACTGAGCTCATATTCCTCGTATTCTTTGAAGTTTCTTTTTTTCCTAATTGTATCATCCTAAATAAATACAACCTGACTCTAGACTGGACATTATATTAAGAACACGAGACTGAGAGGCCGAGGCAATGACTCAGCTGGGCAAGTGTTTGCCTTTCAAGCGTGGACCTGCGTTTGGCTCTCCAGAGCTGACATGAAATCTGGTGGCGGGCCACACTTGTAGTCTCAGTGCTTCAGAAACAGAGACAAGAGGATCTCTGGTATTCCTGGCGGAGCTGCTGAGAGCCCCAGACTTCGTGGGAAACCCTGCCTCAAAAGTAAGGGGAAAGAATCAGAACCCTAGGGCTCGAAGAGCATCCTGGAACATACACACACGTAAAAGGATTTAAATGGACTTACCATATTAACGGGGGAGAATTATTAATTATTTAATGAGTTTAGAAACCATGTAAATCCTCAAATGGATAGTTGTATCTGCCGCACTTTTCTGTCTACGTTGGAATGCATGATCCCAGAGACCCACTGGATGCCTGGTTAATAGTTGTTGGATCAAACATCTTCAGTGGTTTACCTACATCGCTCAGTTCTCAAGAAACAAAGGAGCCAGGAAGCTTTGCAGGAAATCTCTGAGGGCTCCGTGGAGTCTGGGGCTTGACGTGCTGGCTTAGTCTAAGGCTCCAGCAAGACTCTCCCTCTGGGTCCTGGGATTCTCTGCATCACTGGGGCTCTTGCCAGGTCATTTTGGCAGCAAAACTCTTCCACCCAACATCTGGGGAAAGCAGTTGCAGAAATGACTGATACTGTAGTCATCTGGGCCTAGATCTTTATCAGGGATGCTCTTTCTGGAGGACATGGGGGCAGATGATCAAACCCAGGACCTCAAGTATGTTAGGAAACTGTACTCTATAACACAGCTACTATCTGATCCCCACTGGGATCTCTTGAAGCCAGAACTAAGGATTCTGAAGGATGGGTCACCAGAATGAGTACCAGGCATGCAGGAAGTGGCTAGCCAGGGAACTGAGCAAGGTATGGGGCTGAGACATTACTGAGCTCAAAAAATAGGTAATAGCCCTGCTGCTACTACAGGAAATAGCACATGTAGCTTGATAACCTGCCTGAGAACCGAGGGAGTCACTGTGAGAGCTGCCGCTGGGCTATCAATTATAGGACTTGTCTGTTTTACCTAATCTATGTGAGGGGATGCTTCCCTTCCTTAGAAAAGAGGTAAGAGGCCTGGGATCTTTGCACACACCTATAATCCCAGCCACTTGGGAGCCGAGGCAGAAAGATCAGTAACTCTCAAGGCCTGTGTGGGTCTCAGAGTGTGTTTGAGGCGAGCCTGGAAACTTAGTAGGACCCTGTATAAGATTATACAAAAGATTATAGCGAAACAAAATCCTGAAGCTATAACTCAGGGGTAGAGCTCTTTACCTGGGATGCACAAGGCCCTGGACTCAATCTGCATCACCGCAAAAGGAAGGTGGGGTGGGTGGAAAGGGAAACTGGAAAAGAAAATGGAAATGGAAAAGTAAGAATTTACGACAAAGAGATGGCAAAACTGAAAGACTGAGAGCCCTCAGGACCAGTTCACCCTGCAGTGGAGAGGAAGACCTGGGGAAGTGTGTGTGTGTGGGGGGGCACAGCAGGTTCTGCTACCATGCAATACTGCCATCCTTAGCAAAGTTCTCAGCTAAAGCAGGCAATCAGTATTTTTCCACTAAATGAATGAATCTACAGCTGCATCCACTTGGGAATGGCCACAGGAAGGATGGGTAGGTAACCGATCTGTGCAGTGTGCAGCGGTAGGACACCCAAATGCAGATTCTGTGCTGTTGGCCTCTAGCTGTAACACAACTTGGACTCCAGTCTTGAGAATCCGCTGTCAAGATGATGAATAAAGAATTAGAGAATTCCAGGACAAGTTGAAACTGGATAGGTAACAGAGATCCATAATATTCTTTTATAGCCACCTAGGAGATGCTATCAAGTTGACCCAAATAAAAAGCAGTTCTTCCTTTCCAAACTAAGCCAATTGTTGTGTGAACCAGTTGTTCACCAAATTAGAGTTTTATGTCAGAAGAAGTAAGGAGGGGATAGGGTGAGGAAAGAGTGCAGCAGTTTAAAAAAAAATAAAGAAGTGGCAAGTTCTGTGGGCTTCACACGCCATGCTGATAGAGTGTCTCAGTTGACCACAGCGGTTGGGTAACCTTGACTGGATTCTAAATCTAATTTCATCTTTTACCTGCTGATCTTAGACATTTGCTAAATTCTGGGTCTTAGTTCTCTCATTTCCACAGGGAGCTAAATTCCCTCTTTCAGATTTGTGAGAAGGAACGAGATGAAAACATGGACATGATGACTTCTCATGTTGTCTGCTAAGAGCAAGGCCAAATACATGGCCAACTTCATCCTCCATCAAGGAGCCCAGTCTGGGGACTCAGAATCCTCAGCATCTTGTCCAATAAGTGACACAAATGAGATTCAACGGAAGCAATGTAGGATTGAATGGAATAATTTCTTCCTTGACATTCTCCCTTCCTACCCAAAAAATACTGATGGTTGCTTCCAGAGTTTTGAGCGTGTAGAACTTGAGAACAAACAAACTAGGAGCTGAGCTAGGGCCATGTTACTCCTCTTGCCTGCATTCCAGCTACAGACAATTTTAAGTAACGGTAAAAAACAAAACCAAACCACAACAAAAACTAGTTGGAATTAGAAGTCATTTTCCATATGGAAATGCTATTTCTGTGGGTTGAAATGGTGACATATTAGTAATTTTGTAGGTTCCTACCATGTGCTTGTTGGCTTAATTTTCTTCATTGTGTGGATGGAACTGTGAGTTGGGAGGATAAGGTAGCCTGGATCTCAGTGACTTCTCACTCTGGATTGTACTCAGGAATCTGTGGGGGCCTTGATAAAATGCATATAGTGGATCTGTGTGTTGGGGGACGAAGATAATTACCTTTTCCGGAGCCCCCATGTAGTTCCTGATGGTTAATGGATCAAACACTCTGAGCAGTTGATTTAGGTTTGGTTGACCCTGAAAGAGCTGTTGGGGTTGCCAGAGAAGTCAGATAAGGAGACTATCAAACAAGCATCCCATGCTTTATTAAAGGGGACTTTGGGCTGGACATGGCGGCTCGTATCTGTAATCTCTCCTGGAAGCTAAGGTGAAGGTCAATGAGAGTTTGAGGCCAGTCAGGAAGACAGGGTGAGAACCCTGCCTCAGAAAAACCAAACCAAACCAACCAACCAACCAACCAAACAAACAAACAACCAAACAAACAACCAACCAACCAACCAACCAACCAACCAAACAACCAACCAACCAACTAACCAACCAACCAACCAACCAACCAAACAACCAACCAACCAAACAACCAACCAACCAACCAACTAACCAACCAACCAACCAACCAACCAAACAAACAAACAAACAAACTGAAACCAAGACAAAATAACCTAAACAATAAATAATGACAATTGATTTTCCTCTAGTCTAACTTTTCTTGGATGCCTACCATGTACTAAGCATGTGCAAAGCTGTCGGTCAGCCAGAAGATGCCTCTAGTTTCTTTTCCTATTGCTCCCTCTCTTCCTCCTGCCCCCCACCTTTCTTCTCTCCCTCCCTCATGTTCTGTCTCTCTTTCTCTTTCTTTTCTGACTTCTCTTTTTCTGCTGGTCAGTATTACATTTGTTGTTGTTGTTATTAAGGTACAGAAATCGACTTTGGGTTCATTAAGGCGAAGGGAGAATAAACAAGAAGTCACAGACTCCAGAAAATTTGGCGGACAATTGAATAGAGGTGAGAACCCAGATGGTTCCACAAACTCTGAAGATGGCAGGCACTTCAAGCCTTGTACCCCATGGGGAGGGTGGCTTGGATACCTCCTAGTCTCCTCCCATGGTGCTGGGGATTGCACTGGGGGCTCCCGCATGCGAAGCAAGCACTTTGCCACTGAGTTACACCCTTAGTTAAGAACATATCCTCTTGATGGAGACTTGACTACTCCAGCCAAGCCTTCCTCCCTGCCCTATCCCATAACCACCACCATAAAAACATTTAATATCTCTCCATTTCCACAGGAGCCTAAGCCCATGGCAAGGGTTTCAGGTGACTGATCTTGGATTTCACACTCGGTCTGTAGCTGCCAGGAGGCCAGCAGAAGGAGGCAAGGTTACCCAGAGCAGGATCTCCCCACATAAAGCATGGATTGTTGCTGGGTAGCCACAACTATGCACAGCTTAGTTTCCTTCAGCTTTCTAGAAAAAAGAAAAGAATTCTACTACCCTTCAATTACCGAGAACCTCAAAGAAAGAAATGAAAAGCATAGCCATTAGTTTGAAAGTCTGATGACCCGAATCTAAACAGTGCCAGGCATTTTATTCTGCTCAGTTCTAGGAGAAAGGCATTACTTTGATTTGGAAATCTGTTATCAAGAGTGCTGAGGTATGTTCTGCCCCTCCCGCCTTTCCTCCGTTCTATAGATGAAAAATGTGGCGTTCTCTTTCGTTCATTTGCACATGCCTGTATTTGACGACCATTAATTGATCACCTGGTATGAGTCAAGACCTGTGACCTAAGACAGCAAACAAATATAAACAGTTCTGACTGAATGCTGTTGTAAGGCGTGATTATGACATATGCAGAAGTAAGCGCTCCAGTAGAGTTAATCTAAAGGGCTCGGAAACGGAGGAGAGCTTTTCTCGGCAGGACCTCTGGTGGTCAAATTTACTCTTTCAAGCAAAATGTTTTTAGCCTAAAAGCTCTGATGTTTTCAAAGCTAAAAAACAAAACAAAACAAAAAAACCCCTCACCCTTAACTTTAGAGAGTAAAGTCACCTGCCACCGTTACCAGTAGAGGGCGACAATACGATGGCTCAAAACTGGTCCTTGGAGAGGGAAAGCCACAGGAAGTCTGCTTAACTTCCCTTATTTGTGCAGGAGCAGGAGAAATAAAGACAGGCAATAAAAATCTTTTCCCCTTTCTCTTGTAGAAACCTGTTCCAAAGCTTTATGGTCTGTTCTCAGGGCCTTATACTTTCTACTATAAAGAAATCAGGTCTGATGTAAAATCAGACCTGGGATTTCAGCAACTAACAAAAGTTTGGGACAACCAAAATGTAAAAACAAACCAAAAACAAACCAAACCAAACCAACCAACCAACCAACCAACAACAAAAAGCATGCATCCGTGTTAAGATATGTGTCTTTGTAGAGTATTTGTATCTGCAGTATTTGTAAGGCAACTACTTGGTATTCTAGGAAATCAGGAGCCTTCAAAGAAAGCAATCCATACTCAAGTGAAATAGAAATGTCATGGTTGCTTTGCACACGTGGTAATGAACTGAATGCTTTAGCTGAGGGATGTACTCCATAAAGTGTGTAAAGTAAATGAACTCTACACTGTGATCTGAGACCGCTGACTCCTACAGACCTCTATAGACTCAAGAAAGTACAAGAGCATCTTCATAGTTGTTTGGGTAGCTGGTCCTTCAGCTAGTTGAAATACATGGATTCCTGCATGCTTGTGGCTCTTTGAGATCTCCAAAGCATAGTCTCTGTCCACAGGAATTTGAAAACTACACAGAGAAGTTACAAAAGCTATTTATCAACAACAAAAGCAGCCGTGTGCATCCTCAGAATGGACAGGCTTGCGATGGAAGGCTGTCCAGTGCTGGGATAAAGTAAGGGTTTCCCGATTGGCTGGCACCCTGGCTTTCTGATACTGCAGGGTGAGCCCAAGCAAATCTTTCTCCTTACTGGGAACCCTGAGGTGCAAGCAACAGAATGCTGGCTTTGGTCCTGGGAGCAGCTTCTGATCCCTGTGGAAACTGGGCACGTTCACTGCTTTGAGCCTCAGCTTTCCTGTCAGTTTAGGGATTGTGGAAGATACTCTGTGCAGTCTTTGAAAAGTATTTAGTCCACTGTGGTTAGGCTCTTTGGCGACAGGGTTTCTCTATGTAGCACAGGCTAGTCTTAAACGCCTGATCCTTTTGGGATTGTGGATGGAGTCACCATGGCCTGTATGCTTCCTTTTCTGTACGCTAGGAATAACAAAGGTCCTTGTTTCATGTAGTTGCTGTAAAGACTCGGTGTAAGGAAGAAATGATGTAAATTGCAGAGCACAGCACTGCTGGTAGAAGGGAATTGTTTCTTGCTAGAGTCAGCAGGGGAGGCTTCCTGGAGCAAAGAGGCCCAAAGGATGGACAGTTTCCAGGAAGAACCCAGAATCAGGCATTCTCTTAGGGGTGGGATGGACAAGCAAGGTATGGAGCCGCAGCTCCAATCAGACATTTATAATGGCCGCTAGGCTCAGGGATGGTCACACTGATGCACTCCCCCCCCGGGGGGGCTGTGGAAACAATGGTTTCCCCCAGCCTCTTGTTCCTCTGGGCCTTAGCTTTTGGGTCAGTCATGGAGGACAGAGATGGTTCATCATCAGAGGCTCCTTCGGTGCTAACATTCTCCATCTTAGCCCAGCTTCTTCCACAGTAGATTAAAACAAGCATCCACATCTGTGTTCACCGAGTCCAGAGGCTTTTTAAATTTACACACGCCTCTCTCAGTGCTAACACAGGAGCCAATTTCCTTCAAGTCATTTCATCCATTTTTTCCATCCATATATTCATCCACAAAGTGTTTACTAAGTACCTATTATGTGCAAAGTATTGTTCTAGGTGCCAGAATTTGCTTTCTGTTTACACCTCAGTCTGATGACCTGATTTTAGTGGCTTTCCATTCTCAAGTGTTAACTCCAGGCCACACCCAGCATGCCCTTGCCTAGCTCTCTGCTTTTCTTCGTGTTGTTACCATCTCTGTACCATCCTTGCCAGTGATCTTGGCTGACCAACAGCTAATGATTCAAATGCTTAGAAAAGTTTTTTTTCTTTAAGTCTGCTACCAAACCTGCCTTGGACCCCATCCCTCCTGATGCCAGCCCATGATTCCTTCCTCTGAGCTCACGCAGCTATTACTGCAGCTGTCCCTATATTTCAGTTCATCTTTTCTGTGGCTTTCTCGCCAGCTGGGTTTGCAATTGGGTGAGGCAGGCAGTGAACTGTAATCATCTTTGCAACCCCAGTCCCTAGCATACTGCTTGGCACACGAGAGCCAATTAAGTCTCTGATGAATGAGTTTGTTGAGGCTTTGGAAGTGTGTCAGAACAGGGATGTGAACAGGAATGACACTAATAGTGAGTACCTTATATCACGTACTTCTCACACGTCAGACTCCGGGCCAAGCGCTATACATCTGTGATCTGTTTAGTTAAGTCCTCACAGCAGGCTGTGGGGCCAAGGAATTGAGGTTGCTGGGAGAGCACCCCTGGAGTCAGAGGCCAGGCTTGGAATTCTAGCTACTTGAGCCCACCGTGTACTCCTATGTTCTATTCCTGCGAGAAGGGATGTTACAAGCAGTAATAAAGGCTTCTTCTCTTTGCCAGGCTAAGCACTCTGAAATTCGACTGTATCTGCTTCGGAAAGTGAGGTATCTTTTCCGGTGTGAAAAGGGCGTCCTCTGGACAAACACTGGTCTTGTCTGGTTCCACTTCTTGGCAGCTGTGTGCCTTGCACAAGTTGCCTAGCTCTACCTTTTGCCTTGATGTCCTATATGCAGTGTGGGGTTAGGGTGCTCAGCTTCACAGGGCTCTTCGGAAGGAAGGTATGGTGATGCCAGGGGTATGCTTAGGGCTTGTCTCATGCGTGTATTCGTAAGTAGTAGTAATGGTCCTACATACTAAAAAGGAGGATTTAGAGAGGAATGAAACAGCTGAGGCCGGAGGATCAAGATTTCAGAAGCAAGCAAGCAAGCAAGCAGACAGACAGAGTTGACTGGGAATAGAATATGGGGGCATGCTTATTTTGAGGTAATAGAAAGATCCAGGAGTCAGAAGACTTGGAGAAATTGAGCTAACACGAATGAAAGGAGAGGTTGGTCACATGCTTCATGTGTGACTATTAGGCTGGAAGATGACTTTGGATTTGACAGAGATCACTGGGAACCTTTGAAAGAAAATGACAGTCCCTTTTGGGAGGAAAGAGATGCTGTAGGTTCAGGAGCCTATGAGCAGCAGGAGTAGTGACTTGGACATCTTTGTAGTGCTTTAGGTGGAGAGGTGCTGTGGTCTGAATGTTTAATCCCCTCAAATCCATATACTGCTCTCCTAATTATCAAGATGATGATGATATTTGAAAGTGGAGCTTTTGAGAGCTAACTGGGCCATGGGCATGGGATTAGTGTTGTTATACAAGAAGCCAGAGAGACACGTCTTAGCCCCCGTACCATGTGAGAACACAGTAAGAGGGCATTGTCTGTGGAAGACTTTTGGCCCTTACTGTTACCAACTCTGGACTTCCCAGTCTCCAAATACATGAGAAACAAATTTTTGTTGCCAGAAATCAATTCAGTTTATGGTATTTTTTTTAAAGCAAGCTGAATCTTCTAAGACAGAAAGTCACAAACATCAGTTGCCTTAGAGGGATTCAAGATTAGCAAACCTTCCCAGATACATTATTTAAGGTGAGAAGCCTTTTATTCCAAAGTCCAGGCCAATAGAGTGCTAGTGAAATACAGAATCCCTCCCCAGCTCAATTCCGTATCTGTCTAGAGACTCCTGGGATAATAGGAAAGATGGCTAGCCTCAACTATTCAACTCATGGAGGAGACTCTGATTTAAAGAGAAAAGAGTTAAATGCGTGATGTTAGGTGCAAGAAAATCAATGGAAAGCAGATGCAAAATTATTAGGGGGATGTGTCAAGATCCCAGGTGGAGGACTCATGCTAGTGGGTGGTGGGATGGAGAAACCAAGGGCGGAGAAAGCACAAACAAGTCAGAGATGTCGTAGAAGGAAACTAAAGGTCCCCTGGGTGGCCCACCTGTCTTGGAACAGAAAGAGACAGGCCTGTTAACCATGCCGCAAAGAATGGTTGATGGTTAATGAACATCACTCATGCTCCATTGGCCAAAGTTCAGTCACAGGGCCATTCTTAGGGACTGGAAGTATCATCAAATTGTATGCACTATTTTTCTGCATCTGTGGGGCTGAGCATGATATCTAGGGTACAGCAGATGCTTGGTAAACTGGTGAGTAGATTATTTTTACTGGTACCCTACTTGAGGTTCAAAGATCGCTTAGACTTAATGTCCCAGAGGTGAGCTACAGGTTGAACTTACGCTTACTTAGGGCTATTCGTAGAAATGCTGATGCATTGCAGGGACCTATTCGTTTTCTCTATATTTGCTACCTGGGTTAAGCCGAAAGTCCATGGTTAGTGAACCTGGCAGAGTGACGCTGGCTTGCTTTTAGTGAGATAAAGATCAGGGTCTTTCTTCCAAAGCTCAGGGCTATAGGAAGTTGAGCTTATTAGCCAATGAGTACATTAACCAACTACAATTTCCAATCCAATATGAGATACCCAGTCCTGCATTCTGTGAACCAGAACTCCACTTGAGTTCTTTAGTCCCCTGCTGAACTAACTAGTATAGTACCAAGATGAATGGGCAAGTTACTGACTGAGCTAACTAGTCTCCAGATAATTGAAGGACTTCCCAGTCAAACTAATTAGTCACAAAGCACCACAGATTCAAGTGTGCCCTACTTACAGTTTAAAACTCAGGGGTAGGATTCATCTGTGTGATTTTTATAATAGTTCTTTTAATGAATAATGTGAGCTTGGGAAGGAAAGCTGGTGGGGTGGGTCAGAAATTCCCTGAAGGGCAAATAAAGTGCTTCTTATCAAACTGGCAAAGCAAGTCAAGATGCAGAGCATGACGGGAACCATATCGGGCAGGGAATGCTAGGGATATTTTTATAAACAACTCCAGAGCTATCAACAATGCAGGGCCAGGGCAGAGATTCCCATATATGCAGATGATACTTCTTGAAGACCAGTGCTTATGAGAGGGCGTGGGTGCCAACAAGCCCAAGAAGGGTGAGGGAAGCCAGGCAGGCAGTTGTAAAATAAGTCAGTGCCGTGGCTAAAGTCTCTGACTCATTCAGGCTGGCTTCCAGAAGCAGAGGCAGGCAGGGTGGCAGGGTGCTGGTTAGATGTGAGGAATGTGATAGATCTTGGTGCTAAGAGACCTGCTAAGCATTAGAAGGCAGCTGGACCTGTAAGGATGCTTGGGTGGAGAGGAGATGGATCTCAATCTAAAGGACCAGTTCACTGGTACTGTACAGGAATAAATGCTGCCCTACCTGAACCAAAAATCTATCTGGTGAATCTGGTTATCCCTACGGAGGATAATTTGCCTCAACTTCTGGACTCTGAACAGTATCCTATCTCATAAGAAAAACCCTCTCAGAGAAATATCCCTACTATCTAGCAAGAAGTCAGGCCATACAGGCAGCAGGTTGTAATCCTCCAATTGTTTCTTAATAGTTATGGTGGTATGGGCAATTCCCTCAACCTCTCTGGGTTGCAGTTACCTCTTCTAAATGATGTAATTCCGTTTTGAGGGTTGATAAGGACTACTTAGGAATTTGTGCAGCAAGCAGCAGGTGCTGAATGGAAGTGCTGTCTGCCATCCCTCGTGGGAATCAGAAAAAGTCCTCCTACATGAACGGCATGTCTTCCCTTGGTCCAGTATGGATATGGAGTGTGTGCAAAAAGTATCAACCGCATCTTCCTCCTCCTAGATATTGGTATCAAAGGCAGAAATCTCAACCACAGTTCTGTCTTCCTGGGTGACTACAGCCTGAGACTGCTCCCCTACAAAGACCTGCCGCCAAGATTAAATACCTATTGTATCCAATTGTTGTACCTGTTGGGTGTAATACTGGTGCAGCATTTCTGAGCTGTGCTGGTGCACCTCCATCAGGCCCCGCAGCCATCTGGTCCTAGTTTTTTGTACATTTGTGTCCTTCCTTCATTTTCTGTTGCCCAAGTCAAGTCAATCCCAAAGCCTTGCATATCTCTGCTATCTACCCCTACTCAGTGATCTTTGGAAATCAGTTACTCCTTCCCCTCAAGCCACTTCTGCCAGGCCATATTCACCTGCCCACTGGCTGCCCTGGCTCGTGTAGGCCTCCACTGGCTCTAGCTTGTCTAACAGAAGTTCCTTTTTCTCCCAGTCTTTGCTTAATACCAAGGCAAGGTAAGCTTATTCTTCTATGGATCTTGGAAAATCCAGGCAGATGAAGTGGTAGCATTAGATGAAGGCTGAGCTCCCCAGCCAGACTTTATATAAGGAACCAAAAGCTGCTGGTGAATAAAGCAGCTCTGGCCAAGTTGTCCTGTCTTTCGTATCCACAAAGAACAATGTATAGGTTAGTGCCAAGTTCTGTAGATGAAATAGTCCAAAACAGTAACCTGACCTAAAGATGGGATAAAATTCAGGACCAGATTATGTTTACAGAATCTGCATGAACAGGGCTAGTGTGGAAGGGTGATCCTCACGGTTAAACAGGCAACATCTCTCACTTTTGGGTCAAGTTGGGGTGGGTTTTATTTTGGTAAGTCTTAGCACATGTAAGGGTCCAGGTTTGAGTTTATTACCAGGAAGGAACTTTAGCTCCCCCTCATCCACTTCCCCTGCTCCTTTCCCTCAATGCCTTCAAGATCCACTGTGTCAGAGAGGCTCTTTTTGTAAAATAACGACATGGCCCAGCACCCTCTAGTTCCTTTTTTGTGGTGACTTTTCTTTTTACAACTTACCATGAGATCTACTGTGTATTCTTTGTTTATCATCTGTCTGGCCCCACTGGAGGACAGGTTCTAGGAAGAGGGAAGTTCATTGTGCCCATTGCTTCTACCCGCTCCACAGAACAGCCAGGCTCCTAGAAGGCTTTAGCAAATACTTGGTGGGCAGACGTTAGACTCAGGTTTCCATTTGGTCTCTTGTTAATATATAGAGACTCAACTTAGGAGCTGATCATTAATCACACTCTACAGAGGAGGAAGCTGAAGTTCAAAGAGGTTAAGTGACTTGCCCAGGTCACCAACTGGCTAGAGACAAGGTCATAAGCAAACCCCAGCTCGCTTGGCTAGCAGTAAGAAGCATGTGCTAGGAGCTGCTTATGTCTTCTTATTGCTCCAGTCATTCCCCAAAGGGCAGCATGCTGTATCGCCTGAGAGACAGCCCTTACATGGAGCTCTGTCTCCATTTAACTTGATTGATTTTGCTCCTGGACTTGTCAGAAATCGGAATGTAGAGGTAATGGGCAGAGACTAGGGGTTTTAAGTACAGACCGCTTTTCAACTCAGCCAGCCTCAATTCTGAACTTTGTTTATTCCGGGCCTGATGCAGAAAATATATGCACTAAAAAACAAATTAAAAATAAACGATAAATGAGTTAGAAACTGCCTGGGGATATCAGGAACTTATGTACCATGCTATGTGGCTTTTGAGTAAATATTTGCTTTGCAAGCCAAGGAGCAATCCGTATTTACCTTGGCCGTCTCTGGCTGAAGGGCACATACGCTACTTCTGGGTCTGCATAGTCTTCAGGAAGTGTACACACGGATCTGAGCACTCCAGAGAGTCTGAGAGGAGGAGATAACTCGGGATTAGACAACTGGGCCTTTGGTTGAGTTCTGCTCCTTGGGTGTTGGGCAAAGTTGACAACTTACTGCTCTTTCTGAGCCTCCTCAGGGGTCCTCACCATCCTCTTCCATCAAGCCCAAGAGGGTGCCAATAGCTGTGCAGTGAACAAATGTCTTGGATGTGAGACGGGATAGGCTGAGGAAAGTGCCAGCATTCCAGCCATCTCTCCCTCCTCTCTGTTCCACTGAGCCAACTCCCTTGTTGTTTTTGCCCTCCCCTGAATCAGTTCTCTCCCAAGATTGTAGTGTCTGAAAGCTTTAGTTTTGTTCTTTCATCGGCGAAACCTGGCCTTGCGGAATGGCCAGCATCATGGGCTGATATGATGGGGATGAAGGCTCAGGGACTTCTCCGTCTGACAACCCAACTTAGGAAACGAGAGGATGGGAAAAACATTCACTGAATATGTCCATTAACTGACTTGTTCAGCTTCTTCCGGAGGGACTCAGCAGCCACAACTCTCAGCCTGACCCTCCTAAAACTGTGCTATAATGGAGAGATGGCCATGGGTCACTCATATATTATTCTTTCATGACACAGTGATAGAGAGGCACATCGGCAGGAGAGGCAACTCAGTCTTGAGGCTAATGCCAACCTTAGTTGTCTTTTAATATTTGTATGTGTCTGAGTGTTTTGCCTGTCTGACTATATGTTCACTCCATATGTACAGTGTCTGTGGAGGCCAGAATAGGACACTGAGTCATCTGCAGTTACAGCCCATAGAAGGTTGTGAGCTGCCATGTTGGTGCTGGAAACCAAACTCTGGTCCTTTTACAAGAGCAGCAAGCATTCTTACTGCTGAGCCAGTCTTCCAATATCAGTTTTAGGAGGAACATTCTGGCAAAACTTCCCCCCAAAATGGCATCTAAAATTCAGACCTGAAATCCGTCTGGAGTTACTTGAGCAAGAGTGAGAAATGGGAAAGGGATCCCAGCTGAGGGGGAAATGTGGGAGACAGTGGCGGGCAGGGGGAGAGTATACAGCCATAAAGGCAGGGCGTGAGGTCAGGGAGAGCGGAGACTGCCATAGGTCTCACTGAGAACCTTGTGAGCTGCTTGTAAGTCCTTGGGTACCCACCTGAACTGGGAGCCCTTGGGTCCTGTCCCCAGGGCAGTGGTACCCACCTGAATTGAGGGGATCCTGTTCAGTTCTGTGTCTTAGGAAGGTTATTCCCATCACAGTGCGCAGTCCACTCTGGCGGGAGACGAGGCTGAGAACCCAGAGCTCAGGTAGTGGCTTAGAGAAAGAATGATGCAGAAGAATTGTTTGAGGTTAAATGGCAGGGCTGGTCGCTGAAAGATCTAGAATGTGCTTTGCCTCCCATCCTTCCGCAGACTTCTATTGCTCCCTTTCTCCAGACATTCTCAGATGAGATCCCAGGAAACTGGAGTTTTGTCACCCTAGAACAATGGGATCCACCCTTCATTAAGGGAAAATCTCTCATCGCGCCGCTTTGCCAGTCTATGACACAACTGTTGTAGCATATGAGGCCCAGGACCATCTGAAAGAAGTGAGTGACTCCGCAGCCCCCCTTGAGGGCTTGGGAACTGCTGCCCTGGAACGTGTGTTGAGAAGCCACAGAGACATCTGTCCCCGGAGTGCAGTGCATGGCTGCCTTCTCTGTAAACCGTGGGGTGCACAAACTCAGCTGGTTCTAATTGCACAGGGCATGCCATATTGTTGCCCGATGTAATGTCAATTTTTATTTATTTGTGTTTGTGAAAAGCGGGCCTGATTAGACCACTTAAAACTACACAGGCTAGTTAGAGCCAGGCTGGCGTTAGTGAGTTCAGCTGCCCTCCCTAAAGTCATCAGAGCTTCCAGCTCGGCCTCCCTCTGAGAATGTAAACTTGGGGCCTTATGCTATCATGATTTCTATTTCATCCTCACTCTTATAAACTACCATATAAAAAGCAGCCGCCAAGGGTTCTTTCTTTCTTCTTCTTTTTTTTTTTCAATTTCATTTTGAGGCTTGGAAAATCACAAAATAAAAATAGCCCTGAGAGTGGAAAGTTTGGGGGAGTTTGTTTAGCTGTCTTTGAAATGTACTTTCTGGAGGAATAAGAACCGTCCTAAGATCCTTCTTTGCATAGTACTTTACTGCAGGCTTCATTTTTATGGCATTTTCTCCTGTTTGATGCTCATGGAGTCCCTGTGGGGCATGAATGACTACTATCTTCACCTCAGCACAATAGACAGACTCGAGCTAAAACCACATGAGTTGCTATTGTCAAGATACCTATAAATCCTGAGCCCCAATCCTGGAGTTCCCCTCCAACCTTCTGTCTCCCCCAGAGTCCCTATCCGGGCCCAACTTCTGCTTCCCTTGCTATGCCATCCTCAGGAAAGGAAGACGTTCAGGCTGTGTCTGGACAAGTGCAGGCTTGAGATGGTCACTCAGCATACTCTTCCCTCTCAGGAACACGCTGTTTCATACAATAGTTATGTACAGGCACCCCACCACAGCCCATCAGCTCCTTGGGGAGAGAGCCTTTGTCAGTCATCTATATCCTTAGATCTTGGAACAGAATTTACTACTTGGTGAGTGTGACTTGGTACCTGTTTCCATAGAAACATCGCTGAGAAAGGAAACTATGACTTAAAATAATTCTACCATTTCATTCGATTTCCTGATTATAATAAGGAATCAACCACCAACGTCCTAGTTAAAATCGGGCTGTTCAGAGAGCAGTGGAAGCCCTGTGATCATTGCTTCCCCAAACTGTGTCTTCCAGAATGTCCTGACGCACAGTACTGGGTGTTCCAGAAAAGTCACAAATTCTGTGACACATAAATTTGGGAGACACTGATTCAATAAGTTCAACAACAACCAACCAACCAACCAAACAAACAAAAAACAGTTTTTAATTGCAAATGTCTTCAAAGCATAGATTCTCCTCCAGGTCTGGTTCCCTTCAAGATCTCCCCATCTGCATGAGTTTCAGGCATGCCACACCATCTTTGGTTGTTTAATGAGGAGATTTACACACACACACACACACACACACACACACACACACACACACACCCCTACACTCACTAAAAGAGATCTTGTCTATACCACATTCTCAGACTAAGGCTTCATTTTCCCTTCTTCCCTTCGGCTTAGAAGGTTCTTGAGGAGCCGAGCATCCCTTCTTCTGAAGCCGATGAGTCCGAAACACACTGGAATCCAGCCAGCCACACCCCACCTCAGGATCACTCTGTAGTTCACCCAAACTCCCGAGAGCCACCTGGGACTTGCCTAGACCTTGGCTTCAGCATGCTGGCCTCTTTCCTCAGTCAGTCCCTGTTCTATTGTGT
The DNA here is from genome assembly GCA_004026605.1 of Ondatra zibethicus. NCBI lineage: Eukaryota > Metazoa > Chordata > Mammalia > Rodentia > Cricetidae > Ondatra > Ondatra zibethicus. Next base: position 371,373 of record PVIU01000019.1, on the reverse strand, counting down.
CGTAGTATTCTCAGTGGTTCAAACACACCAGCAACCATTTCGAGTCTGGTTCCCAGGAAATTGGACCCCATTCAAGAGAGGTTCTTCAAGTATCTTTGCAGCTGAATTTTGAGCTAGCAACAAGAATAACTGGTGGTAGGTAGCATGTGGATGACATCTGGCGCAAGGCAGAAGTGTAATACAGTATAGGGGGATACGGAGTTATACGAGAATGGAGTGGAGTGGGTAATGACATTGAGTGGGCATGGCTGAGACCAGTCGCAGCTTTAGAGGAAAGGGATGGCAGACAGAGGCACCGTATTCAGCAGCACGCACAGCATGTACTAACCCTTATCTCCTTGAGTCTCAAGTTGGAAGAACTTAGAGAAATGCCCAGAACGAATTCAGAGAGAAGCAGAGCTTGCCGAACAAATGCAGAGCTATTTCAGTAATGTTGACTGCAATTTGGTGGGAATGGAATCCTTTGCGGTGGTAGGAGGACATCCTAGTGATGTTCTTGGCAATCTTTGGACTCGTCTGGGCTGCACACGTAGTTCACTACATCTAGTTAAAGGCTAATGCTTCCTATTCAGTTGCAGGTAATGCGGAGACCTTAGCCTTATAGAATAACACATGATCGCCCCATTTCCTTATCCACCAGACAAGAAAACAAAAGGATGAAATTTCAACACACTCTAGCCGGAGAAGTGTTCGGCCTGTCGAAGGAAGAAAAAGAACTATATGCCAGAGAAACCGTAGAACCTAAACAACATAAGTCAACAGAGACTGGAAAAATCATGTGGAATGGGATCCTGAGATTACTTAATTCAGTAGGTGGGTAGGAGGGGATCAGACCTTAAAATCTGTTGCTAGGACCTTGTCCCTGATGAGGCCTCTGAGAAATGCTATTCGGAGTGACTCTCCGGAGGTTCGAAAGGGCTGTAATCCCCAGCAAGTGAGGTTCAAGTGCCACAGTTGGTAAGGAGCCTGTCAGAGGGAGTTAGCAAACGGTTTACAGAAGCGTGACTACTGGAGCAAACTGCTATGGAAGGCTGACGAAATCCGCCGGAAGATGAGAAACCTACAGGGCAATTGCAACTAGCATCTCACTGGCAGAAAGAATAGGAGATGCCTGGCCCAAAGGGAAGCCACCATCACTCGGAAGCTCAGGGTTGGCTGTCCTCGGTAGACTGGAGCCTGTGCGGGGAGACTGGGGCGACTCATGATGCCAGCGAGGATGGGGTATCAAAACCAGAGACCAGGTGTCAGTGGTCACCTGTGAGAAACACCGAAAGTACAGTGAGCACAGTAAGTGACGACATAGGAAAAGCCAAATCTGCAGGAAGCTATGGAGACGGTAGGGTGTCTCTAGCATGTGGGGCATGCGAGAGGAGGAGCCAAGGAGCGCGGCAAGGAAACTTCCTTATCACGGCTCCCCGGTATTCGCCTAGAGAGCTTGGACCGCACCGTCACACCTCTGCAGTCTGCACGTCCAGGAGTCCACGGGCAGAGGGGAACACCCCACAGCCTGTTGTCTACTCACTGCCAGCACCCAGTCCTTATCAGGAACAGATAGTTTATATCTCATAATGGGGACACAAAGGGACATAGTTGGCACCCAAATGACTCCTTTCAGTGTTTACTCTTTAGATCAATTTTAGAGGTAAATAGCTAAATGTAGCGGTCGTTCCTTGAGAAGGGCTGAGTGACCCAGTGTTCTCTTCTCCCTGGGATTAGCCTCTGAATCACAGAGTCAGGCAAGCCCTCCCTCCTGCAGCTGCCCTGCCTGTGGCTGAGGGGACTGGGCCATACAGGAAGGGCATTTGTTTTATCCTGAGACAAGGTGCAGCAGACAGTGTGGTAGCTTAAAATTGCTATCCTTCAAGTTTCAAACTCCTCCGGAAGACACAGTCCACTGGAATTCCGAAACTCCTGCTTTCCGGAAGTTCCCCTAAGAAGTGGGCCTGAACAGTGTGAGCTGTCGAGGCTACCGGACACTGGATCTCCTCAGTCGATAGTACCCACCTGCCTCAGGACCGAAGCTCTCATTCCCTTAACTACTGAGCGTATTGCTGTTGAACAATGTGCTACTGGGTGCACTTGCAGAGGTATCACACACCTCGCTCTCCTGAGCCCTTGCTTGAGAGGCTCATCCCATTGTCCCAGGTCTAGACAGTGCTTCAGAGCTATTCAAATACTGGAACTCCTCAGGTATTATTAAATCAGTATAAGACAAAACCAACATCAAAGATAAATCAACCAAAAAAAATAAAAGGAATCCTTATATATTGATAAGAGGATCAACATATTACGATAACTTTTGAAAATTCATCTTCTCCTAATAGCATAAATTCAACCTATTAACAAAAAGTAATCTATAAAAAGTCATTAAAAGACTTTATAGGATAGCCTTCTTGATTACTGGTATTCCAAGCATTATTGGCAGGAATAGTCAAGTTTAGGGACTGGAGAAATGGCTCAGTGGCTGAGACCACTCGTTCTTGCTCAGAACCTGAGTTTGATTCCCAGCACCACACGGCAACTCAAAACCACCCATAACTCCATGGGGTCCGATGCCCTCTTCTGGCTTCTGCAGGCATCAGGCATGAGCAGAATTACCATATGATCTGGCTATACTACTCTAGGTGTATGCTGAAAGCATTCCATATCCTGCCACAGAAATACTTGCACATCCTTGTTCACGTCTCCTCTGTCACAATTGCAAGGAAATGGCATCAACATAGATGCCCACTAACACATGGATGTAGAGTGAAAGTGTGGTACATGTACACAGCGGAATTGTGTGTGTGTGTGTGTGTCCATCTGTGTGAGTAGAAGCCAGATATCAACTTTGGGTGTCTTTCCTGACTTCTTCTCGGCTTATCTTTTGAGACACAGTTTCTCACTAAACCCAATATTTATTTACTTATTCAGGGATCCCTCAGTGTCTATGCACCTTGCACTTGGTTCATAGATGCATACAACCATGCCTTTTTTTTTTTAAATATAGGTGCTGGGGATCTGAATTCAGGCTCTCATGCTTGTGCGGTAGACACTTCACCTACTGAGTCAATTCCCTAGTCCCCACAATAGAATTTTTTTTCAGCCACAAAAAGAAATGGAAGTATAAACTTTGCAGAAAAATGAATCAAACAGGAAAATATGACCTTAAATGAGGGAAGCCAGGCTCAGAAAGATAAATACTGCATATTTGTTTTCATATATGGATCCTAGTGTCTAATTTTTATATCTGTATAATTGTGTGGAGGTGGGTGTAAGGGTGTAAGCAGAGGTCAGGAGAGTAGGAAGAAGCTCATGGGGGGTGCGCTTGAGGAAGCCAGGTGTGTGTGTGTGTGAAAATGGTGATATAGAAGCGGACGGGGGGGGGGGATACTGGAATGGGGAGGGTAGGCAAGGACACAGAAGAGAGGGCCAGGCTGTGCAAAGTCGACAGCTGCTAAGGATGTACCAGAAGGAAACCTGTCCCTTTATACGTTAAATAAAGTAAATTAAAGAACCAAAATTGGAAGAAAGAGAAAGCAAAAGGTGCTCATAAAGCACAAAAGCAACAAGTTATTAATCTACCGAAGTTTCTTCCTGGCACTGTTCACTCTTAGACCAAAGTGCTAAAGTCACCAAAGGTACCCGATGCAGAGTTCTAGCCCCTCCCCCTCCCGGCTTTACATCCTTGCACATCGTAGGTCTTCGCGGCCCTTCTCTATGAAATCCTTATTTCCTGCACTTGGAGCCAACTGCTGGAGGAGAGCTCTGAGGATGGATTTTGCAGTGAGGCCTGTGGCGGAAACAGCAGTGAGAGCGGCCTCCTGTGACGTCTATTCCACGGGCCGCTCTGCCGGCCCATAGCTTTCTCACAAAATGAGATTTCATCCGGCAGTAAATAACTAAGGCTACAAAACTGTTCCGCCTCCTTGACCAGCAAGTCCAATTCTTGGAAACGCTCTTGTGAAATAACTCTCAATGAGAGAGGCAGGGTTCTGGTGGAAGACTCTCCAAATTGTGAAACCCAACGGAAGGATCCGGTCCTAAGGGCAAGTGAGGAAACTGAGTCTTAAAGGGTTTCCTGCCCTGCTGGGAACCCTGTGCTCTCAATGTCCCTGTCCCCTGCATGTGTAGTTCACAGCTGTGTCTAATAGAAAAGGACCAGAGAGTGGAGCAAAGGGATTAGGGTTTATTTCTAATTGTTTTACTAATGATAAACAGTTTAAATTTGGTAGAAAATATGTAAAACATGGAGAAAGAGAGATGTCTCAGCCGGTAAGAGTGCATTCTGCGCCCTGGAGGACCTACGTGGGGTTCTCAGAAGTCACAGCAGGAGTCTCACAACTGCATACAGTTCCAGAGGAGCCGATACCCTCTTCTAACTTCCTTTGGCGTGTGTGTGTGTGCGCACGCACACACACACACACACACACACACACACACACACACACACACACAAAATAAATAAAAATCATTCTTTTTTTTTTTAAAGGGGGAAATGTCCTGTTCCTGGAAGCTTAGCCCTGATCACACATTGATACTAGGATCTCTGCAGTGGAGGTGACTAAACTAATTATCTCCTTGCTCATCATCTAAAGCACCTCCAGGGCTTATTTATCCTGTGCTTGCCCTCTTCCCTCCCTGTCTGCCTTGCACAGAAACTGTCTGTGACACAGTAAGCTCCTGCCCCTGCCAGAATCATGAATATTTATTTTTGGTTTGTTTGTAGACAAAAACAAAGACCGAGGATCAGGGCTTCTGTGGTTTGGATATAGTTGACAAATACGTCTCCCGAACGCTTGTGCACTGGAAGCCTGGTCACCACTGTGACAAAATGAAAAGGTAACCAGAATGTTAAAAGGTGTGACCTACCAGTAGGGCAGGCACAGGTCTGGCCCTGTGAGGAGTGTGTTAGGCCTTTCTGGAGGGCTGATTTCCTAAGAGCGGGTTATTAGAAAACAGCCAGCCTTGTCCTCCTTCGTCTCCTGCTTTCCTTCTTACCACATGAGTTCTCTCGTGCCTGCACCTGCCATGTGACGTCACCCACCACAGGATGACCTAGTCAGCAGCTCTGGTCAGGTATTGGGGTTCAGCCTGAAGGTCAGTAAAGCAAAACAGCTGTGTAAGGTCAGACTTGATGGCATTCTGTTTGAACTCTGCAGCCATCAAATCGAAAATCAAGTACGTGTCTTTCCTTTTTACATCACCCAGCACTGGCTATTTTATTTGAGCAACACAAGAATATATTAAAACAACTGGCTACCATGCTTATCAGAGGGTCCCAGTGAAAACCCAGAAGCCTGTGCCATAGGCAAAGGAAGAATTTCTTTCCAATGTCACTGCCTCAAGCAACATGGAGGATGCATGGGTATGGGAATAAGCATGATTTGTTTTCCAGTCTTGGATCTCCGTGGTTATGGGTAAGACCTAGTTTTAAAGAAACACACACATGCACATGCACACACTCCTTTAACTATTCTTAGAAGCCCTTAGAATGGCCTACCGACTTTGTCCATAACTAGTAAAATTAAATTTGTGGCCAGGAAAATGCACATGTTTTTGTGCTGGGATGTTTCCATAGAGATGAGGGTCAGCCACTCCTTGTGTGGGAATCCTTGGGTCTTCCCAGCTTACTAAGCCACTCAGCAGCCGTAGCTGTGATGACAGCAACTCTTTTCCTTCCCCAGGGCTGCCCGCTCCTGTAGTCTAGATGGCTAGCTTCTCCTTACTCGTTCCTACCGGAGAAGCGATTGGATTGCAGGTATGGATTGACCAATGAATAGAAGTTGTAGACAAACTACACAGCCAATCCAGGTAAGAAATGGTGGCGCCTTCAGGTCCAGGTGCAGTAGACCAGGGCTATTTTGCCATCAGCACAGCTGCTTCTGAATTGCCCTTTCTGGCTGTTCCCAGGATGAGGGGTTTTCTCTTCCTGACTTTAAAAGTAGTAGGGTGAGGGTGTTAAGGGACCGGAAGTGACAGGGGTTTCTGAGATTCCTCCAGTCAGTAGATCCCTCTGTCTTGACTGATTGGAAGAAAGCAACAATAGTAAGAACAGGAGCAGGCATGGTCATTTAGAGAGTAAAGGCACAACCTGAGTGCAGGGTAGAAATTAGAAGGGGTGGCCCCTGTGTTCAGACCACTGGGAGGCACCAGTAAACGCAATAACTTACAGCATGACTCTGGGCCAGGTAACTGACCTCTCTGATCGTGAAGGTGCCTCGTCTGAAGAATGGGGACAGTCCTTCCTGTGAGGTAGAGGCATAAAAAATAGACTGACATATCTGGGATAGTGAGACTTGTCCTGCCATTGTTGTGCATGGGGGTATTGCATGGTCCCCTCTCTCCCTTCGCTTGCAAAGGTAAGCTGCTCACGAATCAGTGGAAAATGGGGCAAGGCATTGTCAAGGCTCTGGTTTTAGATGACAGGCCTTAGTGAGAACCCACAGAATCAGCAGAAGTCTGCCATCTTGGGGAAGAGGAACCAGCAGGCATGTGGCCACCAAGGAAAGACAGAGCCCTTTTCTGTGTGCCCAGTCTCTCCTCTACCTGCCTAGCCTGACCTAATTGCACTCCTATGCCTATTCCAGGAGTACCTGCTCCATTGATTCAGACTAATCTTACATGGGATGGTGAGGGAGAATTGTCTGTATTCTGTCAATCATGTTTTAAATAAACGCTGATTGCTCAGGCAGGAAGTATAGGTGGGAAAACCAGACAGGACGTAAAGGTGGGACAAGAAGAACAGGAGCATTCTGGGAGAAGGAAGCTTTTTCCCCACTCCTGCCCAGACCACCGAAGAAGCAGGATGTGACCTGCCCCACTGAAAAAGGTACTGAGCCATGTGGCTAACATAGATAAGGATAATGGGCTAATATAAGTTATAACAGCTAATAAGAAGCCTGAGCTAATGGGCCAATCAGTTTATCATTAATATAGACTCTCTGTGTGATTTTCTCTGGGGCTAAATGGCTGGGGGACCGGGCAGGACATAAACCCCGACAAGCCCAGCCCTCGTGTTACAATGGGAAGTGAGGCATCCTGTTCTGTCTGCCCGATCTCTGGGGATGAGAAGTAGCTAGAACCATGTGATACCACATCACATTTTAGTAGCACACTGTCTCTCACTGGGCTGTTAGACTGAGTCATACTTATCCTGGTCCCTTGGGGCCTCGGCTGGTGCTGTGCCTGGCTCAGGCGAGACAATTTTGCACTTTGAAATGGTAACCCAGGATTTGGGTGATGGGAGGACTTCATTCTCCCCTTCTCTCTGCATTTTCTTCTTCTGTTTCAAGCAAATACACTTTCCTGGATCAGGGTGGGTTAGGCTGTTTCATAACAGCCTACTCTAAAATCTCAGTGGCTTAACTTAACAAAAGTTTATTTCTGACTCATGCAATGTCCCCTGTGGTTATGGGCAGCTCTCCAGGACAGCTGTTCTGCATACAGTGGCCTAGCAATCCAAGACTCCTTTGATTTGGTGGCTCCATCATCTCAACACAGGGCCAGGCAAGAGCCAGCAGGAGGCACAGGCTCTTCGCTCAGCCCAGAAGTGCATCTGGTGACTGCTTCTCGGGGCCCTGCCAGATCAAGGCATATGATCATTCTCAACCTTAAGACTGTTAGGAAGAAAGGGGAAAGGCCGCACATGTCTGTGGACCAATCACGTTTATAAGGGCTCAAATGAAAAGGTAAGAGCCCGAGTTAAAAGTGAGACATTACTACCACCCTGCCCCTGCCCATCAATGCCTGAGGCAGGTGGGAGAGCTGGCCCCAAGGTCACAAGAGTGGGAAAGCTGTCCCTGCTCCTTCATCAGCTGCTTCACTGGGGAGAGTGACCCTAGACCTCACCTGGGCCACAGGAAAGAGCTGGCCTTGAAGCTGTAGGTATGGGAGAACCGACCCTGTGGACTTGAAAGCTGGAGAGCCACCCTGCTTCTTGGTCATGGCTGCAAGGGGTGAACTAGGCAGGGCAATGCTAGAGAGCCTACCCTGGTAGCAAAGATACGGGGGAGCTGGCAGGCTGACCCAGTTCCAGAACCAGGGTTGTGTGTTGGCCTACCCCAACATCCATCCCATCTGTGATCTGCTGGAGCACTGGGTTGGGAGTTGGGGGTGTATCGGTCCTGTGAACCCAGGGCTGCAGGATCTTCACAACACAGGGCAGCGATGGTGTGTTCAGGAAGAGCCCTAATGAGGACCCAGCATCAATAGTGTAGCAGAGACCAGGGGCCTTGAACCAGAACAATGAATCTTTTTTGATAAACTCCTGCATATAAAAATATATGGATAAAGGGGTTTACTGGATGAAAAAAAAAGTGAGACTACCAATATCCAATTCCTGCATTTATTGGTCTCCCACTAACTGCAAGACACTGGACATTTGTGTGGCATATACCAGGTGTGAAGCATGGCTCTAGGGACCGAAATGCAATAGGGAATTAAAACCAGTCACTGGCAGCATGAGTTTCTGTGCTCCAGAGAGACGGGCCATAAACAGATATGCAAAGTGTCAAATGTTCCATGAAAGAAAATAAAGGGAGAAAACCAGAAAGCGAGCCTGTGAAAGCCACTGTTTTGCATATGGAGGGGAGAAAGACCTTCGAGATAGGTGCTACTGGCGTGGGTGAGAGGGAGGCAGTACCGTAAGCACCAAGAGGACTTAGGACAAGGGTTAAGGTGATTGACTCGTTAAACAGTCTCTTGTGGAGTTGGTGACACCAACACGAATAAAAACCAAACAGGAGCCCCCAGCTATCTCCAGTACATCGGAGGAGAGAGATGTACAAACGTATGTTCAGTGAAAAGTAGAGAGGCACAGAGGGCGCAGAACAGAGGGCTGCTGTTTCCATCTTTATGGAGATGAATTGAGGGTAGAAAGTGGAAGTTTTAAGACACATTGTGTATCTTGTCTATTGCTGTGCAACACAAGAAACATGACTTAAAAATCTGTCTTATTTCTCCCGACTCCAAGGAGAAGCCAGGCTCTGACAACAGTTCTGAAACATTTATGCTGACCAGGTCCTTCATGCAATGGATTTGGTATGTGGTATGGCATGGGGGTAATATCTAGGCTGGCCACCTCCCATGCCTGATTCCTCACTGGTGTGGCAGGGACATCTGGGGCTGTTTGTAACTGCTCCTCTCTCCAGGAAAACTGTCTAGTCAAACTCAAACTTTCTTGCATGGTGTCTGGACCTCACGAGAGTGAAAATAAGCTTTAAAGCCACACAAGGCCTGGAAGTCACCGCTACATCGTTCCCAGTGTATTTCACAACTCAAAGGGAATTGAAAAACAGCCAAAATTCAGAGGAGAGAGACCTGTATTCCTGTCCAAGGAAGGGGACCCTAAGGAGTCTGTGTTTTTAGACAATCTATGGCAAGTAGAAGCAGCAGAACACAACACATGTGTCTGTCCCCACACTCTCCCTCCTCACAATGTATGCAGGTTCCCTGACTGCTGAGAGTCTACCTATCTGACTCATTCTGAAGCCTTGAGAATATTATTATCAGCATTAGGGTAAAAGATGATGTTGTACCCAGAGTCTAGACCCCCAAAGACCACCAAGAGACCAGATCTGATGCAAAAGCAAAGAGTCTTTTTTTTTTAAATTATTATTCCAGCATGCTGGGGCCCACCTATCCTACACAAAGGCAAAATGGCCACCACCCCAAGAGGGAGGTGGGAGCTTCTTTTAAGTCTTACTGGAGGGGACTGCCATTTCAGACGCTCCCCTCTGTCATTTTAGATATGATCGACTTAAGTAAGTGAAAATCATATTAGCACATTTTAATTGGCTAGGGCTAGTCAGGAGTTTGTCAAGGATACAGTTTTCCGTTTGGGGGCAGGCCTGGACGAGTCCTGGGCCCTGTTCCTGAGCTGCTGTGGAGGTGGCTCAGGCCTGGCCTGGCCTAGTACTGCATGCACCAGGCCTCCTCCTTGCTGTTGGGAGTGTTGGAGATTGATTGTCCTTTACTCATGGCTTTTTCTCTTAGGAAACCGAAACTGAGGCCTGATCTCTGAGGAAAGGCTGAGCAGCCTGTCACGGCATCTTCTCAGTCCTGTCAGTGAGACACACTTGCTGCCTACCACAGAGGAGTAGTAACGGCCAGCACCGTCTTTGGCACTGCTGGTCCTATAGCTCTGTGTCAGCCAATGAGCAAACTGAGGGTTGGTAAAACTGTGGATGGTGCTACCTGCTGTATTTTTGTGATAAGCTGGCAGTTTTAAAAGCTGAAAGTCACAAAAAATTGAAAATTGGGGCAGAAGAAATGGCCTACTAGATAAGAGCCCTTGCTACCTTTTTATTTATAACAAAAAATAATTATGACTTTTTTGAGACACAGTTTCTCCCTCCCTGTTCTGCAACTTGTTTGTAGACCAGGCTGGCCGCGAACTCACAGAGATCTGCCTGCCTCTGCCTCCTGAGTGCTGGGCAAACCCTTGCTGATGTTACTGAAGACCTGAGTGCAGTTCCTAGTACCTACATAGAATGGCTCACAATCACCTATAACTCTAGTCCCAGGGGATCTGGTGCCCTCATCTGGCCTCTGCAGGTACCTGCCTGCATATGGTTCACATACAGAAAAGCAGGCATGCACAGATATACCTAAATAATGTTCTAAGTTAAGTAGAAAAATCATACTACATGGTAATACATGGGGGAAGGCAAACATGGCTGTTCTAGAAAGAGGAATTCCTAGGGGCTTAGAGGAGAAGCAGGTGGCATGTGCCTGTCAAGGGGTTCTGAAATAACCAACTTTGGTCTGAACTCAGGAAATCAGGCTTGGTTTTCAGCCAGAATGAACTTGGCACTCATGAGCACCCAGGCCTGGGGAAATAGCCTAACTGGGCTTAGAGGTTCAGCAGGTTGGAATGCACAGGCAATATTATGCATTGGGCTCTGTGAGCTGAATTCCCCAGCAAAGCCCAGTGCTGGCAGTTGACCCGCTTCCATGGGGTTTGAATCCCCAAATGTGCCATAATGTGTGCAGAACAATTTTGTGCTAGAAACTGCCGGGAGTGCAGAATTTGAGGTACCCTGTTGTAAATGAGGGTTGCAAAATAGGACTGTGCTCCCAAGAACAGGGGCAAAAGAGAAAGAATTCATGTTACCACTTTTGGTGATATGGGGCAGCTGACTTAGCCAGGTTCCAAACCAAGAGGCCTGGAGGTTTCCTCTGAGCTTATGAGAACACTGGTTTCTGGTTCTTGAAAATGTTTTGGTTTTATTCCTTCAGCAAAGCACAATCCTGATGCAGAGGCAACAGTGTGAGTTCTTTCTCCAGGGTTGGTGTAGGACTATCCATATTCCCAAATATTGTTTATAAATGTTCTTTTACATTTAAGGGGGGGATATGATATAAAGATGAATAATTTACATTGGTATAAATCTTGATTTATTGATACAAATTTAAGGTCAATTTTGTTATATATATGTATTTCTGATCTTGATTAAGGTATTATGATTGTGTAGTTCATTTAAAAATGTAATATATAATTTAAAAATATAGGTTAATAGATAATCATCTAGTCAAGTTTGTAGTCATGTGAGTTAGATTTTCTAGATGTGAATAGATATATTTCAGATAGGAATTCTTCATATCTTTCAAAGACTACAGAATATGGCATTTAAAATGTTTTAATAACTTAGGACTTTTCATGACAATGAGACATGTCTGCTCTTGGCAGCACCAAGCTACTTCTTGAGGAAGATGGGCATCGAAGAGGCTCCTTATGAAGTTGGTTAGCCATTTGGGCAAAAAACTGCTCTTGCCTGGACTGTTGCATAAACTGGACATGAAGAACCCACAGAGAGATGACTGCTGAACTTGCCAAAAGGTGAGATGATCCTTCGGGGTTCCTGATTCATAAAAGAGTCTGTGAGACATTCTACAGGACACACACGCAAAAAACCCTAAAAACTGCCAATATAGGCAGAACTGTCTTTGAAATTTCCTATTTCATGAAAAAGTCTGCTGGATACTATAGGCCTGTAGGCTGAAGATGGATGCCCTAATGGTACAGAAGAACTTTGAGCAAATGACCAGGCAGCGAGATGTCTCTGTCAATTCTAGAGTTTTGGAAATTGTTTGTAATGTACTTCCTGTTTACTTAGGTAATATTATATCCTTCTGGAGTCTTTGATGGAGTTAAAGAATAAATGGTTATAGTTTTCTTTAGTTGTGATAAAAGATAAAATAGATATAAACATTGTAACTGCAATTCTTGCTTGATACCTATTTTGTTATATGTAATTTTACTATGTTAAAGTTAAAGCCTTCCTTTCCTTTTTAAACAGAAAAGGGGAAATGGTGTAGGAGGTCCTTCCGTTTATGTGTTGCTTTCATTGGTTAATCAATAAAGAAACTGCTTGGCCTGATAGGGCAGAACTTAGGTAGGCAGAGAAGACAGAACTGAATTCTGTGAGGAAGAAAACAGAGTCAGAGAACCGCCATGGAGCTGCCAGGTCAGACTTGCTAAATCTTTCATGGTAAGCCACAACATTGTGGTGATATACAGATTATTAGAAATGGGTTAAATAAAGATGTGAGAGTTAGCCAATAAGAGGCTAGAGATAATGGGCAGTGATTTAATTAATACAGTTTCTGTGTGACTATTTCGGGTGTTAGCTAGCTGGGCAGCCGGAACAAGGGGCCCTGCTCCCTGTAACACAGGGTAGCAGTGACAAGGTGAGATACTGCATCCAGAGGGTTGTGGCCTGGATGGTGCCCATAGTGCACAGTGGCTTTCAACATCATCTGGGCTTCAACTTGAAACCAAACTGCCATTTCTGGGTTGGGTGACTTGCATGCCCCAAATCCATCAAGCCACATAATGACACCTGCTTTTCAGAGTTATAAAGATAAATATTTTCAGTGTACTACTGGTAAAAGAATATCTGCAGAACTCTCCACATTTCATAGGCATTCGTCAGTAGGAGCCGTCCAACTTCTCTTAGCTCAACTCAGTCCAGCTGCTCAGTGGCTTCAGAGGTTGGGTCCAGACTCCTGTCCCTGACACTGATGAAGAGTTGCTTTGTGCTGTGGCTTCTGATCAGACTATCCAGGAGGTTGAGTCACGGTGCCTGTGTTTTGGAACTCAGGGACTTTTACTGGATAGCACAGAAGATTGTATTATCTGACTTCTCAGCCACTCTCGAGGCTTCTTGCCTCCTGTGTGATCTTTTGGCCACTGGAGCCTGATAACTATTCCTGTGCACTCTCCCTCTGGGTATTTCAAGTTCTTCCCATAAAACTTCCCAGCCAGAACAAGCCCTCGGGAATACAAGTGATGCTCATGGATTAGAGTGTAGCTCATCACAGAGGAAGTCTTCCGGGTGGGGACTCCAAAGTGTATTTCATCAGGACATTCAGCTTCTATTTTTAAAGTATAATGATGTTTTAAGCCTGAAATATTTCTGTATCTCCATCTTTGGTGTTTGTCTAGTTTCTAGTTGGAGGAAGCTCAAGCCTCCTTCAGATTCGCTGTGAAACATTTTAGAAACTCCCCCCCCCACTGTGTTTCTAGTGGCAGGATATTTGCAGCAAATTCCAAACTTGCAAGTCGTTCACTCACCAGTGGCAGGCAAACCCAGGGAGATGGATGGGGTTTCAGGCACAAACTGAGTGATTCTTGCAAACCAGGCCCAGCACAACTGCAGAAAACAAGAGATAGGGCTCAACCCTAGAGGTACATATGTCCTGGGAATGCCACACCTCGGACATGGGCCTTTCCTGTCCTCAGGCATGCCACTTCACCTTCATGTATGTAATTGGTTTCTTGATTTTCTGTGAGCCAGCAAGTTATATTTAACAACGGCCATGCTGGCTGCTGTCACAAATCTTGCAAAGGTGTAAATGATCAAGCCGAGTGGCCCAGGTCCTGTTCATCAAGTCCATTTGTGTTTGTGTTTGCCACGCTGCTCTCTTCCACGCAGAGGAGCATAGGCCCCGTGCTCAAAAGACCCTCTGCTTTCTGCCAGCTCCTGGGGAAAGTTTAAGTGGGAAAGGAACACATCAGCTCTGACCCAGAAGTGGTACCCACACACCCATACACATTCCGTTAGTGACAAGAAGTTGCCTTGCCACACCAGTAGGCAAGCGGAAGGTGCCTTCCACAAATACCTCTCTGTTGTGGAGAAGGAATGTATAAAATAAAGGCAATAATAGTTGCCATATAAAAGTTATTAGAAAGTGTAAATGTGTATCTCATCCCAAGTTCCTTCTACAGTGTCGGGCCAAGGAGAGAAACTCAGCGTACGCTTAACCGAGAGAATGATGAGTGAGGCTCTTGCCAGTTGTTTCCCCACCAGCTTCCACTGGTTGCTATGGCTACATTTCGTGGTGCTTTTTAGATAGGAGTGTGTGCAGGGGTGATGGGACCCGATAAAGTAGCAGAATGCAGGAGTGTGTGCGGTTCTAGAAGATGTGCTGGCCCGTGTGAGCACAGGAGGGATTGCATAATAAAGCAACACGGGGCAAATGAATCTTGCTGAGTGGCGGGTGGGTGATTACGCCATTGCCTCCAGGGAGTTGAACTGAGGGTGGCTACAGACCACCTCAGACCAAGTGGTCTGTCGACCAGGCCATAGACCAGAGCTGGGTTCCCCTGACCCCTCAGAATCTCACGAGTTTGTTTTCCTGGTTGTAAGGTGGGAAGGTCAGGGCAGGTCCCCTCTGACCGCAAGTGTGACAGGGCTCTTCTGTGTAGCAGGCAGATGGCTTTTGGTTCCTGGGGTGACCTCAGCCATCAAACTGCCCACTTGAGTATTCAAGGCAATAAGTCTTGGCAGCAAAACACTGGCAACTGTGGTTGGGCTCGAGTTGGAAGTTAAAAGATGGGCTTTCCAAGCCCGAATGTGGTACTGGCCTAACCGAGCTGAGTAGAGCAGAAGGGAAGTGCGCTGCGGGCTCCACAGCTCTGCCTCCAGCGATGGATTGGAAAGAAGTCTTAAGCAATGTATTCAACCAACCCAAGACTCAGTTTCCTCATCTGCAAAATGGGAAGCCATAGTCACGCCACCTTCCCCCCCACTAACTTTGCTCAGATTTTGAAGGCAAATTAACACTGTAACTTAAGTTTTGGTGTCTCAATAACCCCCCATATATAAAATAGAGATTTCTACCATCTGTGTTTATTGGGAGGATCACCCGAACTATTTATGTGAAATGATTAGACTACTGCCAAGCCCAAGACAAACAATTGTGGGCAATAAGTAATAATAGGTACGATTACAATTATCATTGCTACCACGATAACGAGTGTGGTGGTGTCTCACAGTTCTAAAGCCACAAATCATAGGCGTCATTACGAGAGCCTCAGGCCTTCCCTTGCCCCAGCTGGTGAAGTTGCTCTAGCTCTGTTTCCTGGTCTCTTTGTAACCATGGCGCACTTCTCTGACACAAGAGGAGCACTTACTGAACTTGATGCTACTGGTTCCCATGGCCAAGAGCTCAAGGCTCCCTTCTCATCCAGGCCTGTGCCCTGGTGTTTCTCCCCAGCCTGTTGAAGTCTGCGTTTTCTTTGGTAGACTAATCACGTTCACAGAGCATTTCAGCCATGTGCCAGCACTGTCCCTGGTGGGTGGGGCTGGAGATGAAAGGACTTTGCTGTGCAAGGGTGCAGGCTGGAGTCGGCGTTGCTAGAACCCGTGTCAGCGCTGTGATAGTTTGAATGTCATTGGCCCCTGTAATCCTATAATCTCATAGGGAGTGGCACTATTAGGAAGTGTGGCTTTGTTGGAGGAAGTGTCACTGTGCAGGTGGACTTTGAGGTTTCATAAACTCAGAATGCTGCCCAGTGAGTCAGTTGACTTCCTGTTGCCTGCGAGATGGAGGACACTTGGCTCTTTCTCCAGCACCGGAACTGCTTGCGTGCTGCCATGCTCCCTGTCGTGATGGACTGAGAACCTCTGAAACTGCAAGTGAGCTAGCCTCAGTTAAATGTTTTTTTAAATATGAGTTGCCATGGTCATGGTGTCTCTTCACAGCAATAATAAAAACCCTAACTAAAGACCTGTGTGCCAAGTGGGCCTATAATTTCAGCCTTGAAAGAGAGAAAGAGCAAACTGGCTAGAGAGACTAGCCGTATCTGCAAACTCCGGATTCGATCGGCTCTGCCTCAATGAATAAGGTGGCAGAATGACTGAGGATGACTACTGACGTCAACCTTAGGCCTCCACATGCCTATGTACACACACGTGTACCTCCACACATGCAAGACATGCATAGACGCAAATGCTCAGCACGCACACATTAGAAGTTATGGTTAACAACAATAGTCCAGCTTTTTATTATCCACACCCACAGTATTCTGTGTCTCTGTAGCTATCTAGAGTTGTCAAATGTCTCTCATGTCCAGTATTTTATTTGATTATCACAACTACACCAGCAGTTGGGTGTTATTTTTCCCTTTTACAAAAATAGGGATACTTAGATTCAGAGAAGCCAACTGGTTTATTCACAAAGAAAGAGCTAGCCAATGAGGAGACTGAGCTTCAGAGGCAGGCTGACTGATGGCAGGCTCTATCTTAGGATCTTGTTGCTGTGAGGAGACACCATGACCATGGCAATTATTATAAAGGAAAACCTTTAATTGGGGCTGGCTTACAGTTCAGAGGTTTAGTCCATTGTTATCAAGACTGGAAGCATGGTGGAATGCAGGCAGACATGGTACTTGAGATGTAGTTTAGAGTTCTACACCCAGATCCTCAGGCAGCAGGAAGAGAGAGTGACATTGGGCCTGACTTGAGCATTTGAAACCTCAAAGCCCACCCTCGGTGACACACTTCTTCCAAAAATGTCACACCTACTCAAACAAGGCTACATTTCCTAATAGCACCACTCCTTGTGAGCCTATGGGAGCCATTTTCATTCAAACCACCACAGGCTCTAAGCCTTCCTTTGTTTTGTCTCTTGTTTTGTTTCTAATCTTAATTTGGGTCTTCTTTCTATTTCATTTGACTGGTATGGGTTAGGGTTTGCCCATCTTTATTAGTTTTTTTCAAAGAACCGTTCATCTTATCAATTATTTTTATATTTCTATTTAATTGATTTCAGTTCTGATTTTATTTATTTCCACCTGTCATTTAAAAAAATTCTTACATTGTTAGTGTATGCAAACATGTTTGCATGTGTGTGGCGGTCAGACGACAACCGTGGGAGTCAGTTCTTTCTAAGGCAGTGTCTTCCTTTGATTGGAAGTTGCTTATAGAGGTAACAAAGAGAAGAATTTCATTTTATGACCCAATCTGTTAGTCTGTCTTTTCATTGAGAAAAATGATTCATTTATATTGGTAGTTATTGTTAAAAGTCATGTATATCACTGTTCCCTAACCACTTAAAGCAGCCCACATCCCAGAACACAAACAACAAGGAACAACTCATTGTGAGACCTCCCTCATTACTTCCACAACACATTGTGAGACCTCCCTCATTACACCAAGGATGTCATACGGGGCTTCTGGGATATCACTCAGAATTTAACATGAGTGCTTTTCCTGCTACTTTTGTGTTTTCTAAGGCTAGACACTCAAGATGTTTATACCAATTCAGTAAAGATGAGTGAAAAGATTATGTTCACACAGTGATTGCTGGATCAGAAAAGAACAGTGTTCAACATGTAGTCATTGCTTGGTACATAGTCCTTGTATGGACACACAGACTCATGCAAAGACTTGAGAGTGGGAGGCTCTCCTCTGTGTTATTGTTAGTAAGATGATTAGCAGTGATTTTACAGTTTCTCTACTCTCCAGACTTCTGTATTGTAGTAATGATAGAATTACAGTAATAGGTAATTATGACCATAAAGAAATTTGACTCAGAGTTCGGTGGTCATTTTCATATATGACGGAGGCCACCTACCAGGTCAGTGTTCCAGTCCAGCCAAGGGAGCCTTTTTACATCTCTTATGGGCCATCTATTTCTATCTTTACTCTGTCTTGTCAAAAGTTTAAATCTCTCTGCACCCTTTGTGATATATGGCCTCCTTGCTTCCTGAATCAATTAGTGCCCCATCTAACTTGTGCTAAGACCCCAGAGAGGGAGGGTTTTGTAGTTAAGATAAAAGCTTTCAGATAGCTAACCATCTGGATACCTCAGCATTAACTGTTAATTCACAATTATTTCTATGTGATTTATATTTTCCAAAAAAGTATTTTCTTTTGATTTTAAAACACCACATTGAAGGCTAGATAAGTTGGCTGTAATCAGCCTTTTTACTGTGGACTGTCACCATCTTCAAGACTGACCGTTGTCCAACCAGGAACAGCTTAGACTGGGGAAACTTTCTCCCAGGCCACCCTGTTCTTTCATGAGGAGTTGGTACTAAAATATTTACTCATTATCTTCTAACCTCATAACCCTCCAGGCTAAAATAAAGCCTGCCTGTCAGACTGCGGCCATTTGAGGATTAGGCCAGAAGAACTGGTCCCTGCACGATCAGGTGACAGGATTCAGAGCTGAGATACAATCTCTGTCACCTGCCCCACGAGAGGGAAGGGACAGATGCTGTGCAGAAGGCAAACACATCATTTAAAAAGAAGGCTGCCCCTTTCTCAGTCACTCAGAAACCCCCGTCATCGCAGGGTCTGGTTGAAGCTCCTGCATTTCTGAGTAAGGATCAGGACTACAAATTCTTATACAGTTCATCCACACCAGCAGACTTTTAGCTGAGCAGCTGCCCCGGAGAACTGAATTTTATTTCTTGTTCTGACTCTGGTTTACAGATGACTCCCATCTCAGTCACTTTGTTTCTGAGGCCTGTTGTCTAAATGAGAGCAGCAACCCTCAACTCACAGGGCTCTAGTGCAAAACAGAGGAGACTGGGCAGGGGGAAGCCCCGTCTCTGCGAGCATTCCATCGACTGTTCCAATTCCGAATTCCCGTTTGCCGCAAAACATCGGACTGTCGGTGTCCACTGTGATGTTCTCAGACGTCACTAGTCACCAACCTGGGCTTACTGAGCCACTGCACACTGACCACCTCCAGCGGGTGAGCTCCAGCTCCACCCTGCCAGTCCCGGAGTTCCCTGTCCTGTTCTTCAAGAGTTCCTGTAGGACACTTGGGAAGAGAAGAACGCTGTGCTGCTCTCAGTGGCGTGGGCCACACCCTGTCACTTTCGAGTTGGTGATGGTGTTTGCATTTTGTTGTTTGGCTGTTTGTTTTAAGACATCCGCCTCCTGTTACACAGCTGGGGCATAAAATCAGGCTTAAGTTGTGGGACTTTCTGTTTACTTTGCACTCAGGAGTTTAACCGAGGTCAATGCCTTGGAGTCTGTAAAGAGAATTCTAGCAGTTTCTAGCTACTAAATCTTCTGGTGTATAAAGGAATTTAAAAAACAAAAAACATTGACCTACACAGTCTGGTTGTGTTCAGGATAAATTCATTTTTGTTTTGCATTGAAAATAATAACAACTGTCTAGATGTTTATGTTTTCATTTTGCACAGGCAGCTTTGACAATGCGAGGTTTTTTGGTAGAAAAAAGTAGAGAAATAAACATGGCAGCATTCACAGCTGCAGATCATTGATTTGGTCTCTTGAGAAAGAGAGAGAGAAGGAAAATTAAAAAATGGAGGCCAGAATGGTGATTTGTCTTCTTGCTAGAGGACGGCTCCATGCCCGTTTTCTTAGAACCCTCCTCATGTTGCCTCTCAGAGGTTTGGGACACATTGGATTTGTAAATAGTGAGAAACTGGGTTTCTAGGGGGAAAAGTCTCCCCACAGTTATTAACCCCTTATATTATTGTGTGATGCACATGATAATAACAAAGGAAAAGATGCTGATGAGAAGAGAGGGGGCGCCTTGGCTCCGACCCTTCGGCACATTTCCCAGGGTTTTTGTTCTGGGCGTACATTCCCTCCTTGTGTTTCATAGAGATATGATGGGGTGGGAATGCTTTGCACCCTCATCTTTCACAAAACAGATAAACAGCATTTGCTGGAGGCTTACTGGATGCTGGGTACCGTCGGCTGATACGCAGTCTCTTTGTCAGCCTGACACTCCCATAAGTCCATGGGCTCATTTATCCACCATTATCAACTACATAAACACGAGTTCGTCCCTTTTTGTTCCTTTGGCACCACATCGTGTGAAAACAGCTGGATGAATTTCCAGCCAGTATGAAGGGTATTTGAGGATGGCCTCATTTCAAATAAATGCTACATGACATCCAAATGCCATCATGGGAAGGCTGGGGTGAAAGGGAGAGCTTCCACTGTCTTGCAGAGGTGGCCTTATGATGTCACAATCTAAGGGTCCCATTAGGCTCAGACAGTTCTGTCTTTAAAATTTTGCTATAGTAATTCTTTGGGTGAGGAAGCTCCTTGGGTTCATTCTATTTCAAAACACCCATCGTTTTGCCCCTTAATGAGTGTACATAAGTTATGGAGGATGGAAAGCCCCTTAAAGGCCTTAATTCAAGGCCAGGAAGGGTTCTTTCAAAAGACAAAAATGTAAAATGTCAGTGAGAATGAGAAAGACACTTGAGGTCCAGAGAAGAGATGTACAAAGAGATGTCTTATGCCAAAAAGGACAACTGTCATTGACAGATTGACACATGAAATATGCTTATGTTCCAACCAGCTGGGCAAGAATTGTGTATGCAATGACTTTTTCTAAACCAAAATTTAAGATTATTTTAGGGTCTGATTAGATTATTACAATGTAAAACACTTTTTTAAAGTTTCTGTTAAACTTATTGATTTCTTGTGTCCTGATAGCTTGACATAACTGCAATACTTACTAAATTGAAACCCCAGTAATAATCAAGAGGATGGTAGATGCCCTGCTTAGCATCGTGTATGCTTTATTGTTAGCGGTCCTCATGGTGTTGCCACGAGGCCTTGCCTTCGGTATCCCTGGCTCATGAATCTGGGCAAACCCGCTCCCGAGTATCTTACTTGCTATGCTTTCATTCTGATGCTTTTGAAGATGAAGAAACCAAGACCCTGCAGGGTTAAATGACTTATCCAAAGCCCTCAGCTAATGAGCGACAGAGTAGGAATTTGAGCCAGGTCCTGATTAGCCCTACATGCCACTCGGTTTTTATTTGTTACATTACTAATGGGCTAATGATGGCCAACATGGATGGGCACCTGCCTCCTCCACTCTTACAGAGCTGACAGACATGGGGTGGAGCATAGACAGTTCGATGTATAAAGGGCAAGCATTATCTTTATGACAGATAGCAGCCACATCTTCCTAGGGAAGGGGAAGTAAGTCTGTTTGCCAGAATGTCTTGATAAGCAGCCGGTAGGTAAAGTTACCCTCTGGGATTGGTAGAAGAATGAATGGAGTGATTAAGTTGCTTCTGAGAAAATGAGAAAGACAGAAGAGGGGAAAAAATGAGGGAGAGAAAACAGGAGATAGGGCGAAAGTAGAAGAGATATGGAGCTAAAGAGAAGGGGGGAAAAGGAAAGGAGGCAGGAAGAGGGGGCAGCATGTGGAAGTGAGGCCATGGGTAATAAAGGATTAGGGCACTGTTCCCGGGCCATGCCTCCCTGGGTCTCAGTGAAGTCTGTATCACAGAAGCTTGCTGTAGGACAGTTTTGTACTAGAACTGTAGGAAGCTCACAGGAGCACAGCTGGCTCATGCTGCACCCTGCACCCTGGCAAGGGTTCCTTGTGACTAGATGCAGAGTTAGCATTGACTGGCCTGAGCTGTCAAGACCTTTTAGTCCTCTTGATTGAGTGTCCTTAGCAATATACAGTATACATACCCCTGGCAGGCCATTCTTGGCCTGGCTTGGCATTGTGCACACTAAAGTGGGAAGGCGTGGAAGCAAGAGGCACGTGCAGACGAGGGAACCAGGAAAACAGGGAATTCACAGTAGCCTTGGGGAGGGTTTCAGACTTTCACAGGCCACCAAAGGGATGCAGTGGGTCTTAC
This sequence comes from Ondatra zibethicus, assembly GCA_004026605.1. Classification (NCBI taxonomy): domain Eukaryota; kingdom Metazoa; phylum Chordata; class Mammalia; order Rodentia; family Cricetidae; genus Ondatra; species Ondatra zibethicus. The sequence goes on along the minus strand of PVIU01000019.1, from coordinate 349,502 downwards.
TGAGCTGTGTGAGACTGTAAACACGCCTGTATAAACACACAATCAAACCGGTCATAAGAGTGTGCTGTCAGCAAGTACAATAGTGTGACAGAGCGTAACAAATAACTTTCCTTGGGAAAGCTAGGGAGACTTCCTGGAGGAGGCAGAGGTTATTAGTATGCCATATAAAGTCGAGCTTGCAGAGGAAAGAGGTACTGAGAAGAAATTTCTTGGGGAAGGCATAGTCGAATGGGGGCATGGAGAAAGGTTGAAATTCAGCAAGACTAGAATGCGGAGAAGTGATGAGTGGGATGGAGGAGATCCACGGCTGAACTTTAAGATGACAAACTTTCAATGATAAGGGCTGGGAAGCCACTGAGAAATGGCGACACGATCAGTGTCCTCTTTTGGAATGAAGGAAGAGGATGGAGCGGAGAGGAAATGCTTCCTGTGTCCAGGTGAGGACTTGATCCGCGTGCTTGAGGTAGTAGCCAGGCCATGGAAAAAGAGCATCATAACTGAAAAATTGCTAGTTAATTCAGGCTGCCAAGACTTGGCTAACGACGCCAAGAAACTCACTGCTACTTTTCTGTCCCCACACATTGCTGTGTTTACGTGGCCTCACGCCCTTCCTTTGGGCCAGGAGAGAAACTGTTTCTCAGCCGTTGGCTGTACCACCCCAGGCAGAAGAAAGGGGAGCATGGGAGAAGGGGGAGCCATGCCTATGCTGGCTGCTGCTCATAGGAAGGGTGGATCGACTGCAGGTCAGTGGGGTGGTCATCGGCCTTTCCAGGCAGTGGCAGATGCAGCAGGGAGCAGGAGGGAAGCGAGAAGCAGGAGTCCTCCTGTGCACTGCTGCCTCCCAGGGCAGCAAGTCAGCTGAGCAGTGTGACTGCCTCCCCCAGAAGAGTGAGTACTGAGTCAACGAGGTGGATAAGGACGAGCAATGACACTGGAAAAGTGGCTGTAGTGTCCTCTTTGCTCCCAGGAGATTGTCTCTGCCAGTTAGCTTGAGCAAAGGCCTCATATCAAAGTACGTTGGCGGCAGGAAGGTCCCTCTGAGATCTGAAGATGAAGGATGTAAGAGCGAGGAGTAATAGCATTCCCATTTTACAGATGGCAGTATTTGGCATGAGAGATGTTAAGAATTTTGCTCAAGGCTCTTCAGGCCGCAAGAGTAGGTGCCGGTAATGGCAGACGACACACAGGTGGAATGCGCTTGGTTCAGGCATTGCACTCAGCATTTTATTTGAATTATGGCACATCAGTGAAATAAGCATTTATATTACCCTGCTTTATTGGTGGAGAAATTGAGACACAGAGAGGCTAAGTGGCCTGGCAAATCACATAGCACACATGACAGAGCCAGAACGCAAGGCCAGGCAGTCTGGCCTCAGAGAACAGGTTCGACCGTGGTACTTTGACTTCTGCGTCAGCCAATTCTGACTTCAAGTCCACTGTTCTCTCCAAGACACTGAAGCACTCAGCTCTTGGCACCAACACGTCAAGTCTCCTTCCAGCAATCTCATATGTCAGGGCTTTCCAAGGTACACCTCTGGGGAGTCTGTGATCTCAGTGGTACCCGTAGGAAATACATTTCAAGAATCCTGTGTCTTAAATTCAGATTGCAAACAGTGCTAGCAGTGGGGTAGAAATCCTAGTAAAACTTCATCTAATTAAAGAACATCTGTTTCCTGGAATTTGACAACGTTCTCAGAGAAGAATGGCGAGGCTGGACAGCTCGCTGAGAAAATTTAAGTGTACTTTCTCATGGAGCTGTGTTAGTTGTAAAAGCTATAGAGATGAAGTTAAGGGGTAAACAGTCTGGATTTTACTACCTCTAAAAGAAGGAAGGCAGATACGTTGTCTATCTGCCCAACTCTAAGCCATTCCATCTCTCCCTTCCCAGTCTAGTGCTAACAAGATCCAAAGACCAGCCAAGGCAAGGATATTTAGTGGACGAAAGGATTTTGGCAGGGAAGTCAGCATAGTCCAGAATACTGGGAGGGGCCACTGCCTTTCACCGACTTCTGGAACTGGGTTGAGCACCATTGCCGAACAATTGCAAAATGAGGGTGGATCCTTGAAGCATTTTGCTATGTGGCTTTGCCAGCAACTCCATTATGAGATAGATGGAGCCTCGTTCTCACCTCTTGAATCTGGGCTGTCTTGTGACTTTATTTAGTAGTAGATTGTGGCAGAAGGGATGGGACATCAGTTGTAGGCTTGAGGACTTGAATCAAGACCTGTAGATTAACTCTAAGATAGAGTTCTGGAAGACTACCACTCTCTCCCGTGCCCCCTGCCTGGGTGATAGCACAGTGACCAGATCACTTTCTAGGAGCTGAGACACCTGGCTAAGACCTTTAAAATCTCTGGCAGACTCTCTAGCTCTGGGTAGACACAAGCTCTGGGAACACTATTAGTTCAGTGTGGCTGTTTAGGTAGCCTCTTGAGTAACAATAAATATTTGTGTGTGTGTGTGTGTGTTTAACTTCTAAATGTATTTGATCAGATTTCCATGAGTTCCCAAACTTGGCTTCACCTTCTTAGGTAGAGAAACTACCAGACTTGAAACCCTTAGTTTCAAGTCAAGAATCCAGTTGCACAGGTCTGAATTCAACCTCTGCCTTGGCCACACACTAGCTGTGCGCTTTTGGTAAAGTTGCTTAACTCACTGTGTCCCCATCTGCCTGTGTGAAGGGGGCGTGCCTGTGTGTGGCGGTGCTGTGGGGTTAGGGGCGTGCCTGTGTGTGGTGGTGCTGTGGGGTTAGGGGAGTGTCTGTTTACATGGCAGGTGTTGACTAAATGGCTGGCAGGTTATCTATCTAGCTTGTTCTCCCCAGTTCTGAAACTGGGCTCCCTCTCAGAATCCTGTTTGGGATTTACATCACCTACTCAACTGGCATGTCGCTCGCTTGGAATCTTGTCTTTGGCTCTTGATCCAGTTTCTAGTCTTGTGTGCCCTCAGACTGACATACCAGGTGCCCCTTGGTGCATGCTACCGCCAGAACAGAGCAACGTCAAAGCCATGTTTTAAGTGGGTCAGTGGATGAGTGTGCTCCCCTAAGTCCCTTCTCTGCTGCCCTGTGATGACTTTCCCATCATGCACTGGGCCCTTCCTTTTCCGAGTAAGGGTAAGCTTTCTTCCATTCCCATGTGCTTTGCAGAGACTCTGTCCTGCTCACATTTCCGCACCGACTCTCTCCCTTCTACTTTTCCCCGTGCTTGTCTGGAGACCTGTATAGGAAGCTCAGGCAGCATTGACTAACGTCCCCCAGGAACGGCATAGCGAGGCCTGGGCTGTCAGATGACTCGTGGGAGAGCTGCTTGTCCAAAGCTTAGACACGAAGCTGGGTGAGAGCAAGCCTGGTGACGTCACCGCCTTTTGTCAGATCAAAAGTTCCTCACCCCGAAGGGAAAGGCAATTACACGGGGAGATGGGCTGGAGAGCACATGTGAGACATAAAATGCAGCGAGATTTCCAAAAACAACACGCTGGTTCATAACTACTCACACTTGGGGAGCCCTCTGCACCTCAGTGCTGGCGTTTCACAGGCGGCGGCTCATTGAACTCTTCAGCAGCTCTGGGAAGCAGCGTCCCTGGTCCACATCCAGGCAAGGGCTGAGGTCACGCAGTGAATGACAGAGACTGGGCCCACGTACAGGCTCTCTGGACCCTGTCCTCAGCACCCTCTATCATGCTGTTGTAGCTGGTATATTTCCCACCATGATTTAGGCCTGATGTTTTTGAAACTTTCCCATGGAGGCTTCCCTGCCAGGAGGCAGGAATGAACATCCTTCAGTACAAAGGGCTGCCAGGGCTCATGTTTTATGTACACAATTCATTCATACTGTGAATTCGACTTCATTGTTTACATTATATTTACATTAAATATATTTTGTATTCTTAATGTAAAAGTAAGACTTTGTTTTAGGTTTTCTTAAAGTCCGTGTTTTAGGAAGACATTTCTTCTTCACTCTTGGCAGCTTCAGGGGCCTGGAGCACCAGGTTCCATCTAGAAGCTTCCAGGCAGTATGGAAGGCAAGCACACGCTCTCTGAAGAAGGCTTCATGAGCCATCACCTCAATAAGGACTTGTTGTTCTGTTTTTTTTAATAGGTTTATTTTATTTTTTAATTATGTTTACATTTAGGTGTGTGTGTGTTTATGTATATATGCATAGGAGGGCAAGTGCTTGTAGAGACCAGAAAAGGGTGACAGAGCCCTTGGGAATGGGCTTACAAGCAGTTATGGGCCACCTGACATGAGTACTGGAAACCAAACTCAGGTCCTCTGCGAGTACAAGCGCCCTTAACTGCTCAGTCGTCTCTTTAGCCCTTTATTTGATTTTCAAGACGATATTGTCCTATGTAGACCAGGCTGGCTTAGAACTCAGGATCCTCCTGCCTCAGCATCTTGAGTGCTGGTATTATAGCCCTGCGTCACCACGTCTAGCAAGTATGGGACTTTTTACTTGGGATTGTTGACAGAGGCTTCTTATCTCATACCCCAAAAATTCTCCTCTGTGCTCGTGCCAAAGGAAGGGCATGCTTGCCAGGATTGCTCAGTGGCCCAAGGTCTAACAAAACAAGCTTTTGCTTTGCAGTTACACTGTGGGAGCAGAAAACACACTTTATAAATGAGAGCAGAAATGTGGATATGAGCAGAGGCAAAAGACTGTGGCAGCGGCGGGGGGGGGGGGGGAGCTCACCTACAAGGTCTAAAGATGAGACAGAGGGTCTTGGAGTTAATTGTATATTACCTATTATTGTCTGTTTGGCTGTGTCACTAGGAACCTTGAGGGGAGCCCCGCTGTCACTCAACAGAATGCCTTCCTCACTACTCCTTCTAGGAGGCCATGGCTTTTTGGCATCACGACTAACTTCCCAGGGCCCTGAAGCTCCAGGTTCTGCTTACCTCATCAATCCTGTTGTTCTAGACAGACCTCACTAGGCCATGCAGCGGACTATTTATCCCAGCGAGGACTCAGCACTTGGGGCTGTGAAGGACAGTACAGACAGTTGCAGCACACTGAAAACAGACAGACTCTAAATCGCCATCAGAGGTAAGGAGACTACCTCAGGAATCCACCTCTTTGTTGCAGGTTCAAAGTTCCTAGGAATCGATTCCAAGCAATCTTACAGTCATTTGCAGACATGAACATGAGATCTGCTGGAGGAGAGAGAGAGGGTAGAGACAGGAGCTGGGGACAGATGGTTTCCATAGCTACATGTACAAGGGCTTCTTCCATGCCAGGTACTAATCTACTAATCTAAACATCTTAGAGCTCAGTTAGCTTACTTCCATTCTATCATCTGTATCTGTCTATCTATCTATCTATCTATCTATCTATCTATCTATCTATCTATCATCTCTTTATCAATCATCTGTCTTTATCTCTCAATCATCTATCTATTTATCAGTCATCTATTATCAATCTATCCTGTGTATCTGCGTGTGTGTATGTGTGTATGTAGCAAGGGAGCATGGGGGGGGGGTGTTGGAGATTAGATCCAGACTTCACAAATCATAGGCAAACTGAGTCCCAGCCCTAGACACCAGATTTTCAACTGCCATCAATATTAACTATTTGTAAATATTGATGTGCAATATTGATTGTATATATCCCTGAAAATACTAGTATCCAAACTATCTTTGGGTGTCTTTGATGCTAGGCAGCTGGCCAAATGCTCAGCAGGTAGATCTCCCACAATCCTTACAACACTCCCAGAGAGAAAGTGCTATCTGACTTCCCTTTTGTAAATGACTTCCCCTTTGAGTGAGAAAATGGAGGCTTGGGGGTGTGAACTTGTCCAAGGTTATATAGCTAGCAAATGACTCTGCTGAGGCCCAGCTGCCATGCCATAGTCTGGGGCCTCCTTACATGAACAGATGTGATCCATGTCAGCTAGTGTTCCTCAACTTGCACACTGGTGAGCAGGCTAGCCCAAGATGCAGTTGCCACACCTTGTGAACCATTACCTAAGGGCATTTGGTCAGTGGAGCCTCTCCTGCATGCTTGCTGGACAGATGGGGAGTTTTTGATCTCTGAGCAGCTGAGTAACAGCTCAGTGGCTGATGGAATAAATACCTTGGCCACTTGTCCCATTGGTAAGGTAACTGTAGGTTACATGTCTTTGTCAGCTTCCAGGTACTGTATCAAAATGCCTGAGGTGTATAAGAAAAGAGGCTAATTTTGACTCACAGGTCCAAGGTCAAGAGGGGAGTGTGTTTTGCTGACAGAGTTCCAAGGTGGTGCATGGCATCACAGGGTATGAGATGGAGCATGTACACAAGTCGTCTTGTCTCTCCTCCTAAGACCTATTCAATCATGGGCCCTCCACCCCTGGGAACTTAGGCAGTCCTACTCTTTTCTCTGAAGTCCCACTTCTAGGCATATAATTGGATTGAATTACCTAATTATGTCTCCTTCATATATCACAATAGGAGTAACATTTCGACACAGGAACCTTAAGGCACACATGTGGCCAGATAAAACCCATAACAGTGCATGATCTTTGCTGCTCTCCCCAGATTTCCAGCTGCTGGAAGTTTGCTGTGAGAACCCCTTCAACCAATAGGCTTTAAGATGCCAGCACACTTTGGGCGTGGTCTCATGTACTATAAATGCAGATGAAAAACACTTGTGGGCCTCTTGACTGCTGGATTCAGTTCCAGTTCCCAGGGCACTCAGAAGACTGTGGATCACTACTCTTTCTGTGAATTTATCCCCAGATAAATAAAGCTTTGTTATACTCCATTCTGAGCTCCATTGTGGAACTCTTTTGTAAACTCTTTTGTATGCCAACAAATTGGCACCCACCATCTGGGGCATGGATCCACATAAGACCTAAAAAGACTTAAGGAAAAAATGAGGGCTTCCAGACCCACAAAAATGGAAGCTAAGCACAGCCTCTTAGTAACTGCCGTTTTTCAGATAGGCTCTGTTTGCTGTCTGCAAGCAGTGGCGTGGCTTCTTTAAAGATGGCTTCCTGGTTTGTGTTGGTATCACAAAATGGTTCTGACTTTTTCAGGAGGTTCTCTTATGGAGCATTTAAATGGGGTTTGTGAGCAGAGTGTTACAAGTTGCTTAATGGCCACCTAGACCCACTGTGCCCCTGGAGCTGGGGCAGTAAGAATGGCTCACAGAGCTGGTGGTGAACTTACCTCTGCTATGTTGGACTGGGTGGAGCCAAAAGGTAGGCAAAGCAGCCTTTGTTCTAGCCACACTGCTTAGCATTTTAAGAGGCACTTCTGGTCAGAAAATGATTAGAGCTATGCAATAAAGACAGATTCAGACATAAAAGACCTGTAAATGAGTCACAGTGTGTTTAAAAAAATGTATGTAGGTATGGGAGAGAAAATAAAAAGAATATGGACAGTTATAAAAATAGTTTTAATAAATAAAACAAAGTCTTTAAAGAGATGGTAAAAGCATATAAAAAGGTAATAAAAGAGTACAGATAGTCATAGATTAAAAGAGTAAAGAAAAATAAGCCACATACAGGTGGAATATACACAGAGAGTCGGGATTATGTATATTATTGTGTTTTCTTTAAATTTTTTGACTACAGAGAGACATTTGATTTGGGGAACTGCTAAGCTAAACCAACATATATGTTTTAAAGGTATTTTGACTTCAAAATTTGAGTCTAGGATATATACTACTAAAAGAGGTTCTGCTTTTGTTTCCACAGAAGATGAGAACCTGTGAATTCATTCTAGGCTAATGTGGTTTGATGGAACAAGACCCCCTGAAAGGTCTCTATGAACCCCTAAAAATATTTTGCCCAACAAACAGCAGAAATCAGTTTGGAGAAAACTAGACCCAAATTCCCAAAATGACTGTTTATAAATGTTCATTTTCATTTTAAAAGAGTTGGTTATAGTAATTAATGGTCACAGTCAATTTCTAAAAATAAATAAATAAGGGGGATATGATTTATAGAGATGAATACTTTATGTTGGTATGGACTTTGGTCTATTGATACAAATTTAAGGTCGATTTGCAATACTGTATATATACATATGTATATATTTGCTCTTGTTTAAGTTATTGTGTTTGTGCAACTCATTTAAAAATGTATAGTTAGGAAATATAGATTGATAGTCATCTGTAATAATCGAACATTGTAGTCATGTTAGTTTTTCTAGATATACAGAGATATATTTCAGATAGAAAGGTAATCTTCAAACACTTCAAAGAACTGTAGAATATGGCATTTAAATAACTTAGGATTCTGTTGATGTGAGACACAGACCTGGCAGCACCAATCTGTTCCCGAGAGAAGGTTGGGCACCAAAGACACTCCACTTGGAGTTTGTTTTCTTCTTGGCAAACTGGCCCTTGGGTAATGAACTACAACTGCCTCAACCACTGACAAAATGCATGGTGTCCAGACTGGAGAAGCACGATACAAGCAAAAGGACTGCCAAACCTTTCCAAGACAGGGTAAGACAGTTTTTCAAATTTTCCTACCTCTAAAAATGGTCTGTCAGTTACTCTAGGCCTTAGCCAAAGTTGGTTGCCCCAACATTGCAAATGAGACTTTGGGTGATTGCCCAGGTAGCCGGTTGTCTCTGTCATTTCTTGCACCTTTTAGAAGTTGCTTGATTGTAGTTCCTGTTTACTCAAGTAATATTATTTTCCTTCTCAGGTCTTTGATGGGGTTGAAGACTATATAGTCATAGTAACTTTCTTCTCATTACTTAGCCAAGCCATTTTTAATATAAGATTTAGACTCCTTAGGATAGTATAGTTATACTATACTATGAAACATTTAGTATATATTTCTTGTTTGGTGTGGTTCGTGCTTGTTGTAAGTCTAATTTTTATGTATATTTTTGCCTCTTCTTTTCCCTGGACAATACTTGATATTTGTTCTTATTGTATATAGTTTTGTATTAGATTTAGAATTCTCTTATTTAGACAAAAGGGGGAGGTGCTATGGGAGCTCCTTCAGCCAATAGCTTTTAGATACCAGCCCACTTTGGTTGTGGTCTCATGCACTATAAATGCAGACAAAAAGCATGTGTGGGCCTCTTGGTTGCTGGATTTAGTTTCAGCTCCCAGCACATGCAGACGACTTTGGATTGCTATTCTTTCTGTGAGTTTATCCCCAGATAAATAAAGCTGTGTCATACTTCATTCCAGGCTATTGTGGAACTCCTTCGTATGTCAACAGAAGTTGGCTTGAATTGTCTCCTTCTTTTGTCTCCTTTCACACTGTATAGTGATAATAAATTAACCTTCTGTACCCAGGGGCTCTAAAACACGACAACCTTTATGATTCAAAAGCTTTGAACTGAGAACCAGAGGATTTGTTTTCATCTTTCTTCTAAACCAACAGTTCTCAACCCATAGGTCATGACCCCCTTGGGGGTTGAATCACCCTTCCACAGGGGTCACCTAAGACCATTGGAAAACACAGATATTTACAAGATAATTAATAACAGTAGCAAAATCACAGTTACGAAGTAGCAATGAAAATAATTTTATGGTTGAGAGTCAACACAACACGAGGAACTATATTAAAGGGACATTGAGCATCAGGAACATTGAGAACCACTGTACTAGGCTGTGTGCTCTTGGGCAAGTCATTTGCCATTTTACTCTTCATTTGCTCATTTTAAAATCAGAAACATTGGATTTGATGGAACATATATGTATGGTTTCCATTCACGTCCATAACTGCATTTATCAGTTAAGTTTTTAGGGCCTTTTATCTGCTTTGAAAGATTCTTCCACCCATGTTTTATTTGACTTCCAATATGCTTCTTTGATTTAGACAGGGTCTGAACAATTCTTCCATTGTAAGAAAGGAGATCATTGAACACCATAAAGAATTACTTGCCTGTTCTGTTCATCTAAATATCTTAACTAATTTGCTTATATTGTCACCTTGCTTGAGCAATTCCCTTATCATAGTCTTCCAATCTTTACCTCCCACTTTGATGCAAGGCATTTCTTGTTTACTGATTGCTGAGAAGCATGTGGAATCATGGCTAAAACGGGAAGGGCTACAGAGATATTAGGACATAAAGTTTCATCTTTAATACCCTAGGTCAAGTTGGGTGTTTGACCAGTGAGGATGGGTTTGTGAACTTGTTTCTTATGTCAAATTCAGGTAGCCTGGAAATTGTTTAAATGGACTTGGATAAAGAGGCAGCATGAGACACATTTCATAGTGATACAAAGTCTGGGCTCTTTGAGGGCTATACTATGTGGATGGGATCTCTATATGAATGGCTTCTAAAACTGGAACTGACGTAGAGTAGGTCTTACATCAATATTTGCTTAGTGCCAATATAAGAATGTTCACATGAAAAATAGCACCATAGGAGTTCTGGAGAAATATCATGTTCTACTGGAGTGCTGAAATGTTAGCCTTCTAGAGACTTGAGTGATATGGGATGTCCTTCTGAATATGTGTTGCTTTTATTGGTTAATAAATAAAGCTGCTTTGGGCTACAGCAGGGCAGAATATAGAAAGGCTGGAAGAGACATAGGGAGAGAGTAGGCAGAGTCAAAGAGATGCCAAAGGAGAAAGACACTGGAACACCAGAACCTTACTAGTAGGCCACAATCTTTTGGAAATAAACAGATTAATAGAAATGGGTTAATTTAAGATGTAAGAGCTAGCTAGAAATATACCTGAGACACTGGTCAAACAGTGTTGTAATTAATATAGTTTCTTCATGGTTATTTGGGTCTGGGTGGCCAGGGAATGAAAGAGCTGCCTCCAGTTACACTTGAGGCAGACCTTGATTCAGTTTGCAGAAGGCATGGCTCATAGCAGAGGTAAATATATTTAAAGTGTGTTCGATAATTGGCTAAGGACTTGTGACTAAGTCAGAGTGTTTCCGTGGAAACATCCCATGTGATGATCCCCAATAACACTCCAGGGCCTGGAATCGCCTGGAGACACACATGGGTCTTTGAAGAGGTTAATAGTAATTTCTAGCTTGAGAAGACCTAGAGTTGAGTCAAAGCTCTGGATATGTACATGACAGAAGTTCTACTTTGAGTCAGTTGAGGTGGGAAGGACCTCAGTATCACAACATAGTCAGCATCGTAACAGGGTGGGGTCCCTTATGGCATTAACAGCAGAAAGGAATGTGAGCGCCAGCATTCCTCTCTCTGCTTCCTGACCGCAGCTACAGTGTGATGAGCAGCCTCATGGTCCGCGTCTTCCTGTCACAATAGAATAGGATCTTTAGAACTGTAAGCCAAAATAAAACTTTCCTTCCTCAGGCTGCTTTTGCGAGTAACAAGAGACTTGACTATGACTTGGAAGGAACTATAGTCAGCTATGAGGGCATCCTGTTGATGGAAGGAAGGATGCAGAGGAGTCAAAATGAAAGAGAAAGGGTTTCAGCCATTCTGGCGCTCTCTCAGTGCTCTGAAGGAAGTGGGACTAGGGAAGGAAGAATGTACCGAGCTCAGTAGAAGCGGTTACTAAATTACTATGGTTACTATAACTACATTTTTTTAAGCAGGGCTGGCAGCATGCTGTAAGCCTCTTTCTAGCTCTCTCTGTTTCTCCCAGCAGGACCAGTAAACCCCACCAGTGTAAGGGTTCCTCAACAAGAAAGAGAGTTTTATAAGTTTAGCTGATCAAGGAGCATAGTTCTTCTTCTCCTTCTCTTTCTTCTCTTGGTGAACAGAAAGGTTGTGTGGTCTCTGATCCCCCGCACCCAGATGATTTCTTCATATACTGAGAGAGCAAACTGCTATGGAGCACACTGTTGAACAAGAGTGCTTCCTGTGTTTGCCACCAAGGGCTTAACTAGTGTCTGTGGCAGGAGAGGTTAGCCTATCATGTTCAATTATGTATAATAAAGACAATTTTGGACATAGTTAGCACCAATCACTTTTTTTCCTGTTCTCACTGTGCCTGCCATACAAATCTGCCCTGTTACACTGTAGAGATAATAACCAAAAAGCTCTAGCGTTTCATGCTAGGTTTAGAAGCCTGCTTGTTTCCTAGCGGAGTGCTCTGAGTGGGTATTTGGACTCTGAAACCAGAGAACTGAACTCCTCACACAGACTCTTTCTGTAACTCAGTGGGAAACGCTGCCTCTCTCCTTCAGTTTCCACAGCTCTAAACAGGCATGAAGTTCCCTCTGGCCTGAAGTTCTTTGAGCAAGTCCAAAAAGTTACAGAGAGATGAAAAACCCCATGGTAACAATACATCCTTGATATTGTTATGAATCCTGAGCTCAGAGTTCAGGGAGTATTAGCATAGACTGGGATACAGCATCGAGGAGAAAAGACAAATGTGCTCTCTGCTCCAACTGTGCTGTATTCCAGTCTTGCTGATAGCATCTGTGTAGTCCCCTGGGGGATGAGCCTGCAAATGGTTTTGTACTCATCCCCCTAAAGGAAACCCCCAGCCTCACAGTTTTTGAAGGATCCCTTTCCCCACCTCCCCATTACCTGCCCTTTAATAACTGTAGTAAAGGAAAAAAAAAGCCAATTGTCTGCAGCTTGCTCGCTGATGGCAAAGGAATCTGTATCTCTTTGGAAGCCTGCTGATCAAAGGCTGTGTCATCTGTGCAGGGTGCGTTTCTCTGAGCAGGAGGCAGAGTAATCAAGATGCTTCTCTACTGAGCCAGAGACAGACGCTCCAAGCGGAATGGGTCTGTTTTGGAAAACAAAGCCAGGACTCACGATTGTGCCGCGAACGTGTGGAGATAGTAGTGGCTGGAAGAGACACCCCACATTCCAGAGTTTTGGGTGTCTATGTCAAGAAGCAGAGGAAATGTGCCAATAAAATCTGGCATTTGTTAGAGAGATAAGGAAGTCTGGGGTAGATGGTGGTTCTGAGCAAGACAAAAACAGAGAACAGAAATGTTTGTGCACTCTGATGTCTTGGGTTTAGCTATACTTGTATTTATTTTAAAAATTTATAAAACATTCTCTTAAAATGATTGTGAGCTTTTTTTTAGTTCTCCCTTTTTGGCTTGACAATATTTATAAGTTATACTGGACAATAGATCATTGACTGTGACGCTTAACAAATAACTATAGAAAATGGGTCTATATCACACGTTTCTCCAGGGAAATAAAATCCATAAAAATATTAACCTCAAGAATCTCACTGTTTATAGAAACAAAAGAAAATAAAACAAACTGTAGGCACAGAGAATGAGTTTCTCTGTTCCACAGAGGCTGTCTTGTAGCTGCACAAAACTATCCAGGGTAATTATTCTCAGAGTGACCCCTGTCTTGTGGTGGCAAGATCCAGGATAATCAGAATACCTAAAGCTTCAAATTCTTCCTTACAATCTGAATTTGTAGTTAGGAGGCCAGACAAATGAGACGATGCATCTGCTTCTAGATTCTGGCCTTGAAAAATGTTTTGAAACGGGATGGTTTCCTTGCAGGCTTCCTGATTTAGTGTTTAGGTTGAAAGAGTGAAAATATTTTGTATTGACAGAAGATCAAGAGCAGATGTAGGCCAAGGTCTGAAAGCATACGTTTTAACTTACCTTTGTGTGCTGTGAGGAACTGCCTTGGAGCCAGAACGAGATCTATAAGCATGAATTGTAGGCAGTGCAGGGTTCCTGCGGAGGAAATGGTATTTTTACTGCTGGTTTCCTCATCTCTCATCCTAACCATGCACAGCGACCCCACTAAATGTTTACTAGGGATCTGGGCAGTGCTGGCCGTTTCCCCAGGAAACAAAATGTGGGTATAAACCTACTTAAGCTCACAGCTGTTAGAGCAGGAGTCTATGAGGATGGGGTGCACACAGTTTTAAAACACTTTTATTTTATTTATTTTTTGAGAACTTTCTCCATAACCACTGTATCTACATCACTACCATTCCTCTGTCTCCCATCAAACTACTCCATGTCCCTCCTTGCAAATTCATGATCTCTTATTTAATAAACCTACCAAGTCCATTTAATGTTGTTCGTGTATACATTGTCTACGGCTGACTACTTGGGACTGACATTCCAAGAGGGAGCTCAGCCCTGGAGGAATCCTCTCTCAGCAACCATTGACCTTGTGTAGGACCATGTGAAATTCCCTGTCCACATTGGCATTGGCATTGTTCTGCCATTGTTTGGGCAACCATATTGTTTCATGGGTACATTTTCCCCTGTCATGCCAGGTAGGTACAGTGTCAAGTTGGATCGTTTGAAAGTCAGGGCCTCCAAAAAAAAAAAAAAAATGCTCACAAGATGGTTCAGTGGGCAAAGGTGCTTGCCTGGAAGCCCAATGAGCTGAGTTCAATTCCTGGGACCCATAAGGTGTAAGGAGACAATAGACTCCTCTGAGCTGTCCCTGACCTCCACATGTGTGCTATGGCACACACACACACACACACACACACACACACACAGACACAAAGGAATAAGTAATTAACATCCATGCTGAGTTTCTCCATTGTTCAAAGCCTATTAGAGGATTGGCAGATCTCTTGCTTTCGTTGTTGGGTAGGGCCAGGAGGATTCAATGGTGTTGAATAGCTGTTCAAATGTTGGTGTTTCTAGATGACAAACCATAGGTACACTTGGTCCTCTGGAAGCAATGGCTAGCTGCGGTAGATGGGAAGATGTGATTTGCAAGCAGGAATTCCTTCCGTGGCTGGGGTCAGGTTGGGAGTGAGGAAGCATTATCATCAGAGTGTGAGGGGATTGTGGGTACTGTGCAGATCTAAGGAGACCTGGCCCATCTCAAAACTCTCCAGTCCTCTGGTTCCCTCCTGGCTTTCTACAGCAACGGTTTCATGTTGTGTTGACATTTCTACTTCCCTATACCAAATAAGCAAGAAATTCATATTATTTGAAATACCTCAACTTTATAAAGTATCCCAACTATATGAAATATCTCAAACATTATAAGTCGGGTGGAATTTCATCTCGTCTTTCTCTTATTTATTTATTTATTTATTTATTTATTATTTATTTATTTATTTATTTGATACGCGGTTTGTCTGTGAAGCCCTGGCTGCCCAGGAACTTGCTCTGTAGACTAGGTAGTCTAGATCTCAGAGCTCTGCGTGTCTCTGTTTTGGGATTAAAGGTGTGCATTAAGATTAAGATTTCTTAAACCAGTTTGTACTTGGAGACTAGATAAATCAGAAGATCAAAATGGCTGTCAAAAATGTCATTCTGAGACCTTTGAATCTTCAAATCCCCCTGCAGTTGTCTCTAGTATTTTCTGGTTTTTTTTTCATTGTTGTTTCTTTGTTTGTTTTTTAAAATAACACTGCACTGGTATTTCAAGGCGAGGCTGGCCAATGCTGTCCTTCCTCAAGGAAAGCTCCACGCTGCTTTATCAGTTGGTTCATAGAATACACCTATTCATCTTGTCCCAGCAGTATTTACTAAAGACTCTTGAACATAGTGTATTTTATTTTATCCTCCAACAGGCTCCTACATAGAAACTTTGGACATGTAGAGAGATGAAGAAATTGAAATCTTGCAAATGTTAACAAAACATTCAAGGTCATGAGCTAAGAAGCTGGGGAAATCCAGAGCAGACCTTTTGATTTTTGGTCTGCTTTCTATTGTGAAAATAGAGCAAAAAATATATACTTAAATAGTCAGTGAGAATATCATTTGGGCCTTTATTCACTTTCTTCTTTTCTTTTCTTTAAAAAGAAGATTTTTTTTGTTTTTAAAAAGATTCATCTATTTCTATTTTCTGTGCATTGGTGTTTTCTCGCATGTACATCTGTATTAAGGTGTCAAATCCCCTGGAACTGGAGTTACAGACAGTTGTGAACTGTCATGTGCATGCTAGGAATTGAACCCAGGTCATCTGGAAGAGCAGCCAGTTCTCTTAACTGCTGAGCCATCTCCAGTACTCCTGGGGTCTTTCTTATCAAACTTCTAAATACAGAGTTACCCAATGGACCCCGACTAGGGGAAGTCACTGTACCCCTCTATATGTCAGTTTCCTTTACTCTTGGAGGGAGGAGTGAAACATGCCAAGGTCACAAACTGACATTTTGAGGGCTGTACTCAGTCCAGTTGTGTTTGTCTGGGCCTATATATATTTTGTTTAAATTTTTAAAAAAATGTTACCATTATTTACTTATGTTGTTTTTGTGTATGTGTATATATGTATATGTGCATCACAGGCCACAGCACATATATAAAGGTCAGCGTACAACTTGTGGTAATTTGTTCTTTCTTTCCATTGTTTTGCATCCTGGGGTTCAGACCCAGGCATTCACTCTTTCTGGCAAGTACCTTTATCTGCTGAGCCATGTGGCCAGCCCACATTCTTTCCCCCTTAAAACCAGTTTATTGATTAATAGCCTACATAAAATAGAGAGCACATGTCTTATGTGTACAATCTGATAAATTTTGACACATGACCACACCCATGTAAACCATGAACACATTCAAAACGATAGACACATCCATCACCCCAAGGCTTCCCCTTGCAGCTTTGTCGTCCATCCTTGTCTCTTTGTCCCTGGCTAACAATGCATCTATTTTCTTATACTACACACACACACAAATTTGCATTCTATGATGTTTATATAAATAGAATCATATTTTTGTGTATACATGTGTGTACTTGCACATGTTATTATGCCACAACGTGTATGTAGACATCAAAGGACAACTTGGGAGAGTCTGTTCTTTCTTTCTACAGTGTGGTTCCTGGGGACTGAATTCAGGTTGTCTTAGTGAGAAGGGCTTTAAACCCATTGAACTATCTTCTGGCTGGAAGTTTTTTTTTTTTAATTTTGATAAAATCAAATTTATCCATCTACCTTTTAAAGAGTTGTGCATTTACCCACATCATTAGGCAATTGGTGCACAGGCTTCTTAGGTCTGCTGGCTTTGAATGGGCTGGAGCCCCCTCTCAAACACAGTGGATCATGGGGGGTGCCTAGGTAACTGTTTCTTTAAAAGGTGAGACATTAGAAACCCAAACAGCTATCATCCAGTGCTTTTTTAAAAGTATAATAACATCTTCCCAGTATATTCTATAGCATTACCGTCAATATAATATTACAAGTTACTTCAGGAAGGGAAAAGCGGTTCCAGTGTGTAAGATCTAGCCACCAAAGCAGAAGAGACCATGAGACCAAAGAAAGAGCAAACTGACTCAAGATGGTACGAGTGTCGTTTATTGAGGACTCATAAACAGAAATGCATGTTAGGAAACTTCAAGATCTCTGCATCCCAATTCCCAGAGAGGTGCTTTATATGTTAAATCAAAGATGGGCTGTGGCCAACCAGAATGCCTCTGACCTGTCTCAAAATCGTTTCGTATGGACTAACACTAGTTAAGAAGCAGAACAAGCCAGTGATCAGCATGTTCGTCTTTCCCCACAACTCTGCTCCATGGGGTCTGTGGGGGCCTTGTAGGAAGAGAGCAGTTCTCAAGATGGCTGTACTCATGTTGCCCTGGATCCCTGTGCGGTCATTTGAAGCGACATTACTGAGATAGTTCACTGAGTGGGAAATGTCCATGGTATATCATTAAATACTTAAAGAATAAAAAAAAGAATTGTGCATTTAGTTTTGCAGGGAGATAGTTGGGGACTGAGATGTAGTTCAGTTGGTAGATCCCCGGCACAGCACTAAGTGGTCGTTGTCGCCTGTACCTGTAATCCCTGGTTTTGGGATGTGGAGGCAGGAGGATCAGAAATTCAAGGTCGTCCTTGGCTACACAGTGAGTTCAAGACCGCCTGTGATATGTGAAACCTGCTTCAACAAACAAACAAATAAACAAATAAGCATTCGCTTATTTTATGAAAAAAGCATAAGTCTTCCCTTACCTTTTCTACATGACTTTTATTTGTAATGCTACATAATTTTAAAATTAGAAGTCAAGTCCATATACTACCACAAATCTAAAAGTTTGAGAATGTAATTGAAATTTGGGCTATTTGTATAGACTTACTGGTTGAACATCCCTCAACTCAACATTTCGACGTTTAGGTGTTGGGTTTTCAGTCAGAGGTGCTCAGCCTATAGCTGCCAGCATTTAAAACTTGGAAGATTTCAGGTAAGAGACCAGAACTTCCAATTTTTCTTAAAAACTGGGAGACCTGGCAATACTGGCCACACCGTGCAGGATGTGCTCCTCTCAACCGCGTTCTGCTGCAATGTGCCCGCCTCACTGGGCAGCCCCGGCTGGAAGAATGTATGTAGTTACTGTGTTTTGCCATGAGGGCAGAGTTGACTAATCTGGAGTAGGTTTTGAAGTATTTAATTCTGGAAAGCAATGGTTTGACTTAGCTGTGGGCGCGCCATCTTGCTTTGCTGAATGCAGAGACTTTGCCACCTCACAACTAGATGTGCTCGGGGCCCTTTGGGGCTCTGCTTTGGCAATTCTAAAAAGGGTTCGTTTATTATACTTTCAAACCTCCCTCGGGAGGTCAAGAGAGGTAGCTCCCCCACGGCCGAGCTGTAATGAACCAGGAGGTTCTGGAAGGATGGCCACAGTTACTGTTTTCACTTTTACCACGAGGGTAGAGTTGACTAATCTGGAGAAGGTTTTGAAGTAGTTAATTCTGGAAAGCAATGATTTGACTTAGCTGTGGGTGCGCCCTAAGTCTTCTTCATTTGCTTTCTGTTATAAGTTAAAAACTTTTTGAAGTATAAATATACACCATAAAATGCACACAAAATATGTACAGTTTAATGAATTTTGGAAAATGTAACTACCACCCAGTTAAGATATACAGAATTCCTAGTACCCTGGAAGCATCTTGTTCCTTTCCTATCTAATTCCTCATTTGGACTCAATTGTTAATCTAATTCTAGTAACAGCTGATCTTTTTTTATGTTCTTAAAATTATAAAGAGCGCCAAAGAAGAGTAGACCCTCTTTTTACTCTTATTTCTTCCTCTGGGCATACTATTTATTTTTCTTTTTCTTAATTATTTCCTTTATTTTTGAGATTACAATATAATTATATCATTTCCTCCCTTCCATATGCCACCCTCCCATATACCATCGTAATTTTCTTTCAAATTCATGGACTCTTATTTCATTAATTGTAATTGTTGTTACACACACACACACACACACACACACACACACACACACGCACGCACGCACTCATGCACGCACGCACGCACGCCTGAACACACATACTCACACACACGTTCCTAAACATACAAATATAACCCGCTCATTCTGTGCAACGTCACTTGTTATGCACGTATTCAGGAATGAGCAGCTAGTATTGAATAACCACTTGATGTGCTCTTTCCTGAAGAATGCTATTCTTTTGTCCCGCTTTCAGCGTTCTGTAGTTGTCTGTAGTTCTGTGTGCTGGGTTGAGTGCTTGTGGGGAATCTCCCATCCACTTTAGCCCGGCTATTGTTGTGCTTGTTCAGCTCATGTGTAGGTAGCCGTATTGTTGAGACTTCATGGGCTTAGCTTCTCACATTCCTAGGAGACTCAGTCTCCCGGAAAATCTCCTATTCCTCTGGCTCTTCCAATCTTTCTGCCCTCTCTTTTCAATAATCCCTGCCCAATGAGGGCAGGAGGTATGTGGTTGGAACCAGGATCTATAGCTCTGCATTTTCCTTGGTTTTTGTTTTCTGGTCACTGTCTGTGGCAAAAGACGTTTTCTTGATGAGAGGTAAGGACTACACTTATCTATGGGTACAAGGACAAATATTTAGAATGGAGGTAGAGATTATTCTGGTTTAGCACAGTAGCTCTTCTCTAAGATCTATGACTTCACTATCCCTGGGTAGTTGGCTATGTTTCCAGTACCAGGCATGATTTCCATATTGTTGAGCAGTTCTAATTAGAGAGCTGTTGGTTACTGCCAAGGTGTGCATGCCACTACTGCACCCTTAGAGTTATTGTGTCATGCTGGTCATTCTTATAGTTCATAGGTGTCCATATCTGGGTAGGATTGTTGGTCATTTCCCTCCTTTGGGAGCTCCTATGGTACCTTCTGGTACCATAAAAACTCGTCCTTGGAGTGAGTATTTATTTACTTTTGCAGACAAAGGCTTACCGGGTAATCCAGGCTGGACTTGAACTCTTATCTACTTCCAAAGCGCTGAAATCACAACTGGTTTGTTAGCATAGTCAATTTGATTAATCAATATTCCTCCTTATCATTAATGGATAGCATTCTATAATATGGATTTCATTTATTAACATTTTTTTGTTTTCATTGGTGGATATTGCTTTTATTACTTTGCTAATGTGAAGAAGGCTGAAGTGTATGCTGGTTTATAAATCTTTAGATTATTCATGTATTTTTAATTTCCTTTGGATAATTATCTCAGAGTAAAATCACTAATCATAATACAGGCATGCCTTTTAGGAAACATCTAGAAAGTTCACCACAGTAGTTGTAACATTTCCCACTCTTACCAGAAATGTATGAGAGACCCAAGCTGATATCCCCTTTCTAGAATTCTGTGCTTTAATATCTGATTAATTAACCTTACTTGAATGGAAATAGTGGCTCATTGTAGTATTAATTGTGTTTCCCTATAGTGGCTGTGAGCATTTTTTTGTGAAAGCATTTGCCATTTACATTCAAGTGCCCTGGTTTTTGAAACACCTTTCTAGGTCTTAACCTATTTGAAAAATTGAGTCTCTTGTCTTTTTATTATTGACTTTAGGAGTTGCAGACATAATTTAGACACGTGCCACAACATAGATGTATGGGCATATGTGTTCACGTGAAATATCCTCCAGCCTGAGTCAGTCTTTTCTCCTTCCTAAAGGTGCTTTGACTTAACATATGTCTTTAATTTTGCTGAGTTCCAATTTGCAATTTTGCTTTTATAATTATTGCTTTCTGTGTCCCAAGAAACATTTACATAGCCCTAATTACAAGGCACTTCATTTATATTTTATCCTCTGAGTTGTACAGCATTAGCATTTATGTTTAAACCTTACTTCATCTGACTTGGGTTTTCACCATGAGGTAAGATCAAGGTTTGCTTTTTCCTGGCACCATTCAGTAGACTTTACTTTCTTCTTTGAATTACACTGATGCCTGGAAAAGTTAATTGTGTGTATGTTGACAGTCTCTTTCTGGACTCTACATTCTGCTCTAAGGACAACTTCTGTAATATTCATAGTACATGGCATCTTTCAATCCATGAACACAATATCACTTGAGAAATGAATTTTATTTATAGGAATGTGGTTATTTTGGTCTTCCATTCATACTATCACTGTGGTAGGCTACATTTCCCAAATAATTTGTCCCTCTGCTTGCCCTCACTTAATGTGATGCTGTAAGGTTGTTCATTACCTTTGTAATATTTCAGAACATGTGGTCACAGTCTTGTACTCATTCTTGGTGGTGGTAACTTATGCATTGTTACCTTATTTTTCTTAACCAAATCACTAGAGGCTTAGCAAGTTTATTAATACTGTCAAGGATAAATTTTAGGTTTGCCCATTTATCTCTATTACTTCTTTCTAATTTCTCTCTTCCTCTCTCTGTCTCTCTCTCTGTCTCTCTTTCTCTGTCTGTCTGTCTCTCTCTCTCACCTTCTTAGTTCCTTCTGCTTTGCTATTCCTTTGCTGGATTCTTCAAGTAGATGTCCTGGTATACACATCCATTATGAAATCTTTTCTACTAGGGTTATTAACATAGTGATTAATTTCTAGATTCATATCGGTTCTCTGTGTGCCTTTTAGTTGTGAGTTTTTGCTTTTATTGTTTTGCTTGTGATTTTTCTCCCTCAGTATATGATATGATCTTTTAATTTTCTTTATTTTTTGAGGAAAGGTCTTGCTTTGTAGCAGGGTCTGGCTTGGAAATTGTAGTTGCATCTGGCCTGGGAGTTGTGGTTTTTCTGTCTCTACCTCCCAAGTGCTGGGTTTGCAGGTGTACGACACCATGCCTATCTTGGCCTATCTTGGTGAATATTCTATAAATGACTGAAAAGGCTATATGTTCTATTGCATTTTTCTCATACAGTTGGGATATTTATTAACTTTTAAGGCTACCATACAAAGTGATGGGTTTCATCATGGCTGCATATATGCTATTATCTGCTGTTCACTTGCTCTCTTGTTTCTCTGCACTCTTCCAGGACCACTGATCTAGCTGGTTCCCTTGTTTCCTCCAGTTAGCATCTCCTTCTTTGTTATATTCCATTAGCCTTTCTGATTTTCACCTCCTTTAATATCCCTTCCTTCCCCTCATAATCTCCTCTCTATTATAGTTTGGACACACACACACACACACACACACACACACACTCACACACTACATTTTCTTTCTTTATTCATTTGTCAGTGGACATCTAGGCTCATTCTGCTTCCTGGCTGTTGTGAGTACTGCAGCTAGAAACATGGCTGTACAAGAATCTTCTATTACTTTTGACTTGGAGTCCTTCAGGAATTTGGCCAGGGATGGTCTATCAGGCCACATGGTAGTTCTATTTTCAGTATTTTGAGCTCCTTCACACAGTGTGTGCACTTTGGTTGTTGAGTGTGACATTCATGAACACCCACTGAACTGAGCTGGTTGAGAATGCTCACATTTTAAGTATCTTTATTGATTTCCTATAAAACCCTCTATTACTAAGAGAGGATTCCGTTTTCTAACTGTGATAGCCTATTTTCTATTCTTTCTTTAAATTTGCTGAGTTGTTCTTCCTTTTTTTATTGAAAACGTACATATAGACATACAAAAATTTAGTTTCTATGTGCTTCTGACGAGTTGAAGTCTTATGCACTAACCTTCTTTAGGGATGCTCTGTGCTTTAACAGTGATTATATGATCGTGGTAGAACCACCCCAGCAGTTGTGACTCTTAGGTTGTGTATTGTTAAGGGGTCCATCACCCCAGTAACTTGGATTCTTTGGTTGTATATTGTTACGGGGTCCAGCTATTGGGGTTTTGAGACATGGTCTTATTGTAGAGCTAAAGCTGGAACTCATTCATTCTGGTCTCAGACTCTTACTTCGTTTGCTTCTGACTCTAGTGCTGTGCATTAACATGCCCAGTTAGTTTTTAAATAATTATTTATGTAATATTTTTAAATATACTTGCTTCTAATCTGTCTTTATGTTTCAACTATATTCCATGAGTAGGGTACATAAGACATTTGTACTCCCCTTTTCTGTAGCCTTAGACTCGCTTAGCATCAATGGGACTGTTCTACTAACCTCACAAAAACTCACCTTAAAATTTAAAGTTATGGCTAGCTGCTTTCTAGTTAAACCAGATTCATCATGCCAAGAGACTAATAGCCAAGTAAAGAAGTTGCCATTCTGGAAGAGTAATTGGCTATAATTTTTGGGACAGGGTTTCTCTGTGTAGCCCTAACTGTCCTGGAACTCATTCTGTAGACAACACTAGCCTCAAATTCAGAGATCTGCCTACCTCCGCCTTCCAAGAGCTGGGATAAAGGTATGTGTCACCATACCTGACTTTGACTTTTTATTATTTTTGAGTGTTTGGTAGATATCTATTACACATGGCATGGTCATACAGAGTCTTAGCAATCTATTCTGTGATTTTATAATTCAAAATTGTCTTTTACTTCATACAGCATCTGTCCCACATAGCCATCATTTAATAACACATAATAGTGTGGGTCATATGTGCCAGACAGCAGCCTTGTACCACAGCTTGGTTTTGCGGAAGATTTGGTTCTTTTGATATACTTACTGCACTGATATAGAGGATTTCTCCCTAAGCATCTGTCCTCTCAATGTGTTCAACATTTGAAAACTGAGCATGAACTAGAACCAGTTAGCTCTGTGTGTACGCACATGTGTGGTTCCTGGAATAATCCTTAATTGCCCATCATTTGTTTATTTTTGTTGGATGGTTTGAAAATGGCCTTGTTCACACAGTGCCTTTACGTACATTTATTCACGTCTTGCTCCAAGGAATGCTGAGTTCTATTGCCCCACTCCATAATTCCATAAGCCAGGTCCCCTCCCTGGCTATCTTTCTCACCCCACTGTTCCTCACATTAACTTTGTATACATCACTTCTTCAGTTAAGCACTTCTGTCTCGATTTCATTTGGGGATATTGCCATCCTCATTGCTATCAGCAAGTCCTGTGCCCTAACAACATCTTCCTAGCTTCAGCTCTGGCCTACAGAAGGTCAGCACGGCTGGGCTTCTCTCTGTGATGATGGTACCCTGATAATACATTCTCCTTCCCATACTTGTTTCCTGATTTCCACTCCTCCAGTTGTATCTTCCAGATTTATCTTCACAGCCTCAAATAACATGAAGCTATATCTTGATATTTCAGTCAGAACATTATCTCTTGACTTACCATTATGAAATGGTACAGACATTGCCACAGACACCACTATATACTTCTCATCCTGTTCTCCAAGAGTAATAACATAATTTTGACCAGACTTAGTGTTTTAATAGTTTATCTGCATGGTTTTTATCTATAGCTAACTAGACCACAGGATTTCTTTTTATTTCTTTCTTTTTTTGCCCTTTTGTTCAACTATTTTTATTTCATGGAGTTATTGATTACCTTATAGTTGTTTGTCTAGTTTTCTGTATGATCATCACCAATTCACCCTAAACTACTTCCTCTAAAGTGAAGTCTCTCTCAGACCTAAATCCACCTGAGAATCTCTCCAATGACGACCTCTCTCCTGAGCCTTAGACTTGTCTCAATCTTGGTTTATTCTTCCTAATTAGTCATTCACTGTGTCTTTTAGAATCTCCCTTCATTATTATTCTGAAAATTCCCTTCACCTCTCTTTTACCCTAGATTCCATGCCTGGGATAGATTCCCTCTGTCCCCTGTTAGTTTATGGTGGGTTGAGTTATCTATATTCCAGTTCCACAAATCTGTGAAAGTGTTCTGTTACATGAGAAGAGGTAAGGATAATATGATAAGAATGTCACCTCGCTTTAGCAAGTAGACTCTGTGGACTCACATAGGTCTTTAGCAGAGAGGAAATGTGGAGAGATGGGGAGAGAGAGAAATTTGAAGATGATGCACGACTAGCTTTGAGACTAGAAAAGGCATGAGCAAGGAACACGAAGAATGAGCTTTGAGAAACTAGAAAGTTATAGCTTTCCCTCTTGAGCCTCAGAAGGAATGTGTTTGGCTAACACTTAGACCTTAATAAAACTGACTGCAGACTTCTAGTTTGCAAAAGAAGAAATTGTGTTGTTTTTAAACCACCAAGGTTATAGCAATTTATTACTGAAGCTACAGGAAATTATTAAAAGATGCATATATAATTTTTTGTCATTTTGCATTCTTTTCGTATTCTAAATGATAGTTCAGCTGGGTATAGAATTTTTAGTTAAAAATACTTTTTCAGAATTCTAAAAGCACTACTCTAAGGCTTTTTTTGCTTCTAATACCGTGTTTAAAAATACTAAATGCTGCTCTCATTCTTGTTTGTACCTAATTTGTTTTTGTTAACTATTTTATATCTTGGAAAGTTTTTAGGAACTTTGCTTTGTTTTCAGTATTTTGTATTTTTGCAATGATTTTTTTAAGCTCTAAGAGTCTTTTTATCACATATTATGCTATTGTGCTAAACTTTCACTAGGATTGTTGAGGTTTGGCTATGAAGACTTTTATCTAGTTGCTAGCTGGTGGACTTTTGGAAATTGATAGGCCTCTGATGTAATCATTGGATTAATCTGTTGAATGATTCATAATTGAATGGAACATTGGAAGGTGGTGGGATATGGGGCTTGATTGGAATTAGTGAATCACTGGAAGTATGTCTTTGAAAGTTATAGTCTATCTCTCAGCTCTTCTATTCCCTGACTTCCTTGAGGTGAGCAGCTCCTGCAGCCAGCTGCCACAACTTGCCACTTCCGCCCTGTCTCAGGCCCAACACAATGGAGCCAGCTTAACCAGGGACTGAAATCTCTAATACCAGGAGCCAAGACAAATAAATATTTTTTCCCTTAAGCTATTTTTTTTCAGGTGTTTATCACAACCGTAGAAAATTAATTTGAGCTTTTAATGTGTTAAAACACATCTTTGAGTTGAAGCAAACTTTATGTGTTAATTATCTTATCTTGTTTGATATAATTATCTCTTCTAGAGTCTTTAGTCCTAAGAAGACTTCCTCCTCTGGTGGTCCTGTGGTTTCCTGCTACCCCTTGACTACCATCCCTTTGTTTCCTGAGCTGACATTTTCATTCCTCTATATTCAATTTCAACCATGACATTGTGAAGTCTAGAAATATCTTTGTTTTCTTAGCCTTCTTTTATGCCCTGTTGCAACCTGTTCTTGACTTATTAAGGAATATCTTCCTTGAGTTCTCTGAATGTTTGAATTACGGAAGTATGTGGGGATATCAATGATTTCTCCTACCACAATCGTCTAATCTATCCCAGTTGCCTCTTCTAATTTTCTCAATCTCAGTCTTTTGTGTTTTGGGTCTTTCTTCAAATGATGTTTTTTTGACTTATTTTGAAAATGTCTTTGACGTATAATTGAGATAAATATGTTTAAAAATATACACACAATGATGCATACACACATGTAACAACAATTAAGGTCAAAAGAGGCCATGAATTTTAACAGAGAGCAAGGAGGCACACATTGGTGGGTCTGGAGGAGGGAACAGGAAAGAAGAAATGATGTAATTAGAATCTCAAAAAAAAAAGTTAGGAAGTGTTTTTTTTTTTTGTTGTTTTTAAAGTGTAATTCCTGTCAGGTGGGCAAGGTGCCCCTAGGTAACAATTATTTGAAATGACCAACGCTGGTGCACTATAGAATTCTGGCCATATCTTTGCTGCATTCGTCTCTCATCTGCCTAAGTAGCCAGACTTGCTGTCCTCTGTCTCTGTTTAAATTGTTCAAATGTAACCTGGGGCTGAGACCTGACAGAGATTGAAGGATGACAGCATATGTGGACTGTGTGAGCCTAAGGTGGGCGCAAGTTAGCAGAGTGCTCTCGTCAAGGCTTCTTCTTTGGGCGTTAGTCAGAGCTAGCTGTGTGATATCGTTAAAGTGCTCTTACTTGTATTTATAAAAAAATTAGACATACAATGAAATGAACGGTGTGCACTTAGACTGCCAGCTTTCTGCTTGCTCCTCTAAGTCAGTTCTGAATTTACCCTTAATATATACCATATAAGGAACACTGGGCTTTCTTTAAACATTTATCATTTAAAGCAATCACTTTTAGGGGAAGAATTTGGAGGACAATTTCAGGAAGAAGAGGCTTTAAGCAATTTTCATCATGGGCCATCATCATGTTGCCTGGTAACATCTATTGGAGTCTGCCTGCCCGCCAGTCGAGAACAGTCTCTCGGTGCAGCCTCTAGCTCCAAGTCTTTCAAGATGGAAACTGCTGGCTAGTTTTAACGTCAACTTGACACAAACCAGTCGTCTGAGAGAAGGGAACCTCAAATGAGAAAATGCCTCCATAAGATTGGGCTGATGCCAAACCTGTAATGCGTGTTCTTAGTGACTGATCGAAGTGGGAGGGTCCAGCCCATTGTGGGTGGCACCATCCGGGCTGGTGGGTCCTGGGCGCAATAACAAAGCAGGCTGAGCAAGCCAGCAAGCAGTTCTCCACTACCTCTGCACCAGCTCCTGTCTCCAGGTTCCTGCTCAGTTTGAGTTCCTGCCTTGGTGTCCTCGGTGGGCTGTGATTCAGGATATGTAAGTCAAATAAACCCTTTCCTCCCCAAGTCTCTTCTGGTCATGGAGTTTCAACACTCTAACCCAGAAACCACGTGACTTGCATGCAGTCAATTCTGGCCTAGAGAGTCACATACTCAGCCGCTGCTCCTTCCGTGGTCCCCACAGTCTATCTGTAGGCTGCAGGGTGGGAGGAGACGGGTAGAGCTGCTGGGTCATCGCACACCGCCTGGTGTCCTAAAGGCCTCCTGCCTACCGCAGTGCTCAGACTTCTCCATGTTCCTGCTTTGATCCTGGTCTCTGACTTGCCCTCTAACAAGCCACCGATGGCTTGCTCAACTGTTGAGACCAGCAGTTTTCCGTGCCATTGAGGTGTCACTGGTTACCTGAATTTGGCCTTCTCTAGTAAAGTCTGACTCCTTTCCCAATGTGCCATTCATGGAGTGATCTCCTTCTGTCCTGGGATGCCACATAATTACTTTATATTCCTGGCTACTCTTTTTTTTTTTAAAACCAGAGTTACTAATTCTTTTCATTAAACTCCTCTTATTCAATCTGTGCATCTCAAGGTTAGACTCAAACTTCTCCCATGAGCTTCAATACATGCACACACTTAGGAAACCATCACTACAATGAGTATAATGGATGTCTTAACATCTGTGTGTCATTCTTCCTCCCCTTCCCTGATCCCAGGTCAACACCATTCTGTTTTTTTCCATCTGTATAGACTAGTTTACGTTTTCTAGAATTTTATATAAGTAGACTCACATAGTATATATATTTAAAATGTAGTTATCACTCAGCATAATTATTGTCTACATTTAATTGTGTGTTAATAATTTATTACTTTTTTATTGCTGAGCTGTATTGGATTATATGGATATACCAGAGTTTATCCATTTACCCAATGATGGACATTTGGGTTATTGCCAACTTTTGTCCATTACAAATAAAACTGCTATCAATTTTCCTGTATAAGTCCTTTTGTGGGCATTTCCTTTCATCTCCTTTGGATAAATATTTAGGATAGGGATGGCTGAATCATATGGTAGGTATAGATCTTGCTTTTAACTGAAAAACACTATTTTCTAAAGTGACCGTGCCATTTTATATTCCCATAAGCAAAAAGTGAAAGTTCCAAGCTGTTCCAAACTCTGGATCCTCACCTGGACAGGGCTCGCCTTCTTAACGTCGTCTTCTCTGTTTGTGGCTTGTGTAGCATCTGATGATGGTTTCAATATGTATTTTGCTAATCATGAATATTGTTTATCTTTTCATGGTTTCCGCCCCCCCTTCAAACATCTTTTCTGGTAAAGGGTTTGTCAGGTGTTTCCCCCACTTTAAAGGCCGGCTTGTCTTCTTGTCCTCAAGCTGTGGAGTTTCCATGTGTATCGTGTGTATCCTAGAGACAAGTCCACCATCAGACAGAGGCTTTGCACTTCCTTTCTTTTTTTATTTTTATGGAAATGTTATAAAGAAGACTTATTCTGCTATTTGTGTCTCTGTCAGCATGAGGGTATGTACACATGTGTGATGGTCTCAGAGGCCAGAAGAGCATGTCAGATTTCCTGGAGCTGAAGTTACAGGCAGTTGTGAGCTTACTGACATAGGTGCTGGGAACAAAACTCCATTCCTCTGAAAGAAAGGAAAGTGTTCTTTTTAAATTTCCTTTTCTTTTTTAAAAAAATATTTATTTACGTGCATTGATGTTTTGCTTGAATATATATCTGTATGCATGAATATCTGTATGAGCGTGTCAGGTATCCTGGAGCTGGAGTTACAGACAGTTGTGAGCCGCCATTGGGTACTAGGAATTGAACCCAGGCCTTCTGGAAGAGCAGTCAGTGCTCTTAACCACTGAGCCATCTCTCCAGCCCATGGGCAAGTGTTCTTAACCACTAAACTATCTCATAAATCCCAATGATGACTTTTGCAAGGCAAAATTTGTCAGTTAAAAATTATTGAAAGTTGAGCCGTTTTGGCTAAGAAATTCACACAGAATAAAAGATTACCAAGACTTCCTCCTACATTTGTCCTTGGAAGTACTGCACTCTGTACTCTGTACTGGCTCAGGATTAGCTTTATCCACAGTCCTTTACAGGCTTTGCTTTCTTTTGTATGTACTTGTTTGTTTTGGTGTGTGATGAGAGTTGTGTGTATGTCGTGCATGTGTGGTTCTGCACAAATGGGGTGCACATGACCCTGTGTGTGCCATGTGGAGGCCATCACAACTCTACATCAAAAGTCTTATTCTGTTTCTTTCCACCTTCTTGATTTTAAAAGTGGTCTCTCACTGAACTGGAGACTCTCTGTTTTGAGATAGCTGGCCAGTGAGCTCTTGGGATCTGCCTGTCTCAGCAGCCCCCGCCCGCTAATTCCCATCCCCAGTGCTGGGATTACAAGCTTGTACAGAAATGCCAGCTTTTTATATGAGTACTGAAGATCAAACTCAGGTCTTCATGTTTCCCCAGCAAGTGCTCGAGCCCCTTGAACACTTCTTTATGTGTTTCTGTCCATGTGCAAACAGACATAGAAGAATAGTGGATCAAAATACATGCCATCAAGATTGTGTTAGGAATTCAAATTAATCTACTTATTCCATCTTATAGTGTAAGAGTTTTAGCAAAAAAAGAATAATGGTAATAATTTATTTAGTATACACATCTTAAAATTGTATAAAGAATGCCTAGTATGGTAGGTAATGCACGCCTTTAATTCTAGCACCTCAGGAACTTGTCTACATGATGTTCTAGCCCAGCCAAGGCTACATAATGATATCCCATCGCGAATAAATAAATAATATTTTATAATGAATATTTTTATGCTAAAACTACTTTGTACAGTTGGTTCTATTATCTAGAAGAGAATGTTGTATCATAAAGAAGTTAGATAATTTGTTCAGGTCATCTAGCTAGGCCTGTCCCACACTAAACCTATGTTCTTAATCACTAATAAACCAGTTAGCACACAGTGCCTACTTAGTTTATGACAGGCATTGTGCCAAGCTTTTGGGAAGCATTAGCTGTTCAGAGCATAGCTAGATGGTAGACATTAATGTATTTATTTGCTGATGAGGAAACTGAGATACTATGACCCAAGTTCCCACAGTCAGCTAAGAGCAGAAGCAGGGTTAAATTCCACATCACCCAGCTTGTGAGTTTGTGCACATAGCCATCCTGCCATGCACTTTCTCTAAGAAGGGAAATTAGTGCTATATACTCCTGGACTAAACCAAGAAAATGCACCACAAGGGTCTTTTGTTCAATAATGTCATAAGTGAAACAAATGAAAGATAGCTTTTATAAAATGTACTGCCGGTGGCACCTGACCGTGTTTGTGGCTATATTTTTGAGCATCCACAGTAGTAATAATTTGAGCTAGAGATGGGGAACCCAAGGCAGAGGATTACCTCCCTGGGCATCAGAAGCCTCCGGATCAGAGCTTGAGCTGGGAGCCCAGGGAAGAGACCAGCTTCACCTGTGTTCTCTAATCTGCTTGTGTCAGTACTGGCTTGGCAAAGGCAAGGGCAGGGTCAGAGGAGGCCTGCAGGAGAGACATTTCAATTGCTCACAACCTTTCTCTTAACCTGCCACAGGATGTGAGGTAACGGTGTAGAGAGAGTGAGCTAGAGAGCCTGACATGGGCTTACACAGAGCCTTGGACTGGTTCGTCTGGGCTCCGGTAATACTTTTGACCAGCTTTGTGAATGTGACTGGGGAACTTTTACTGTTTCGAGTGCCATGTTCTCTTATATAAAAATGCCCAGGAGGGCGTACTTGTTAATTTCCAAGGCCTTTTCCAGCTCTCACATTCCACATGTCTGTGATTCTGTGATTAAGTTCCTGGAAGGTTTAACTACTGATAAAAGTGCCATTAAGTTCTGTATACTCAGCCGTGGCAGCTGTCTGTTACCTAAGATTCCCAGTCTGGTGGGGGGACCAGGGGCAGCGTGAGTGAACAGGAAAGGTTCCTTGTTGGCTGGATGGCTCGTTACACTGTAGATGGAGGGAGGGCCACCTGCACTGTGCATGATAACCGAGTGCCTTTGATTTCTGTGTCACAGTGCACTAAAGCCAACCATCAAAGACACTTTCCCAACAAGAGAGCCTTATGCCGCACGTTCCCCAGGCGAGTGACTAGAGATAATTGAGACAGGACGGAGTGGGTCACAAGCGGTAAGACTTGGAAGACATACCAATTTGTGGGGGTGAACTGGTTGACCCAAAGGCCCTTCTGTCTATCATTCCCTGACCTCAGGTCAGACTCACAAAACAAGGGAAAACTATTAAGGCAGCTGGGCAGGCTCTTGCCCTCAAGTCTTAGCAAAGAATAGGTGATTATTTGTCCCACATGGGCTAGCTGTTCACCTGCCTGGAGGCACCAAGCTGGAGGTTTAGAGGCTGTGACCTGCTGGGATATACACTGTTTATTCTCCAGGTTTCTGTTTTTTAGGGGCCTGCTTTCCATGGAGCATAGGAAGTCCACAGAATAAGACAAGGAACAAATAAGACAAGGAACTAATTAGATAAAGAAAATTTTCCAAATGGTGGTCTAATTCTTGTTCTCAGACCAAGCTCTTATTGTCCTCCAGTTGTTTGCAGGATCCAGGACACTTAGACAATCGAAACAGAATTCTTGTTTGCAGCAAAGCGACAGCTCATTTTAAAACCCTGGAGATGCCAGGCACTGGTGGTGGCGCACACCTTTAATCCCAGCACTCGGGAGGCAGAAGCAGGTCAATCTCTGTGAGTTCGAGGCCAGCCTGGTCTACAGAGTGAGTTCCAGGACAGGCTCCAAAGCTACAGAGAAATCCTGCCTCAAAAACAAAACAAAACAAAACAAAAAACATTCTAGAGCTGAGGCCAGGAGGGTACTACAATATTGATCCACTTTAACCCCATTTGCAGAAAGATTATAACATGCCAGGTTCGGCTTAAGATCTTTTAGTCTGCTCATGGGAATAAATCTGGATATTGTTTTGCCACCCATGGTCGATAGAGAGTGTGGACAAGCCATTCACTTTCTTTTTGCACACCAATTTTTAAAATTGTAACATGGGAAGTAATATATTTAATGAAGCAAAGTAACATGCAGTTTAGTTTTAATAACTTAAAAAGTCTCAGTGCATATAAAGCACCAGGCAAACAGGAAATAGTAAGTGATCATGTGATCACTGGCAGGGTCTGAGCATCTTTGTGTTCTGGGGGACAATACTGATAAGGGTCCTTAGTTACTTGCATCCTTGGAACCTAAAGCAGGGCCTAGGATGCAGTGGGTGCTCATTTTATGTGATCCAGGGTATTCTCTGCAGGGAAACACTAAGAACATTTATGAATTACAAAGTTAATAAATGGCAGACCAGTAGAAAAGGATAAAAACACTGTAAGTAGGAGGTTTAAAGACTCATCTAAACCAGAGCAGAGCAAGAAAAACACACCTTATTCAAAGAAACGGAATACCTAAGCGACATAAGAAGTATAAAAAGGATCGAATTGACATAGTACCCTATGTTTATATTTGGATGACAGAGAAACCCCTTTCGGGAAATCTGGAGACAGTGACAATAAAGGACCCAGAGGAATCTTCTGTTAATGTCCCCAAAGAAGCAGAACAGATGACCGGGCTGTTAATGTAGTGAGCCTAGGAATTAAAAACAAAAGGACACACGAGTCAGAGTCCTTTGTGTCAGGACTCCCTCTTCAGCAACTCTTGGGAAGGAAGAAATCAAAGGGGCATTGTATACTTCGGGTACATATCCCCTCACCAAGCGCCATAGTTAAACAGTGGCAAAGCAAGACGGCTACAATCTGGGTCTCCTAAGTCATCCAATCACACATTGGGCTGGAAGCCCCCCAAAGTCCTTCTTTCTTAAAAGGTCTCAAGGGTCCGGTCAACATCAGTGACTGGTCCCAAGCAAGTGGAGGAGGGGAGGGATGTTGGGCCTGAGGGAGGTGCAAGAGCTGCTTTCTGGGATGCACTGGAGGGTGCGGGTCCAGAAGGTGGCAGCAGAGGGCGCTGGGACCCCGGCCTGGGCCCGCCTCTGCCATTGGTCCGGGCTGCGGCTCTGGGTTGTAGAGTTGGTGGAAAGTGACAAGTTTGGCGAGAAGAGCGATCTCAGAGAGCTGGAGGAGCCGCCGCCGAGTGAGCCCAGAGTCCACAACTCCAGGCACTGGGCACGGTCTTCTAGAGTCTGAGCCGGGAACACACGGTGCACTAGAACGACCGGGACAGCCTGGGACTGAACGGCCGGCCGAGGCAGGGCTGCTTCCGAGTACCCCGAGAAACCGCATTCCCGGGTCCGAGGCGGCCGGGCGGAGGCGGAGGGAGCGGGTCAGAGGGACAAAGAGCTTTGCAAAGGTCCCCCCCCCCCCGCCGGTATTCTGCGAGTGCCTGCGGGCGTGACGAGGTGGTCAGGAGCCCAGAGCGAACCCGTGGATGTTCTGCGCGCCGCCAGGGAGCCACCGCCGCCGCCACGAGAGAAGGAATGCACCGGCCGCGCCACCGCGGGACGCGCCCGCCACCGCTGGCGCTGCTGGCCGCGCTGCTGCTGGCAGCACGCGGGGCTGCTGCCCAAGGTAAGCGGCGCCCGCGCCCGGGTTCCACGGTCTGTTCCGCAGAGCTGGGTGGCGGACAAGCGCCTCGCCCACCCGGGAGCAGGGCGTTTGGCCGCCCCAGCATCGACCGCCGGCAGGAGGCCAGCAAGGACTGGCCATGAAGCTAGGCTGCAGGCTGCGGTGTCCTGGGGTACTGGTCCTCGGTGTCAGCCACGATTGTCAGCGCTGACAGGAAGTATAGAAGGAATTTAAGGGGTCTTGGGGGTGATGCTGGTCCTCTGCTTATCTCTTCCTGGATTCCCAGCGCACCCCAGCTGGGATCCAGTTTGTCTACTCTGTCTTGGAGAGAGTTTGCATTTCCAGTCATGCCTCCGACTGAGCTCAGGAGGTCCGCGAACCCGCTCAAACAAAAGTCCTGTGCTCCCGGGGACTCCGTTGGCCTCTCATCTCCACGGCTTGGCGCTCAGAGCCTCCCGCCCTGCAGAGGGTCACTCTGCAGGCCAAAACGTTTGCTCCGCCACTACCACTTTGTGCAAAATAAGCAGTCAGAGGAGGCCCACTGCTCAAAGTGCTCTGTGTGTGTGTGTGTGTGTGTGTGTGTGTGTGTGTGTGTGTGTGAGAGAGAGAGAGAGAGAGAGAGAGAGAGAGAGAGAGAGAGAGAGAGAGAGAGAGAGAGAGAGGCGGAAAAGGGGGGAGCCATGTAATGCATACTTGATTTTGGTCATCTCCAGAGATAATAGCAACAGTTAGAGAAAAACTCCACCGTCAGCCCGAGCGTCTTAGTTCCCTGCGGGAAGCTTGGATCCTTGCTGGGTCTGAGCCGGTACACAATGAGAGCGAAGAACCCGCTGCGCCAGTGGAGACAACCAATTCATTCTTTGGAGGTTGGAGGGGGAAAGTTGATTAAAGTCTCCGGGGGTCTTGGGCCTCACTTTTAACATGCATCCCTTGAGGGGGGAGCCCCTGGACTCTTCCCGCCCACACTTCCAGCCTCAAGCCTCTGTAGATAAATAAGCCCCAGCTCTTCTGTCACTCATCTCTCAGCCAGTTAGAGTCTAGTTTACGTAACAGCTGGGAAAAGATCCATTCACTGACTGACTGCCGATTTCATCTTTACTGAGAGTTAGGGGTGACTTTCTTGGTACAGAGCACTCTGCAAGGAAGTTGGGTGCGGATTTTGATCTCCTGGAGATGACTTTGGGACCGGAGCACTCACAGAGCAGAGTTCTGAAGTGCATTTGTGCTAACCTCAAAGCCGTGTGTGTGTGTGTGTGTGTGTGTGTGTGTGTGTGTGTGTGTGTGTGTGTGTGTGTGTACAGTTTTACAGTTTCTAATTGTCATTAAGATGCACCTCAGCAGGAATTTCTTTTGGGAAACCCCGATGAAATGTAAACAGTTTGGTCTCATGGCTGTTTTGCTTGGTGATGCCAAACATCTGGCTCTGTGCCATTACACCTGGATGAAAAGAAGAAAATGGGCCGTGCTGCTGACCCGATGTAAACATTCTCCTGAGGTCCGTGGTCCAGCACAACTGGGTGGTTCTAAGTAAGGCTGGGTTCCTGGCACGGCACCCGTGCTTAATTGCATCATTCCCGTGGGCTCCTTTTGCACTTAGCCTTACAATAGCCAGTGCTCCTTAGGTAACAGCCTCTGCTTGTGGGGATGGGGTGGGAGGTTCGAAGGTAGGGTTGCTCACGTTTTTTGGTCATCTGCTTTTAAATAACCATCCACACAATGAATTTTCACGTGTAAAACTATACTGTTATCAGCAGCTTCCCCAAATTCCCCTGCCTTTAATTGTGGGCTTTCAAATGTTAGAAAGTTCATTTTGCCTATCCCTGTTCTATTTCCTAATAATAGGCTCAAACCTGTTGCTCTCTTACCTCTTAAATCCCTTTCTTTTTTTTTTTTTTTTTTTTTTTTGTAAACTCTTGACCTCTGTTCTGGCCTGAGGTTTCTAAGGTAACCCTGTCAGTGGCTCAGGATATCAGTGAAGGGGGGAGGCATAGCATATATCTCATCTATTTCATTGAAAAAAAAAGGATGGATCAATATTCCTCCCATCACTTTTCTATTTGATTGGCAGGGAGGAGGAAACCTTTACATGCATTGTTTCTGGCCTGCCTCCTCCAAAGCTGAACCTCTGCAGACAGAGCTCCGGGTCATTGGAACCTATCTGATCCTTTCTCAGAATCCTGCTCATTTTGTGTTTTGGTTGCTTGAAGCCAGAGGGAGATGTTCCAAGACTCTGCTGTTATTTTCCAAGTCTCCAACTGCCATATCAGTAGGGGTCTGTCCCTACGGAATTTAGAGTAGGAGTCTCCTGAGGGTCACGAGCCTGTCAGCTTTGTTGGTGAGTGAATACATTGAAGGCCCAGGTCAGCCTCAGCTTTTATTAGGGATGCTTGAAAAATCTGACCTCGATGGCTAGGTGGCACCACAGAGGCAGGGTAGGTAGGGGGTGTGGTCAGGCAGCTTCTGGCAGGGTTCATTTATTAGTGATTTATTTTATTGGAAAATATAGTAGGCTATTTTGCTCCTCTAATGTCCAGAGGAGAGGCATTATCGAATACTTAGGAGTTGTTTTATTTTACTGTTGTAGGCGAGTGAGCGGCGTAGGGTATGTATGTATGTGTTTCTGTGGGTTTGTGCACATATGCACATGCATGTGGGTGTTCCTATGAAGCCAAAGGTCAGTGTTGAGTGTCTTCTTCAATTTCCACCTTGTTTTTTGAAACATGATCTCTCATTCACTCAACCTGGAGGTCATCCACCCAGCTAGGCTGGATGGCCAATGGGCTCTAGGGATCTCTTTGTCTATGCCTGGGGTTATATGTGCATGGCCAGCTTTTCCCTGAAGGCTGGGGATCTGAGCCCGGGTTCTCATGTTTGCATGACAGCCACTTGTGGGTTTTTGTTGTTGTTGTTGTTGTTTGTTTTGTTTTGTTTTTGACTGAGTCATCTCCCAAGACCCAAGACCAAGATTCTTTCAAAAGCTAAGTTTTGATCTATTATATTCTCTGTCTCCTGCATGTGAAAATAGGCTCTAAATTCAACTTTTCAAATGTTTCTAAACTCATGCCACTTACACCCAAAATAACATTTTGCCTGTTATTCAATTACAAGCATCTACACATTTCAGATATTTAAAAAATGTACACAGTATATTTGGAAGAGCTGATTTTTTTAAACCCTAAGTACACTGATATAAATATCTATTTTCAGAGAAATGGGTTAGTGGCTCTCATAAGTTAGTACTACCCCTCAGAACTCTCACAGTCACCCTGTGAGGGTGACCGTATAACTAATTCGTTGGGTCAGGTGAGGCATGGAGATGTGAAGTTGCTTTCTCAAGGTCATATGACCAGGGAATGGCTTTGCTGTGCTTGTAAGCCCTGAGAGTTGGCATGGTTATCAGAACTGACCTCTATCCTACACAGTCCCTCCTGGGCTGGTTCTTATACTTGCCTTCTTTTAACGGCTGGGACAGAGGTGGTGCTTCCTTAGGTTTTTAAGGGCAGTGGAGAAATGTTTTCTTTGCCATCACCTAGAGGGCCATGGCTGCTCCTACCAATCTTGCAGAGACAGACTGCAAGTGCTGGGGTTAGCCAGGGCCTCTCAGTCTAAAAGAATTGCATTTTTGCAATGTGGTCATGCCACTTTGCTGCGATTTGAGGAGTGTGTCTGGTAGCTCCTTCCAGCTAGCGATGAGATGTCTTTTGATGGAGTACTTGTGCATTTGCATTTCGGTCATTACCAGGGGTGGAAGTGGAGGAGGGTTGATTTATTAGAGTGCTATCTAGAAGGAGAACTGACTGCCAGCTCAGGGTCCCAGGAAGGAGCTGATCCAGGCAGGTCCGGCTGCAGCTGGAAAAAACTTGACTCTTCCAGGGGCTTTCTCAAACAGAAAGTCCTGGGCCTGGCTTCACTGAGTCTCTGGGTTATGACGGTGGAGATGGGTCTCTGGGCATGCAGGAGGAGAAAGGAACAGTCTTTTAGGACTCTGAGAAAGTTCTGTGATTGAAGGGGGAAGGGTGAGGGGACTTCAAAAATCTTTAACTAAATGCAGCTGCCTGTTACATGGAGCCTGACTTGCATGCCAGGAATATCTCAAAAGCTAACGAATACAAAATAAAAATAAACAGCAGGAGAAAGGCTCGCTCTTTGTTGCAGTAAGCTTGGTTGGGGTTTTCAGTTTGTTTAGGAATGGGATAATTGTGGCATCCACTTTATTTTGGTAAGGCAATGAGTCGCGGTGGATGTGATGTCATTGGGATGTCCCACCACCTGACCC
Organism: Ondatra zibethicus; assembly: GCA_004026605.1. Taxonomy (NCBI): domain Eukaryota; kingdom Metazoa; phylum Chordata; class Mammalia; order Rodentia; family Cricetidae; genus Ondatra; species Ondatra zibethicus. The sequence goes on along the minus strand of PVIU01000019.1, from coordinate 311,137 downwards.
CATTCCGTGCCCCCACACTGCCCCCAGAACACCCAGGCTTGGTCATCCATGGATCCCATGGCTCAAGCTGTTGCTCTTGAGTGAATTACATTGGAAGAGAGCAGATAATTTAATGGGGTAATCTTGGCAGACCCAGTAAATTTCACACCCCATCTCTCACTAGCAGAAATGCAGCAGAGGGCTACAGCATCCTCAGATGAAAAGGTTGTAGAAAAAGGCCCCGCTTCTCATTAACTGTCTGTCCATAAATAAGGTTCTACAGAGTTTTGATCCAGAAACTGTTATTAAACACTGATAAGTCAACCCCATAATGTTTGACCTCCCCCACTTTTCCATAGAACCAAAGTTGTTTTTTTTTCTTATAAAAAAAAGTAGCCTCAAAGACCAATCAGTCTAGACTGTTTATTTTTCCAAGTATGTACATACAGAATGGGCCTTCCTTGATAGCCATTTAGAGAGGTGACATGGCATAACAGAGATAGAATGAGATTACTTTCATTACTTGGTTATATGTTAGTCATATTTGTATTGTTATGAGCAAAAGCTTTAAAGAAACAGTTTATGGAAGGAAAGGTCCCTTTTGATTTCCAGTGTCAGGGACTTCAGCTTGTGGAAGAGGAGGTGGGCTAGACAGCTCTGTCCATGGTGGTAGGAACGTGAGGTGGAGACGATGTTCACATTGTGACAGAGCAGGCATTGCAGCAGGTCAGGACCCTCAAGAGCCCGTTCCCAGCAACACACTCCCACCAGTCAGGTTCCACCTCCTACAAGATACAGCCTTCAAAACCGCTGTGTAAGCTAGGGACTGACGGTTCAAAGCGTGAGCCCTTGGGGAACATTTCGAAGTGAAACACTAACCTGTTTCCTGTCTTTTGATAGTTTCCTTATTTGTAAACGGGGGTTAAATTAATATCCAGGCTGCAGGTGGTTTGTGAGAATTAAAGAACGCTTGGGTAGAAAGCGTCCAAAGACGCCGTGACCCGGAAGTGGAAAAGCTGCCAGCTTCCATCAGGACCCTGGGCTTCCTGGAGAAAGCGGAGAGCTGGGCTCCCAGTCACCGGCTGTCACCTAGGAGACACAGCTGAGACACCTAGAGCAGCACTCCTGGGTTCTCCTGGAAGGTCAGCAAGTGCCGGTTTTACAGGGAACATATGGACACCTGTAGGGAGCCCCACAGGAGGATTCCAGGGTGCTTTTAAAACAAAGGCTTTCCCCCCAGAACCTTTAGCTCTTTGGAGAGGATCAACCTCTCCCTGGCATTTGGCCGTGGTGACCATTTGAAGATTCGGAGTACCAGAAGAATGTTCATGCTACCAGAACAAAGATGAGTAATGCCCTACCGGGAGGGGAGGGGAGGGGTAATCAAGGAAGTTCTGAAGACAAAGCAGAGTCTGTGGATTCTTGTTTTTCAACAGGAAAGCTTGTTGTCCAATGAGTTTCAACTCTTATTTATTATATGTGAGGTGCGGTGTCAGAGAAGTAAAGCATAATCCTTGCTCCTGAGAGAGGGAGGAGGGACGTTCTAAGCTTTTAAGCACCCACTATATGCCCCGTATCACTTTACAGACTTCCGCATCTCAGCAGCATCGGAGGTGGGACCTTCCAAGTCTATTTACAGATAAAGGAAACTCAGACCCTGAGAGGTCTGTATTGCAGCCAAACTCATATTATTATAAAATCAGGATTTGGGGTTTGAATCCAGAAACTTTGATTGTCACATGTGCCCTGCTGCCGTGTCCTTGAGGTGTGGGGAGCTGTACCAATGAATAGACCTGTTATCTCTAGACACCGATCGTCTGTCTCACAGGAGAATTCTAAAGGCTGTGCGGATGTATGGGAACACAGGGGTGGGTAGAAAACATGAATTCTCAGGAAGGTGGAGGGTGAAGGGCAAAGAGGACACTGCCTCCTTCTCAGGAGATTGGGAGCCCTTTGAACTAATTATGGAAAATGTGTAGCGCAGTACCATGTGTGGAACGCAGTGCCGTGTGTGGAGCGCAGTGCCGTGTGTGGAGCGTAGTACCATGTGTGGAGCACAGTACTGTGTGTGTAGTGCAGTACCATGTGTGTAGCATAGTACCAGTACCATGTGTGTAGCGCAGTGCCATGTGTGTAGCGCAGTACCGTGTGTGTGTAGCGCAGTGCCATGTGTGTAGTGCAGTACCATGTGTGTAGCAATGTACCATGTATGTGAAGCGCAGTGCCATGTGTGTAGTGCAGTACCGTGTGTGGAGCACAGTATCATGTGTGGAGTGCAGTACCATGCGTGTAGCACTATACCACGTATGTAACACAGGACCATAGATATTGCATGCTTGTTTGGCCAGCAAGAGGCCTGGGCAGGATTTCATCTGCTTCCAATGCCCTGTGTTCTTGCCCCCTAATATCTTGTTTTGATGTCATCTGGATGTTGAAAGTAGCTGTGCTGTCCCTACACGGAAGGGCAGACAGACATCAAGACAGTTTCTCTAGCATCTTTTCCCACAACCCCAAATCCAGGCTTTGGGTTGAGGGAGGAGACCCATCACTTAGATATGGTGCCCCAATGAGTCTTCAGTAGGGACAATGAACTGTGGTATTCTAAGACCTCTGGCCAGCACATACCTCTTCCCCTCCTTCATCACTAGTCACACTTTCTTTTTTTTTTTAAGAGATCTTTTATTTTGTTTTGTTTTTTCTTTCTTTATTTATTATGTGTACAATATTCTGTCTGCAGGCCAGAAGAGGGTACCAGACCTCATTGCAGATGGTTGTGAGCCACCATGTGGTTCCCGGGAATTGAACTCAGGACCTCTGGAAGAGCAGGCAGTGCTCTTAACCACTGAGCCATCTCTCCAGCCCCCTAGTCACACTTTCTTTTGCTGTTACTGTGAGCTGAAGATTCCAGTAGTTCCACCGGAGAGACAAAGATGGTCATTGCCTTGGAGAATTTTCCAAGCACTAGATTTGTAGCAATGATTGCTAGCTGGTCAGTAAATCTGTTTCATCCCTCCTTGAATAGTCATTTACAGCTCTCTTCTAGTTAAGTGAGGCCATGTGACTAAATACTAGCCAGTGGAATGAGGCTGAGAGGGCCAAGAGTCACTTGCAGGATCCATTAAGACCTTCCCAGGCAGGTTACTATGGTAACTTGAGAAGATATGTTTTGGGGATGCCACATGGTAGAATTACCTGGGAGCATGCCTTCTTCATTGCTCTGTAGCTGAAATCAGCAGCTGGTCCACACTGGCTTGGACTTTATGTAAACCAAAAACAAGTGTTTATTGTTAAAGCTCAGATTTTGGGGTTTTCCAGCTATGGCTATTAAGGCTATAACACTTAACCAAATAGTATGAACCACAGCAAGTCTCAAATTAGTTTAGTGAGTCAGGACCAGCAGTTTTAGACAGAATAGAATAGGCAATCTAGTTTTGGTCTGATTATCTCCTATGGCGCTTGGGGGGACCTTTCTATAAATTAAACCTCATCTGAATCATTTATGGCAGATACTAGGGCGGTCATCACTGTGGAAGAGCTAGAAGAACTGGGATTGGTTGTAGGACAGTTCACTTTCAGGAGCAATAAAATAGACCCCTGTAGCCTCAAAGTTCAGAATTAGCAGTGACCAAATGCAGAATCCCTCGAAGGGAGAGGCCCTCAGGGAAGACGTGAGCTGTGTTGTGAGGGTTCAGGGGTGGCGAGGGTTGTCAGCAGGATGAAAGGAGAAGGGCTGGGAGAGGAGGAGCAGAGCAGGGCAGTCCTGCAGCAAAGGGCTGGATTTTGCACCAGCCTGCAGCTAGCCACTTTGCTCTGCAGGACTCATTCAGGGCTGTTTGGGGGCCTTAGATGGGAATTCACCATGGAGTGAAGGAGGCCTCTAGGCAAAGGTGAGTAAAGAAAAGACTTTGAGCGGTACCTGGCGCCTAGAGGCAGAAAGGGAGGAAAGAAACAGTATTTCACTGGACTGTGACTATTTACTTCCTCCTCCCATGAGTGCCCCAGAGACTTGCAGGTGCCTTGGACCAGCAGCTCACCCATGATTGTGCCTCTTTTCCTCCACTGTGGAAGCTTTTTTTTTTAGTACAGGCTGCTAAGTATTAGTCCCATTTTGCCTGCTTTATGAAAATCCTGGGGGTCGTAGGACAACCTAGAGTGCTGTATTGTACACATTTGTGAGTGTTTGTTTTGTTGCTAGGGATTGAACTCAGCTTGTTTTCAGCTCTCCTGCTGAGCTGTACTCCAGACCTCTGGGTTCTTTTAGTATTTTAACTTGTATGGTTTCCAGGGGACCCTATGAAAGAAGCAGTAATTGGTTACTTTCATTGGATTGAATTTTTCCCCCCATAGAATTGCTATTTTCTACATAAGGAAACCAAGGCACAAAGAGTATTTTGTATGCTTATAGCTAATCAAGAGGGAAAGTCAGGATTTGAACCTGGATACCTGGAACCTCAGCTTTGTCCATCCCCCAAACTCTACTTGGTGATTAAAACTCTACGTGAGATCCTAGCCAAATAGCTGAGTGCAAATAATTATAATTAAATCTCTTGATTTGTATAGGGCATGGCGGCTTAAGGAATTATTTCATACGCAATATTAACTTTAATTTTCCAACTAATCTAATGAAATGGATTTCTTTTTTCTCTTTAGTCTTCTGTTCTTAAGTCAGGCAAGTAAGGTTGGCAGTTTACCCACGGTCACTATGCAGGTGGCAGGGTCTGCCTGAGATGTAGACCTTCTCCTTAAGTCCCAGGGGATGTTTCACACTGAAGGATTGCTCTGTTCACAATTTATGCCTCTGATAAATGACGGGTTTCACTGTTGTTGACCCAACAAGCAAATTTGCCTGATTCTCGCTTGTCCCATTGACACAATCCTCAAATCAGCCACCAGTTTAAGGAACAGTCTGGAAGTATTTGTAGGTGTGGCTTGGGACTGACATTCTTTTAACCTAAGGAAGTTCTTGAGCAAATAGGCTGAAAAAAGCTACCTCAAAGCGAGGACTTTCTTAAGGGGCTGGTGATGGCATCTGGTAGATCAACCCGGAAGAGCAGGCTCTTGGCATTCCATGGGTCTTGGTACAGGGCTTGGCTTTCCTTTGCCCATCGGGTCAGCAGCTCTGTGACCTCTGTAAGATTTTTTTTTTCTCACCTGTTGAATGAGAGGCATACTGGGATGAGTCCACCGTGGGAGTCTGGGCAAGGATGCTGGTGAGTGCTGGGCTGATGGTCTGTGGTCAGTGTGTAATTTTCAGCCACACCCCCAAGTGCAGAGCAACGCTCTGTGATTTTCACAGAACAGAGTCTAGACTGCAGGCCTGGTTGGGCCCACTCGTGTCATAGAGTCACCTCTGAGGGAGACTCTTAGCATCTACAAGTCTTAGGTTATAGTTAAATTTGTATTTCTCAAGGACAAGGATGTGAGATAAAAATAGATCCTGTTGCCTCAAATTCAAGACATTCTTGAAAGGCTCTTATCTGTTCTTCCTGGGAACTCGACACTGGTTCCGGATAGGATTAGAGAAGAGGCCATGAAAACAGCTTGTTGGACATTTTCTCCGCATGAGCGATGATAGCCTCACCTCTTGGATTTCACTCCAGCTGAGTGTTGCGTGGTTTTGTTTTGTTTTTTTCTTTTACATAATGTTTCCATCCCCTGGAGGGGAGAGGTGGTTTTCCTTCATCCCTTTAGAACCTACCTGTGATGAGAAGTCCTGGCTGCAAGTGCAGGCGCTAGGAAGTTGTGGTGCTTACTGCTCAGGGGATTGCTATATGGGACCTTACCTGCTCAACATCAGCTTGGAGGTGGCTGATACCCCGCAGCAGCGGGCTTGGGGACATCCACGGTGGTGACCAGGTCTTCTTTAGTCACAGCATAGCGCTCTGCTCACCCCCATTTGGTGTCTCTAAGTGAAGGAATGAAGAACTTCCTGTGGCCAGATAAGCTTCGCTAGGCAGGAATGGTTGCTGGGATCTTTAGGTGTATCCCATAGAGGAAGTAAGAGAGGAACTGAGAAGGCTCAGTTTATTCTATCCACACTTATCTCTAGGACACCATCTGGGACAGGTGCCCCATGGTCCAGCAAGAAGGAGAGAGAAAAGGACTAGAAAGGTCCAGGAAAAAAAAAAACAACCAAAACACTACTTTCCCTCCCTGGAAGAAAGTGGAGGATACAGCTTAGAAATTACATCTCCTGCAGATTGAGTTCTTAAAGGACCAGTCCCCTAGAGCTCAGGGCTGTGTTGATGTTAAACCGTTATGTAGGTCAGTCAAAATGTTTACGAAGAGCTCTCCTGCATTTTTGTCTAGAGAGTTCTTCAGCTGATGTGGGATATGCCTTCCCACAGCTCTCGGAACCAGCACAGTCATAGATCTGTCTGTTTAAATCGGCATTGGTGTGCAGTGACGAGGGAGGAGGGGTACCGTTCCCTCACCTGCTTAGTGATACCTCCTGTGTAAACTACCAGGTCGCCTCGGCTTCCGCTTGGTTAAATATTTGTTTAACAACTAAAGTGAATGCTGGGGAAATATATGGCAATATCTTCCCCAATGGGAAGTTTGCTGTCTTTTGTTAAGAAAGCAAGATTGACTTAGCCAAAATGGTCTCAGAAGACAAAGCCTGGCCTTTGTTCAGGGCATCTTCCTGGTCTTGCAACCTTTCAGAATCTCTACCCCAGAGTGTGCCCACCCCTCAGCTCCCGTGGCTTCTGTCTCTCCGCACTGAACTCTCGTTTGCCCTTCAGCCTTCAATGTCTTCAGTCAGCACCATCCCTATCTGCTTGTCCTCTGTCCTCTCCCATGTCCGTACCTCCTGGCATTGCTTCCACACATACCATGTGTGTCCCTCTCGCTCAGAAGTGGCTCAACAGCCAGATTTGACTCCTCCCACTACTGGTCACTGTTATTTATTGAGCATCTACTAGAGGGACTCTCACTTTGCAATTTTGTGTTTCATTTTAAAAAAGACATTGCATTTTGTTTATTTCATGTGGAGGTATGGGCCTCACAGGTGTGGAGATCAAAAGACAAGTAAGGGGAGTCATTTCCCCCTTTCCATGGTGTGGGGATTGAACTCCAGGTGTTAAGTCTTAGTGGTATACATCTTTATCCACAAACTATCACGCTGGGCCTGAATTTCATATTTCAAAGTGGAATCTGCTTTTTTGCTTTTCTGGAATGATTGCACTAACCCCATCCCTGGCCCTCACTCTGTTTCTTCACCCAGTTATAGGGAAGCTGTTCTGGTTTTATTGTGAAGGGTTTGTAGGTTAATTCTCAACTACCTAAGCCTGACTATGAGGGAGAAGCCCAGATTTACTCAGGATCTAGGGACAAGCTTTCTTGGGTGGGGAAGCTGAGAGATGCTCTTGAGTACATCAGTGCCCAGAGAAAGCTGGAAATATGTAGAAAGACTTGACTACCTCATAGGTCCTGCTGAGGGGCAGCACAGGCCACCTTGTGCTTAGGTTTCTTTTCTCCCCAGGTCTCTGACCTGAGCAGGAGAGAGTGATTCTCATAATGTCACCATGTCCTGCAGTGTAGACACCTTACCTCACCAGTCATCACCCGAATAACGTGTTATTCTTATTCTTTAACCTAGGAGTGTTTGTTGTTTTTCCAATGAGAACATACAGAGCTATTGAAAACCAATGCAGTGCCATGCAATCAAAACAGAATCACCAAGAATCCAGCCCCTCAGAGGCTAGTTATAGAAGGAGGCCTTGCCTGTATTCCCAAAGGAACCTGGAACTCAGGGATGTGAAGGACCACAGGACCCTTTCCAACTCGCTTTCTACTCTACCCACTTTTTAGTGGCAAGGCCCTGAGCTTACCATTGGTCCATTTTACTCAAGGGAAGATTGCTATGTATGTGCATGTTGAAAATATGCCACATCAATGTCACTAAGTGCCCCCCATACATACAAAAGAGGTGTGGGAAGTAAGTTTTGTGGGCAAAGGAGTGAGAATTCTTGGGAGGTTTTGTGGAGATGGAGCTTAAAAATATCTTCCTCCGTTTTCGGTGGCTGTGACAGAATACCTGAGATGGGGTAAGTTATGAAACAGTTTCTTTAGTGTCCAGTTCTGAAGGCTGGAAACCCAAGACTGGGTGATTTCCCCTTGAAAAGGCCTCATGCTACAACACCAAGTTAGAACCGCAGAAGGGCCAGTGGTGGGAACAAGACAGGAGGCAATCTTGGAGAGGACTATTAATCCTTAGAAACCCTCTAGAGAGTTTTAAAAACCCGGTACTGTCGCAGGGGCAAATTTCTGTGTTGAATTGGGTGGGGAGGAAGCCATGTTTAAACCGTAGCCAGACACAGTATCATACTGACGTTTCATTTGCTTCCTGAGTGTCAGAGAAAGCCAACACCTGGGTGCTTCTACTCTTGGGCCTGGGCACTGCCAGAGACAAGGACTACTCCTGTGCTTTTCTGACATAAAGTCAGAGTGGCAATGTCTGTGCAAACATGACAAGGAGGGGCAGAGAAAAGGGCCACCAGTGTCTAGAAGGAAATATATAGTCATACTCAGGAGCAAAGAGCAGAGTTTTACTTAAATTAAAGGGGGGGGGATGGTGGGCACCAAGGATGTCCTTATGTGACCTTGAAGCTTCCTGCTGTCTTTTTCTGGCTCTCACTGGGCACTTTTATACAGGGTGCTTTTTCCTGAGCTCTTCTCTCCTGAGGCAGCATGAGCCACAGTCTTTACTCTGGCCCAGGCACTGTATCCCTGACTCTGGGCTCAGCTAGGTTGGGGTCCTTGCTTCCTCTCATTGTATTGTAAGGGTTGTACGATGCAACCTGTCAGCAAGTGTTTGCTTGTGCAGTAGTCCCATGAGTCCCTCATCATTGGGTGCTCCCTTAGATGGAGTCTACTTCAGGGTCTGCCCAAGAAGCATATGGCCGGGTAGCTGGTTGTATGGCATCTACTGGCTTTCACCAGGCCTTCTTCTTGTTTCATAGAGATGGGGATAACCCCAGTTTTCTTGACTGCTCCTAGAAATCAAGAATAGGCTGCTGAATAATTGAATGCCTTAATGGCCACCTTTTTCTAAAGAAGAGGACTCCAACTTAGATCAAGTTAAGCCTACTGTGGCCTCTACAGGGGAGCCATGGGCAGTTGCTTTCTCATGATGAGAAGTCTTTTACAACTCTGGCTCTTACTTTGTAAGTTAGCTCCGTTCTTTTTCTAATTGGCAACAATTCCTATTTTCTGTCTCAGTCCTTTTTGTTAGGAAAAGAACAATCTTGGTGTCATAAGAGGAACACACGGGCAAAGTGACAGTAACCCAGAAAGATTTCTTTTTGTATAAAGAGTGCACCAGAACCCATACGTGGTTTACGTGGTTAGTGAGCACAATTAGTCCAAATGGCCTCTGTCTTTCATCACTGGCATAAGTGGTTCCTGCCTGTCATCTCATTGGTTGAAGCTTCAGTTTTCTGGCCTGACATGATTGGCTAATTGGTACAAAGCAGAAGAGGGAGATTCAGGAAATACCCTCCATTTTTCGCATCTCTCTCTTTTGGCAAGTCTGCTGTTTGTGCACTCTCCACAGAGAAGAGGTCTACCCCTGCTCTCCTTGAGGAATTTTGAAAGAGGTCCTTCGTGATGGTTGATGTTGATTGTCAATATTACAAAAAAAAAAATCTCAAATCACCTGGGAGAGAGGCCTCTGCGCATGTCTGTGGGGGATTCTCTTGATTACTCTAATTATGGAAGGAAGTCTTGCCTGCGGCGTGTGGCACCATCCCCTGACTGGGATCCTGGACCGTGCAAGTGGAGAAAAGGAGCTGAGTAGCAGCATAGAGTCTTTGCGCTCTGCTTCTTGACTGTGGCTGCTTCAAGCTCCTGCTCTGCTAACTTGCCTATCATGATGAGCTTTGTCTTTGAGTTATGAGTCAGAATAAACCATTTTTCCTTAATGTTGCTTTTGTGAGGATATTGTATCACAGAAACAGAAAAAAGACCAAAAATAAAAAACTAAACCAAAACAAACAAACAAAAAATTAAGGACATCCCCTTTACTAGGGAAGTCTTCCCTGAGGAGCAATTTCTCTCGCTTCTTTACCTTTCAAAGGAGAGGGAATTATCCAAGATTTGAACTTGCAAGCCATCTATGTGTTAATGCACCCAGAAAGGGACCTTTGACTTTCTAGGCTCATCTGTGCCAGGCAGGGACACCTTTTATTCCTGCCAGAGAGAGAAAGGGGGCTTGGTCAAGCTTTTATCAGGTCCTTATTGGCTGCTGTTTGACTTCTTGCTCCGCTGTGGTTTGCTCAACAAGTATATCAAGGTGCCTGAGCCCACAAAACCTTTTGCCAGCATCTCCAAGTCTGACCTTGTAAGGAGTATGGCAGAGATGCTAGGATGAAACAGAGCAAGGGTATCAATTCTGGAAAGTATGGAGGGAGTGTGGTGGAGAAGGGAGGACCAGGAGAAGCTTCTCAAGGTAGGCTCTGCTGCAGAAAGTGTGTCTTGGATGCTCACACCACAGTTCCTTAGGCACCAAGTGTTAATACTCTTAGAAATATATGAACTTATTTTGTAAATAAGTCCACAAAAGTCTGATGTCAGTTCTGTTTGATTTTTGATGAACATAATAATTCCCAAGGTCAAGCTGTATACGCCATCGGGCCCACAACAAGTTGGAGATGAGGCCCCAAATATGATAGTTGGATGCAGATAGAAGGAGTTCTGTGCTTAACCCTACCGGTTGTCTCCCTATAGAACCAATGAGTTCCTTTTGGTGGTCCTGGGGGGCGAGGTTGTCTCAATTTCTCTGTCTTCTTTGGAGAGAACTGTCACATGCTACATGAAGATGAATGGGAAATGAACCTTGAAAGGCTGACTTGAGATGGAAGGTCAGCAGGCAGGCAGCAGCGTTTTGCGTTTGTTTCTTGGTAAGTAGGCTCACCTGGCCCCCTTTATTCACTCAGTGCACATTGATATGACAGACATTGCTCTAGATACTGAGAGAACAGCTATGACAAAGCAAACATGCCTCATGGGTGTGCGTGTCAGAAGATAAACAGGTGTTCTTCACGTAACGTCAAGTGCCAAGGAAAATCTAGCAGGGCCAAGGGCTCGCGACCAGTAAGTGATGGCGGTGGAAGGGCTGTCATCATGTTGTGCCATCAGGAAGGCTTCTAGTTAAAGTGACTCAAATAGAGGACTGGATGAAGCTCGAGATGAGCTCTATGACAGGCCTGGAAGTGGACTGTGTTCTCGGTTCACAGCACGGCATCAATTGCTCCGGCAGGCAGTAGTGACAGTTACGTAAGTATCTACTGTGTGCCTGGTGGCGTTCATGTGTCCGTCTTCACAACAATACTGCTAGGCTGGAGAGATGGCTCAGTGGTTAAGAGCACTGATTGCTCTTCCAGAGGACCTGAGTTCACTTCCTAGCACTCACACTAGTAGTTCCCAGCTGTCTATAACTCCAGTTCCAGGAGATCTAAAGCCCTCTTCTGGGCTCTGTGGGCACCAGACATACATGTAGGAAAAAACACGTATACACATAAAATAAAATTAAGCGATACAGTTAGGTAGGGCCTATGGCTATGATACCCATTTTCCAGATGTGGAAAAAAAAACCAAGCAAATGGGCAGAAGCAGCGGCCTGTGAATGTTAAATGAGGCAGTCCCAGACAGAAGAGAAGAGAAAAGACTCTGCTTGGGTCTGCCCTGATACTCATCCGCTCTGTAATCCTGGGCAGATGTGCAGTGCCTCTGTTTCCTGAGTTCTAAAACTTCCTAGTATATAAAAACCTGGGGAAAGGCTTTGCAGACTGCATCACCATGAAAGTGCCAGTTTATGACTACTAATATGTTTACGTCGGTTATCAGTCCTCACTTCTGGAAAAGAGATGATGAGGAAAAAATACGTTTTGAGACTTAACAAAGCTTCCCCTGTTTGCCTGGAACTGTGTTTCCTACTAAAGTCTCAAGACTGAACTCAGCACAATGTCCAGATGAGCTAGAAGCATCTTCGTGAAAGACAGACCTGGAAAGGAAATTGCAGTTCTAAGGAAGTTCTTGGAGCTTCTCGACCTGCACCCCTTCTCAAGCACATGCTCCCAGGGGAGATTTCTCTGATGTCATATTGTGCTTGTAGCAGGTGCCTGCACACTGCTCCCCTTTGAAATCACTGCATTTATGGCGGGGTACCAAATGGCTCTTTCCATCTCTAGACACCATGTACACATCTATGCTCTGGGAATGCAACGGTGAACCAGACAGAAACCTAAGGTTCCTGCCCCAGGAATGCCATTGGGAGGTGCTCAGGGGTCATGTTTAAATTTGAATCCCTCCTGATAGCTCCTGGAACCTTCAAAAAGTCCACGGAGGTGGCAGATGCCTCAGTTGCTAAGGAGTGGCATGCATGGTTGTCCAGTTGACACTGAGTCTGAGGATGCCACTCTGTGTGTGCCTTGTTTCCCATGATTCAGGGTCTCTGGTAGGCTGCTATTATTTCCTGGGACTGGACAAGATCTGCCAGGGCCCTATCTGGTCCATCTCCCAGGAAGTCAGCCTCCACAGACGAGTCTGCTCTCTACCTCACGCGCCTAGGGTTAGTCAGAGCTGTGCCGCTGTAGAGAGGAAAGGTCAGACTGGGTGCTGTGAAATCAGGAAGAAGAGGATCCCATCACTCTCAAGAAAGGCTTCATCCCTCTCATGACCTTTCAGGGCCCAAAGCTCCCCCCATCCCCCGAGTGAGTGAGTGAGTCTGGCTGACATCATGGTCCTGAATCTGGTACCCACTGAACCCATTCAGCTACCTGTGGCCTTGAGAAAACCACAACCCCACAGTTCCCAGCCCCCAGAAATCAGACTGCTGACCTTCTGTGCCTTACTATGTCTGGATGGGAGGCCACCAACATGCTGGCAGGGAAGCAGTGACACTAGCCCATCACACCAACACAGTGGAGGCAGAGGGAGGAGGGTCCACACCCTCAAAGTCAGCCCAGACTAAATAGTGAACCCCTCAGAAACTGGCCTTCTGGCCTCCAGCACTCGGCCACAGAGAAACCAACTTCCTTCTCTCAGTGGGGTGGCTGGCTCTATCCTGTTGACCAGGTCCTATGGGGAAATCTGGTCCATCTCCCAGGAAGTCAGCCTCCATAGATGAGTCTGCTCTCTACCTCACACACCTAGTTTTAGTCAGAGCTGCGCTGCTGTAGCTGTAGCGAGGCAAGGGTGTGGCAAGGACCAGGCCCTATGGGACAGCCAAGGGACCACTGTCCAGGCTTAAAGCACTTCTTTCCAAACTAATTTCTCTCTCTCTCCTCCTCCCTCCCTCCCTCCCTCCCTCCCTCCTTCTCTCTCTCTCTCTCTCTCTCTCTCTCTCTCTCTCTCTCTCTCTCTCTCGGTTAGGGAGCAGCTAGTATTTTGTTAAGATTCTGACTATCAGCTGAGAGAACCCTCTGGCTTCCCTGAGTTGCCCTGGATTCCTCCAGGAAGGGGAGAAGTTAGCTTTTCCTCTTCCTCACTGTCTGTATTTTAGAGTACTATCTGCAAGACCCGCATTAGAAGCCTTATGTGGGATCTGCTGGATTGGGCAGTGGAATGGGGCAGGAGGTCAAGCAGCTGCCTTTTCATACTGTATGGTTTTTGACCATTTAAAAGGAAAGTCCTGTCCACCACCTGGAAAGCTTACGGCTACGCCTGTGGGTCAGGAGCAGCTGTGGCCCTGCTGTGTTCTTGGTTCTGAGGTGAAGCACTTTATGGAGTGAGCTCTCTTGAACTCTCAAGTCTGAAAACATAGTTCCAAGCCACAGAAGCCCTTTGAGGCTTCCTAGTGGCAAGAGTAAGGAGGCTTTGAATCCAGTCCCAACACTTAAACTGCGGAGTGCCAACACTTCCCAGGCTCAGGGGGCCAGTGCAGGGGGCCTTCAGGAAGGCAGCACCCTGCTGATCCTTATCTACTCTCAGTATTGGTTTAGAATAGCAGCTCGTTTTAGACTACTTCTGCCCAAATTAATTTTTAATTTAGGAAATGCCTTTAGGAAAACTTAGCATGTAATTCCTCAAAGTTTTAATGATATGAAGTGGCTGACCAGAAAACAGTCTTTGCTTAGATAAAAATAAATAAAGATGTTATTTATGACATTTCCCCCCCCCCCAGTTATTGTGAGTATTTTTTTGTTTGTAAGAATCTGTGTTGGAAAGTGAGGAAGAGATTAGCATCCAGTCCGTCTTCTCTCCATGTGACTTTTGCATGTATAGTATTATTTTTAGTGGGAAAAGACAATTATAAACATTAAATTAATTTTTGTTTTTTTTCTTCCCTTTGGAGGAAGGGGACACTGGTGCATAGCCGGAAGAAATCTGGCCTGGAGGTCAACTCTTGTCTGTCATCTAGTACTAATTCTAGATAGCTGTGGGACTCCAGGCAAAACACATGCCTCTCTGACCCTCAAGTTCTTGTTCTCAGAAGAGTGGGCTGGGCAAGCTCAATGGACCAGGAGCAAGTTACCTTGCAGCCTGGAGGAAGGGTAGTCGCAGACTCCCCTCTAAGTCTCCTGTGGCAGAGTCTGACTTAACAAGGTTCCCAATGATTAAACACTAAATTTACTTGCTAAATACTCCCTACAGGTCAGCTCAGCTGGCTTACTGAGGGGACAGGACTAGGCCAAGATTTTGCTTGTGTTTGCTTCTTCCCCTTGAAGTTTGGCTCTCTGCTTCATTTTGAGCACAAGAAGCCGCTCTGTGAAAGCAGGCCAGGGGCTCGCTAGCTCTGTACCCCCAGTTACTGTGAGGGACCCCCTCTGTAAAAACACGTGATTGCATAGTCAATGGCAAACTATGACACTCAGATTGATTTGTTGCTCATCTTCTGTACCAAGTTTTGCACGCTAAGTTTAGCAGCAGTGGTGCTGTGTGGACTTCATGCTTCTGAGTTTCAGTTGTCCCATCTCTAGGAAGGGATGACCATAGTCCCAGGGAAAGCAGGAAGGAATTTGAGATTTGGTATCTCTAGGTTTGCCAGCCGAATGTCTAGGATAAATCAACAATAGATGATGCATAGGAGAACACACATGTATGTTTCCTATGTTCATATATATTGGAGTAAGAAAGTAATTAAGAGCCAGGCCACTGAAGTTTGTATGTCAGGGCTTCTTGAAGACAGGAACAATGTCTGGGAGAAGTGAGGGGAGAGATGCTTGGAGTGGGGGATGGTGTTGATGCAGATGGACTATGGGGTCATGTCTCAGAAGAGCCTGCCATCACTCAGAACTGTCTCTGCCTAGATTTGGGGTCAGACCCCAAATTTGTCTTCCCGTGATCTGAGTAAGCTTCCTTGAATCTGTAGGCAGCTGAGTAGCATCTGGGTAACGTTTGGGTACCCCACTCTTCCTTACTAATGCAGGCAAGTGCAAGTCTGTCTAATGAAAGGGAAGCTTTCAGAGCCATTTCTATGCCTGAAAGTTCTCCCAGCATGCCAGAGTCATATGCTTTGAGGTGCATGTTTTAGTCTCTCAGAAAAGACTTCTAGGAAAATTAGAGATAAAACATGCAAAGTTCTTGGAGTACTGGCGACTGGTACATCATGTTAAACCACCAGTGGCTTGTCTTATTATAAAGTAGATATGTTGTGACAGCTTCCATCACAACATTTTCTGTCCTGCTGGTCAGCTTTCTATCACTACAAGGAAGGTTCTTGAGACAATTAACTTCTAAAGAGAAAAGGTTTGGTCTGGGTCCCAGCTCTAGGGGTTCTAGTCTGCTAGGCTGGCCATGTGGCTTTGGGCACAGCAGTGCATCATGGAGGAATGTGTGGAAGGAGAGCTTATTTCATGACCCCGAAACTAAGAAAGCTGGGAGGGGGCTAGCACCTCACAGTCCTCTTTGAGGGCACACCCTCAGTGAACTAAGCCTGTCTCATTATGCTCTGTTTCCTAAAGGTTCCTCAGCCTCCCTGCGGCATCCCCCCCTGGGACCAAGCACTTAACACTGATATTTTAGCGGCATTCAAAAGCTAAACTATGACAGGCCTCCACATTCATGGCTACAAGAGATGAGGCTCTCCACAATCTAGCCACCTTCTACACGGGCTTCTCTCACTAGGGGTTAAAGCTCTTCTAGAATACTAGTTGTGGTTTATTTTGTGGAGACAGTCTCACTCTGTAGCACCGGCTGGCCTGGAACTTGTGATGTAGACCAGGTTGGCCTTGAACTCACAGACATCCACCTGCCTCGGCCTCCAAGTGCTGGGGTTACCATTGTGTGCCACCACACATGCCTGTCTTATTTAATGTTTTATTTTTATGCTTTTACACTGTGCATGTATGTGCACCTGCCACATCATGAGCGTAGAGGTCAAAGGGCATTTCCTCCTGCCGTGTAGGTCCCTGAAATGGGCTCAGGCTGCTAGGCTTCATGGCTAACACTTTTACCAATGGCGCCATGTTGCTGGCCTGTAATGGTTGCTTTGAATGCATCACTGACTTGTTCCTCAAGGCATTAGAAGGGTTTCTAGGCCATCACTGGTGCGCCCAGTCGAGAGCCTGGTGTACACTGTGTGGCTTTGGTTACTACCATGGGAGGTTTCAGGAATATGAGACAGCTTTGCTGTTTCCATGTGTTTATATCTCTTGGCCTCTTCAAGTTAGAAATGGGTTATGGTTTTGCATTGAGTCAGGGGGAAAAAACAACAACAAAACCATCCAACCACTCACTCTTTCATCTGCTCTTTGTTTCTGTTTTTGCGTTTTTGAATAGCCAGTCTCTCTTCTGGAATTCCTTTTTTTTTCTTTTTCCTTTTCATATGGGGCAAAGAAGGGTTGGGGTTTAATTTGCCTTTATATTCTCAGTGCTCAGCATGTTGAGCCTCTGCAGAAAAAGAGGCATTCCCTCAATATTTGTCCAATCAATGGGTATTAGGAGGCTCAAATTTTTATGGCAGACGAGAGAGGCAGTGGAAGCTGCCTTCTGACTGGAAAGACATTGTTTATTAGATCTGTATGGCTCGTTTGGAAGGTATGCAGTTGGATATCTTTTATGGTCAAAGAAGAAAATCAGTATCAAATGGTTAATTAAAAGCAGAGGCCCAATGTTTCCCCTTGTAATGAAGTCAGGATTGTGAATATTTTCCTTTCATTGGCCCAGGAGATGGGCAGGCAGCCAGACTGAAAGGCAGGGGACACTGTAGAGACAGATAAGAGGGGTTGCCTTACAAGCACGAGCCTGCCAGTGTTAAACATGTGAAGAGATATTCTATGTCAGGGCCACCTCCTTTCAGATGTCTGTGCTCTGTGACTTATGAGGCTACTACTTGTGTATGACATTATTACAATTCTGGCATGTTCTATCACAGGGAGTGAGCTCCCAGGGGCTTGGGGCATTCATATGGAGGATGCTCTTAGGAATGTGATGCCCAGAAATCTTTCTTGGCACCAGTGACATTAATTCACCCCAAAACTGAAATAGCTGAGGACCAACCAGGAGTTGGGAAGGCAGAAATGGCCATGAAGGTCTTGGTAACCTCTGTCACCGCAAGGAACGAAGCTTCCGATGACACTGAATGGACTTCATTGTCTGGGGCATTAGTGCAGGGCTTTGCTTTTTCTGTGTGAGCAGGCCCTCTTCATTGGTATCATCTGGAGTTTCCTAGAGACAGGCATAGTACATCAGATAGTAGGCGTGGTTCACTCACCTGCCCCTGCGTGAGCAGCCTGCACCTTGAAGATGGATAGTCTCAATTTTTGTCATTCTAGCCTGTAGCGTGGCAGCTGCTCCATCCTTGAATCCCAGAAATGCCTGGGAGAAAGTGCTACTCAATCCTTTTTGATCTTAGATGTACCCCTCCCCATGTTTATAAGGTATGTGTTTTGCTGGTTTTCTTCCCCCTTTTATTTTTCAGATGGGGAGGGAACGAGATAAGTATAATGTCTTAGCATGTAATAGAACACTTTTAAAAAAGATCTATTTTATTTCTGTGTGTGTGCCTGTATGTGTGTTTGTGTGTGTATCCAACTTACAGGAATTGTTCTCTCCTCTACCATGTGGGTCCAGAAATTGAACTGAGGTCATCAGAGTGGCAGCAGGCACCTTCATCCACTGAAGTGTCCCACGTCCCACCGACCCTCAAAATATCTTTTTGTACTTTGCTCTCTGTAAGTGCAATGAGGTGAGACGATTCAGTCTTTAACAAATGGAAGGAAAATGAGTAATGGAGAGAGGCGGGGCTGCGTCATGGCGTCACACTGTCCCATAGGGGTTGCCTGGACACAGCTACCGCGATAGCAATACTGCATTAACCTAGGTGGGTATGAGACTGACAGTGTGGATACGCTGGACACAGAGAAGATTCCAGTGGACTTAGGACAGAACGGGGAGTCGGGAAATTTCCTGAGGATGCTCAAATGGCACACATTTACAACTTAGGAGTTACATGTTTCTGGAAATTTTAGTGAATACTTGCAGACCTTGGTTGATTCTGGGTAATGGAAGCCACAGGCAGGGGAAAGAAACTACTATAATTTGAAATTCTCTGGCAGCCAAAATTTTAAAGTACAAAGAAATAATTGAAGTTATTTTTATAGTGTTGCTTTAACTTGAATTCAACTTAATTTGTACTTTACCAAAATATTTTATATTCTCTTTTTGTATTAAGTCCTAACCAGAGCCTAATTCATGTTATAGCCCAGCTTACACTAGCTGTGTTTGAGGCACGTCAGAGTCGGGTCTTCGAACTAGAACCTCTGAGTGTGGGTGACAGCCACGGGGCTTGGGCAGTTTATGGGGCCAGCAGCAAGGAAACCAGTATTTATCTCTAGTGCGTGAACTGGCGCTTTGGAGGCCATTTTCTAAGGAGGGTTACCTAGCTCAGCCTACATGGGTGGGGGTGGGGGACTTGGTCTTGCTTCAAGTGATGTGACAGACTTTGTTGACTCCCTATAGGAGGCCTTACTCCTTCTGAGGAATGGATGCGGGGGTGGAGAGGGAGATGTAGTAAAAGGAGTGAGCTACATCCCGGCCACCCTGCTAGCTTACACCCAAAATAACCACACAGAAATTGTATTAATTAAATTACTATCTGGCCCATTATATCTAGCCTCTTCTTGACCAACTCTCACATCTTGATCTAACCCATTTTTATTAATCTGTGTTTACCATGAGGTCATGGCTTACCAGGAAAGATGTAGCATGTTTGACTCTGGCGACTCCATGGAGGCTCTCTCTGCCTGTCTTCTTTCTCCCAGCATTCAGTTCTCTTTTCCCCGCCTGTCTAAGTTCTGCCCTATCAAAAGGCCAAGGCAGTTTCTTTATTCAACCAATGAAAGCAACACAAATACAGAAGACCCTCCTACACCATTTCCCCTTTTTCTGTTTAAACAAAAAGGAAAGCTTTAACTTTACCATAGTAAAATTACATATAACAAAACAGTTATCAAGCAAGAACTACAGTTACCATATTTATATCTATTTTATCTTTTATCATAACTAAGGAAAACTATAACTATCCTTTCTTCAACTCATCAAAGACTCCAGAAGGATATAATATTACCTAAGTAAACGAGCAGTAAGCAACTTTCAAAACTCTAGAAGTGACAGAGACATCTCGCTTCCTGGACAGTCACCCAAAGTTATTTTGTACTTTTGGGGCATCCATCTTCAGCCTACAAGCCCATAGTATTCAGCCTAAATGGCTAACAAACTCCATAAGGAGCCTCTTTGGTACCCATCTTCCTCTTGAAGTAGCTGGTGCTGCCAGGAGCAGATGTGTCTCATTGTCATGAAAAACCCTAAGTTATTCAAACATCTTAAATGCCATATTCTATAGTCTTTGAAAGATATGAAGAATGCCTATCTGAAATATATCTATGTACATCTAGAAAATCTAAATAACATGACTACAAACTTGACTATTATAGATGTTTATCTATTAACCTATATTTCCTAATTATATATTACATTTTTAAATGAACTACACAATCATAATACCTTAATCAAGATCAGAAATACATATACATATAACAAAATTGACCTTAAATTTATATCAATAAACCAAGATTTATACCAATGTAAATTATTTATCTCTATATCATATCCCCCTTTAAATGTAAACAAAGATTTATAAACAATATTTGGGAATATGGGTGTTGTTTTTTTTTCTAAACTGTTTTGTGCTGTATGCGCTGTTAATCAGGTCTTTTATGGTGTATCCTGTATGTTAGGTTTATCTCAGTTACCAGTTGAGTGAAGTAATTTTTTGAATGTGTTCACAGTGACCTTTTAGGAGGGCGTGGTCTATCATACCATATTGGTTTAGAAGCAATCCACAAGGTCTCATTTTCTGTGAAAACAAAAGAAGAACCTCTTTTTCAAAGCATCATATCCTTAGACCCAATTTTGAAGTCAAGATACCTTTATGATATACATGTTGGATTAGCTTAGCAGCACATACAATGAAAATTTTCTCTGTACTTAGCTCCTTCACAGTCAAAAAATTTAAAGAAAACACAATAATACATATAATCCAAACTCTCTGTGAATTTTTTTATTTTTACATGGCTTATTTTTTTTAATCTATGACTATCTGTATTCTGCCTCTTTAAAGACGTTATCCTTTTTTTAAGTATCTTTCTATACTTTTTATTTTTTCTCTTTTAAGCCTATTACATACCTTTATTCAACAGTGTGACTCATTTAGAGGTCTTTTATGTCTGAATCTGTCTTACTGTGAATCTGTAATTTTTTACTATCCAGGAGTACTTTTCAAAATGTTAAGCATTTTTTAAAAACTTAAGTTGTGCCATGTAGGGGTAATATGGTACTGCCTGTTTTCTGTCCAGTTTTAAACCATAATAAAACTGCATTGTTATTATGATAATTATGATAGTTTCTGTCTGAGATCAGCACAGTTTAGCATGGCAGAGCTGTTCCTGTCTCAGAGCCATTTGGTGCCCCTGAGCCGTGCATAGTTTTAGGCACAGCAGTTCACATTGCCACCAAGTAAGTTGTAGCACTTTATTCACAAAACTCCATTTAAATTCTTTGTCTCCTGCAAGAGTTAGAGATTGTGCTGGCAGAAAGCTGGCATTTTAAAACAGCCACAGCTTTTTTTTGTTACAGTTGAATCAGGAAAATCTCTCTTAAAGCAGCTGTGACAGTCTGCCAGCAAACAGCAAAAAGCTGTGTTAAACTCTCTCTCTCTTTCTCTCTCTCCTTTTTAAGCCCTCTCAGGTTTTTAAGTGGATTTAGCTCCATGTTGGGTGCCAAACTGTAGTAAGAGGAGTGGGCTATATCCCGGCTGCCCCGCTAGGTTACACCTGAAATAACCACACAGAAATAGTATTAATTAAATTACTATCTGGCCCATTATATCTAGCCTCTTCTTGACCAATTCTCACATCTTGATCTAACCCATTTTTATTAATCTGTGTTTACCATGAGGTCGTGGCTGACTGGGAAAGATGTAGCATGTCTGACTCTGGCAACTCCATGGCGGCTCTCTCTGCCTATCTTCTTTCTCCCAGCATTCAGTTCTCTTTTCCCCACCTATCTAAGTTCTGCCCTATCAAAAGGCAAAGCAGTTTCTTTATTCAACCAATGAAAGCAACACAAATACAAAATAACCTCCTACATCAGGGAGAGGGAACTGGGATTGGTATGTAAAATAGGATTTTTTCTTTTAAAGAGTCAGGTCTTCTAGGCAGCACGCGGGTGTGGGAGCGGAAAGAGCCTGGAACTACTGCAGATGTCAGTGAATCAATAATGGCGCCAAAGAACTCATAGTAGATCAACTTATCTCCATTCGACTCTATTTAAGAGGACAGAGTAGGGTGTGGATATATAATTTTAGAAACCCCCCCAAAAAAGGCTTTTCAAGTAGTGGTGAACTGGTTCCATGAGTGGAGGTGCTTGCCTCCAAGCCGGATGACCTGAGTTCAATCCCGCATGGTGGAAGGACAGAAGTGGCTCCCGCAAGCTGTCCTTTGACCTCTATGTGTGCACTCTCTCCCAAATAAATAAGTGCAATAAAAAAGAAATAAAAGAAAAAAAAAGATCTGACATATAACATGGCAGTTATACTCCTAGGCATGTGTCTCCAGGGATGAAAACATGGCTTACTGAAAGAGCGGAGACAGTCGTGACATAGTGGACACACCCACATGTTCTTCCACAGATGCATGGCTGTAACATGAGGGCCTGCTTGTTGGGGTTTCTGTCCTGCTTGGTTCCCACAGCCAGCAAGTCCCAAAGAAAAATCACAGAGAGAGTCTGCATTAGGTTATAAACTGATTGGCCCATTAACTCAGGCTAAGTATTAGTTCTTATAAGTTATATTAACTTATAATTAAGTTATATTCTTATCTAGGTTAGCCACATGGCTTAGTACCTTTTTCAGTGGGGCAGGTCATATCCTGCTTCTTTGGTGGTCTGGGCAGGAGTGAGGAGGAATGGGCTTCCTCCTTCCCAGCATTCTCCTGGTCTCATTGCCCCGCCTCTCTTTCCTGTCTGGTTGACTCTCCTATACTTCCTGCCTGGCCAATCAGCGTTTATTTAAAACATGATTGACAGAATACAGACAATTATCCCACACCAATGGCTAAGCGTACACTCCCACACTTTGGGAACTGCTCAGCACCAAAACAAGGAACAAACTATTGAGACACAGCAGTTTGACAGATCTAAGAGGGTTTTCAAGAGTGAACAAAAACGAATCTTAACAGGTTACATTTATACAATATTTTCAAAAATAACAAAATTAGATGTTTGACATTTTCGGGGGCCTAGAACTAGGGCGCAGGCAAGCAGGATGCGGCACATCTCTGAGAGGATGGGACAGTTCTACCTCTTGGTTGTGATGGCAGCTTCACAAATCAACGGGTAACAAAACTGTACAGCACTGTAGACACAAGGACATGAGTCATGTCCAGTGGGCAAAATCTGAATAAGACCCAAGGACATATTGATCTGGAGTCCTGATTTTTCTGATGTGCGAAATCAAGTAAGATATCAATGTAAGATATTTGCAAGGTAAGGAGGCACAGTGAACACTGCCTAGGGCCTTCCCTTCAGCACTGTCCCTTAAGGTGACTGTGGCTCCCAGGCTCTCTGACTCACACTGTCTCCCAGTCTGAGCCCACCATGGGATTGCTGGAGGCCCAGATCTTGCAGGTCTTCTCCAGCTAAGCTCATTTTCACGTTTTCATATTAGCATGTCACTGGCTTCCAGCAGTTACTCCTCAGTAATGCAGTCAGTCCCCCTGAGCATTCCACAGCCGGATGAACTTTAATCCTGGGAAGCTCTGAAGGGGGAGGACTCTCTGCCTCTTTTGAAGATTCTGCTTCCCATCCGAAAAGTTCACAAGTTAATTAACAGATGAAAGAAATGGGTTCACATGGAGCCCGAAAGGAGTCAGCCTTGCTGCCAGCCACCTGCAGGCATGGGATAAAATGAAGGCAGCCCTTGACCAGAAGCCACCAGGAGCTCCAGTGCCAGCCTTTGCCTAGTTGTGTTCCAGAGTTCAGAGTTCAGAGTTCAGAGTTCTTCCTTCCAGACCCTATTGGCCACGGACGCTGGACAACTTTGAAGCTCAGCCTTTGGGATTTATCTTCTCACGCTTTGAAGATGGAGATGATAGTGTAGGCCTTTCCTTCCTCCAGAAACATATTGATAGGAGGGGGAACAGGAAAGTCTGCTGAAAGGGAAGCAGTGCCCTCCAGTGCAACTTTTCTGTTTCCTTCCTTCCTTCCTTCCTTCCTTCCTTCCTTCCTTCCTTCCTTCCTTCCTTCCTTCCTGTCTTCTTCCTAGACAAGATCTCATGACTGGCCCTAAATCCCAATGCTCCTGCCTCAACTCCTCAGCCTCTGAAATGCTGGGATAACACACCTGAACCACCAGACTCAGCCGACTGTAGAGTAGTTTTAAATGACTGCTGATGACCACCTAGATCACATCTGTCAGTGCAGCTGGAAGACACAGGGCTCTGTTCTTTTTTTACCCTTTTTATAAAGGAGAGAAAAATGATGGTCTTTTGGTCAAAAAGAAATGTTTTGACTTGTTTTGTTAGGGTAATAGCAATATTCCAGTGGTGACTGTCCAGTCACCTCTGTGAGATCCACACATCCCTAAGCATAGGTAGCATCTTTCATTAAGGAAGTTCTTTGGGTGATGTAAGAAGTATTTCACTGCCCTCTTGGGGGCTTATAGTGAATCTACTAAAGGTTGGGACAACGGTTGGTCCAGTAAGTATTGTATTGTTTATGGACCTCCCTCCTGACTCTTGACTTTCTCTTTTCTTTTGCATAGCTCGGTTGAGTCTCCTGGTTGTACAGCTCAGCCAGCTTTGCTGTCTCCTATGGTGTTCAGTGCTAGGAACCGACTCTAGGTATATACACTACCATCGGCAGATGCCTGGAGCTTGGCACTAAAGAGGGGTATTTTTTGTTAACATTTCAGTTTTAAGTAATATAAACAATGTTCTCTCTCTCTCTTCCTTTCCTCCCTCTCCTCTCTCATCTTTCTCTTTTGTCCCCTTTCCCCTCTCCTCCCTCCCTCCCCTTTGCTTTGGCCCTACGGAAACTTGGAGAATTTGTAATCCAGGTAAGTTTCGTTTCAGGATGTGCCTTTCTTACCTTGGTGTGTCGTTTTCCTAGTTTGTTTTTCCTTGTGTTCTTGTTGGATTACTGGCTCCAACTGTGATCACTGTGTCATAAGCCCCTTCAAAGTGCATTAAGACGGACTAGGAACATAGAGAAACAGAAGGAGACTAATCGAAATGACAATAATGGCTCTTGATCTAGGGCTTAATATTATTTCTCAGGTGTTTTATGAGTAAACGATTTCTTCCTTCATTTGATCAAGGTGGGTTCACTACCAGATGGCTTCTAACTGCCTGTTCAATTTAGAGTCTCCAAATATTACTGCTGGGCAAGACTTTGGAGACTTTCTGATCTCGAGAAATAACCTTGAGAGGGGTGAAAGTCTAGGCCAGCCAGGTCACATGGTGGTTTTCTATGGCAACCTGTAGCTAATCTCCATCCTTCTGCCTCCTCTGGGAAACTGCCTGAAGGAAATGGTGTTGTAGCTGCAACCATGACACCACACGGGATGGGGAAGGTGAGGTGCTCCTTGTCTTGGGAATACTGAGGTCTAGTGCCAGGCTAAGCATCCGAGCCAAGCCTCTGCAGCAGCTGGACTGGCAGTCCGCTCATCTTCTAGGTGGCACTGATTCTGCTTTGCCAACTTACTTATTTGCCCTGCTAACAAAGCACTAACTGGTGTCGACATTCTTCCTCGTGCTGAGCCCCTTCTGCTGTCCCAGGCTGTGAAGAGCTTGCCTCCCTGACAGTGGACTTCACATTTCCTGAGCTCTGTTTCTCCATGTAGATGGCCCACCTTATCTCTGTTTCTGGATGGGACCCTCTTAAGGGCAAAGATGGTGCAATGTCCATGGTTGTTTCACAAGTTCCAGTTGATGGTTGATGGTGGATGGAGAGTATTGTAGCAGCTCATTGACACTGGTAGATATTTGCTAGCTCTCAGTAGAGTACATCGAGACTTCCCAGTCGATTGTAATATCTTTGAGCTTCATGGTGACAGGAACTAAGATTCAGTCATCTCTAGTCTCTGTGCCCAGCACAGCTTCCGGCCTGCGGAAGTGTGGCAGAGATAGCTCCTGAGGCTTCCCGTTGGTGTTGTCAATAGTTATGGTTCTGTTCACGTTTCCCATCTTTTCTTCCTCATCCTCCTTTAATTACAAGGACTTTAGGTGGGCGGATTTCCAGACCTTCCTCACAGTCAGTATGGCCAGGGGAGACTCATCAAAGGGATATGAGCAGATGTGGCTTTTAGCGTCCACACTGCGCTGTTACGTGGAAAGAGTAGGGCATGAGAACTACACTATCTCTCTGAATGAAGAAGACACTTGGGGGAGCAGAGCGACAGATAGGAGGATCCCGGGACCTCATCACTGAGCTGTCGTTCTGATACTGTACTAAAGCCCTGAAATGGTTTTATCTGGAAAATAACTTTTACAAAAGAGACAAATATACTTCTAGCCTACTTAAGCCCTTGTATTTTGAAGGCTTGGTGTGTGTTCTCATTAATTGAGGAGATAGTTGGTAAATATCTGTTAAATGGATGGATAGATTTCTGCCATACCTTATTATCTCATGGCTTTAGTAGTGGGTTAGTGCATGGTCAAGTGCTTATACCAGGAAGGAAAGTCTCCCAAGTAACTTTTGTTTGTATATCACTGGTCAGAACTGCATCCTATGGATGTTTTTAGGTACAGGAGACTATGAATTTGAATTTCATTTTTAGTTCCTGTACTTGAAAAAGGCAGAAGAGTAATCTGAAAGGAAATAATGAGAACACCAAGTATAGCCATCAACAGCTACATGTAGGAAGTTACCTTTGACTTAAGGGAAATTTTCTTTTTAAATATGAGTCCTCAACTCCAATTAGTGCCAGGAAGAGAGAGTTATTATCCTATTTGGGCCAGACTCTGGGAAGACAAGATGCTTTCTTTTTTAAAAATTATTTAATTTTTATGTGTGTGGCATGTGTGGGGTGCCCACATAGTAAAGAAGAGGGCATTTGATGCCTGAAGCTGAAGTTATGAGAGTTTGTGAGCTGCCCAAATGGGTGCTGGGAACTGACTGGATCTTGGACTTTCTGGAAGAGCAAGAAGTGTTCTCTAACTGCTAAGCCAGCTCTCCAGCCAAGAAAAGATGTTTTCAAAATAATGGAGATAATTGTCAGACGGGACCCTGGGATTAGATGTCTTATCACTATAAAGAATGTGTCGATGCTCAGGCCACCTGCTACTTCAGTGTCTGAAAAGCTTGCCTAGGGCCATAGCCAGTTCAAGGTAGGGCCTGGCCAGCCTGAAGCTGCTAAGTGACCTGGCCTTTTATCCTACCTGGAGATACCCTCAGTAGATGCTTATTAGTACTCTTGTGTGACAGCCAACTCAGATGCTCGGAATCCATAATGAGCTCTCCGCCACTGACAGGGAGAAGAGCAGATAAGCTGAGCAGTGTCCCGAGTGTCAAACGGGGTTTATGGTAAGACCAGCGGGACAAAGCGGGACTTCCAGACAGACGGTCTTCCAGAGGAGCAGCGGGACAAAGCGGGACTTCCAGACAGACGGTCTTCCAGAAGACCAGCGGGACAAAGCGGGACTTGCAGACAGACGGTCTTCCAGAAGAACAGCGGGACAAAGCGGGACTTGCAGACAGACGGTCTTCCAGAAGACCAGCGGGACAAAGCGGGACTTCCAGACAGACGGTCTTCCAGAAGACCAGCGGGACAAAGCGGGACTTCCAGACAGACGGTCTTCCAGAAGAGCAGCGGGAGGGGCCTTGAACTGAAGCCTCTGGGTTTCACTGCTAAAGAGAATCTGCACAGTGGCTCTGAAACACCTGGGGTGCTTGGCAACGTGTGTATCTCGTGTGCAACTCTGTCATTCCTCGGTGGGGATGGACGCTTGCTAAGAAGCCTGGAGTTGAGGCACTGTGCCTATCGGCGCTGGAGAACTTGAGGCCAGTTTTAGCATGGCATCATGGGAAGGGCCAGTTTCCCAAGAAAGATGGCTAAAGGAAGACCGCTGCACTCCATCAGCCAGATAACAGGCCAGGTGGCAGGTCTATGGGACCTTGAAAATATCTGTGTATGAAAATGTTTATAAGCTGAAATCATTTTCTGTACCCTTCTCAGATTTTGAAGACTTTGCTCATGGACCACAGAAGGTCAAAGAAGGTCATCTGAGATGCTGACAAAGAAAGGACCCTGAACTCAGCTCCATTTAGCTCATTTTACCAGAAAAGCTTCATAAAAACAGAATAGAACAGGACAAAACAAGCAAACACTCACTTGATCAGTGTTTGAAAACACAAACTCCCAGACTTCAGCATGACAAAGCAGACTGCCCAGGTTCCTGCAGCTCAGGGGCAAGGGAAGGCCACTGCAGGATCCATGACAAATGTATTCAATTAGGAAGTGAGAGACCCATTTTGAGAGTTTGGTTTGTGTGTTCATTTTATAGGTGAATGGATTTGGTCAGAAAGCCTTTGGCCTGATTTGAGGAGAGAATGTTGATTTGGGGGCAGTGGCCAGAGGAGGGACTTGTCTATGGCTTTCTTTTCTGTCTTTTTTGGAAGGCTTTATAGTCAGGTAACCGTGAGCCTCTTCTGCCCAGCAAAGGGGCTTCCTAGAAGCAGCAGCTCCGTGTCTTTACCTACCCATGCATCCAGACCCAGTGCTGAGTCCTAGGGCTGAGAGGACGCAGTTCTAATCTTTGAAGGGGATCTACAGACATACTTCAGGTCAGAAAATGTTCCCGTGCCGGTGGGGTAAAATGTTGTGGTTTTGAAGACACTGAGATGACAGGAAAGACTTATGAGAATGATGACAGTTCAGCTGAATACTGAGGAACCCTGAAAGACCAGATAAAGGGATCCACTTGAACGACGCAAGGAATGAGTCAGAATTCCTGTGTGTGGAGCAGGGTTTTGATGGCTCATGGAGGGTATTCTGGGAATCCCTAGATCAGTGGTTCTCAACCTGGGGGTTGTGACCCACTTGGAGTCCAACGACTGTTCACAGGGGTGACCCAGGACCACTGGAAATATCAGATATTTACATTATGATTCTTTCAAAAACATTTATTTTATTCTATGTGCATTGGTGTTTTGTGTGCATATATGTTTGTGTGAGGGCATTGGATCACTTGGAATTGGAGTTACAGACAGTTGTGAGTTGCCATGTTGGTGCTGGGAATTGAACCCGGGTTCTCTGGAAGAGCACTCAACATTTTTAATGGCTGAGCCATCTCTCCCACCCCACATTACAATTCTTCACAGTGGCAAAATTACAGTTATGAAGTAGCAATGAAAATAATTTTAGAATCGGGGGTCACCACAGCATGAGGAACTGTATTAAAGGGTCACACTGTCAGGAAGGTCCATTGTTCTTGGCCATAAATATGATTCCAGACTAGAGAATCTCTTCCTCATCTTTTATGAATTAAATATTATCACTGTGGATAGTAACTACTAATTTTAGCTAGGAAAAGGAAGAGGCCAGCACTCCTGCGTATGAACCGGAGGACTTACTTGCTATCTGGTCTCCTCTACTGGAGTGTTGGAGACCTGAAGTGACCTTGAAAACTGACCTTCCAAGAGACAGGTGAGGCTAAGAGGCTGTGAACCAGGCAGCTGTAGACAGCGTTAGGCCTGAGGTTAATAGATAATTTATTTTAACTTAGGTGAAGGTGGGGAAGGAAGAATGGGAAAAAGAAGAGTTTGCATGCATCCAATTACCTTTGAGAGTTCCGTGCGCCTTTTCCTTAAGTGGTTGGCAGCTCATGGGATGGGGTAAACACACCTTTTACACAGCTGGGCAGAACTGCCTGTGGTGGGAGAGAAAGTAGTTAATGATCAGTGTTCCTTGGATGGGCACATGGGCGATTAATTATTTGAAATTGGCCCAGCTGTGTAGACTACTTTTGAAATCAAGAGTTTGTGTCCCCTTGGAGGACTAACTTGGTCAAGGAGAGACTAACCAAGTCCCAAATGCTTCTGGGGGGCAGCAGGTATTTTAGACAGGCCTTGCAGGGCCTCCTCCCTGAATCTATCATTGTCCCTTCCGGAAAGGGAGAGTGGGGGGCGGGCAGGAGAAGGATCTGCCCTGGAGGTGTGGCTTTGGCTCCAGTTCTATGAGTCAGAGATAAAGGAACCTAAATGGTTCATATTTTTCCTGGGCCTTGTCTGCAGTACCAGTGGAGGCTCTAGAGACCAAAGGTTTTCTCTGCTGACAAGCTGCGGTTCTCCTTCCCTGTCTGGTCTATTTGCGTTCTCTCTCTGCCCTTACTGAAAGACATAGTCTAGAGAAGTTGAGGTGACTTGGGCAGTGTGTGTGGGGAGGCTGTTGCCCTTCATGGTGTCTGACTCCTCAGATCAAGAGTGGGCACCTAAAGAGGTTTTCGGAAAGTAAAATCCTACTATTTTAAATTAAGATTGAAGATTGAATCTGGAGCGGGGACTTGTTAATATCTTAGCTTATCCTTTGTGTATACACGTATGTGGGGTTTGGGGTCAGGGTTTGTGTGCATGAGGGCAGGGGTCTTTGTGTATACACATATGCGGGGTGGGGGTCAGGGCTTGTGTGCATGAGGGCAGGGGTCTTTGTGTACACACATATGTGGGGCTGGGGTCAGGGTTTGTGTACATGAGGGCAGGGGTCTTTGTGTACACACATATGTGGGGTTGGGGGTCAGGGTTTGTGTACATGAGGGCAGGGGTCTTTGTGTACACACGTATGCGGGGCTGGGGTCAGGGCTTGTGTGCATGAGGGCAGGGGTCTTTGTGTACACACGTATGTGGGGCTGGGGTCAGGGTTTGTGTACATGAGGGCAGGGGTCTTTGTGTACACACATATGTGGGGTTGGGGGTCAGGGTTTGTGTACATGAGGGCAGGGGTCTTTGGAGGCGAGAGGTGCTGGCTTTCCCTGGAGCTGCAGTCATAGGAGGCTGTGAGCTGCCCAGTGTGGGTCCCTTGGAAGAGCAGGAGGTGACGTTAACTACTGAGCTAGCCATCTGGCCTCAATAGAGCTTTAGTGGGATGTGGCCACATCTCTTCATTTATACTCCATCTATAACTGTTTCCAGCTAAAATCCAGAGTTGAGCTGTTGCCTTGTTCTGGCTAAAAGGCTTGCTTCTGGATCCTTATGGAAGGCTTTTACTGACTCTAGGAGGTGTAGAAACATCAGAGATCCTCAATAAGCTTTGGGTGGGTGGATGAATGGATGGATGGATGGATGAATAAATGAATTAGTGGCAGAAAAGACAAATGAATAACTAGACAGAAAATATGTAATTCGATAACTGACTTCCAATTCTAGCTTTTATCTGCTTATTTAAGAGGGTCTCATGTAGCCCTGGCCGACCTTGAGTTCACTATGTAGTTGAGGAAGACCTTGAACTTCTGATCCTTCTCTCTGTATTTCCTGGGTGCTGGAATAGATCCAGCTAATCTATTTTTGGGGACTGAACCCACAACTTCATGTATGCTAGGCAAGTGCTCTATCAACTGAGCCACACTCCCAGCTCCGTTTCTCTTTAAATAAAACAAGAGCAGTGGTACTTATGAACTGGGCAGTGTTTACGAGGATTGCTTCCTACAGTACAACTCTGCAGTTCTCAAAGTGCTATTAAAATATTACTACTGCCCATTAATCTTTATGTGTCAAGCACTCTATCAAGGCCTTTATTTTTATTAGCCCATTTAGTCTCATTGCCCCTCACAGTGAGGGAGAAATGGTTTGACCCTATTTTATAGAAGAAGGGATGGAGCTCAGAGAGGCTAAGCCAGGTAGTGAGGTCACACAGGTGGTAAGAGGTTAAGTTGAGAAACTGACTCTCTCTGGTCTCTGAGTCCTTGTAGGTACTGCATGCCTTTCCCTTCTTAATTAGAGAAGCAGGAACTAAGTTTTGCGGGGGAGCTGGCTCAAAATAAAGGTGTGTCAAATAAGGATTATTTAAAACTTTTTAAAAATTTTGTGTGTGTGTGTGTGTGTGTGTTGGGTGTTTCAGAAGGCCATTACATTTACATTAGTTGATTCTTTCCTTCAAGTATGTGGGTTACACAGATTGTTAGGCTTAGCAGCAAGCACCTTTATCCACTGGGCCACTTAGATTGATTTTAAAATCTTTCTGAAGTTACTTGAATCTCCTCCTTTAAAAAAACGGTTCGGCTTAATCATCCTGCGGGAAAGCTAAATGAAGGAGCAAGTCTATTCCTTGAAGGCACAAATTTGGGTGATGGACTGGTTAGTTTTATGTCAACTTGAAACAAGTTAGAGTTATCTGAAAGGAGGGACTCTCAACTGAGAAAATGTCTCCAGAAGATCTAGCTGTAGATCAAGCATTTTCTCATTTAGTGATTGATGGGGGAGGGCCCAGTCCATTGTGGGTGGGGCCATCCCTGGAGTGATGGTCCTGGGTTCTATTAGAAAGCAGGCTGAGCAAGCCATGAGGAACAAGCCAGTAAGCAGCACCCCTCCATGGCCTCTGCATCAGCTCCTGCCTCCAGGTTTCTCCCGTTTGAGCTTCTGCCATGATTTCCCTGAGTGATGGACTGTACCTGGAAGTGTCAGTGACAAAAAAAACAAAAAACCTCTTTTCTCCCCGAGTTGCTCTTTATCTTGGTGTTTCATCAGAGCAATGATAACCCTAACTAAGTCAGGCTCGTTTAAGGGAGGTAGAGAATTTTCATTTGCTTAGCAATATCGTTTGTGGTGGGGAAATGCATGTGAAGGCTGATTTCCCTCCTTGCCCATCCTGTTTGAAAGGCTCGCCCTCCCATCCCAGCTGCTAATGACAGGAGCTGAGCGTGGCTAAGTGAGCAGGGAATATATACTTCCCAACCTGGTGTTTAGTGTGCTGGTTTAGAAGGCTGATTCAGCAGCTCCTAAATAGTTTCTGTAAACATCTTAGATCTGGGGTTCTGGGCAGCAGCTAGGGTGCTGCCTGAAGCAGGCCCCAGGGCAGAAACGGTCACCTAGAGGAATTTGACCTGGTGTCCCAGACAAACACAGGCACCCTGTGTGCCTCTTGGCAACAGGACAAGAAAGCCGAGCCCTGCACCTATTTCAGACCAATGCAACCCCTTCAGAAAGGTTCTTGGCTTTTCTCCTCCTACTCTATTGATTTGTTGCCTGTGACATCAGCCCTTTGGGCACCCAAGGGGTTGGGTCAGCCCCTTCCTCTTACGGCTTCTGCCTTTTTGCTGGAATGTGCCCCCTAGGCTAGGAGTGTGGACCCTTTTGCCCAGTTCCTGTCTCTGCTTGCCCTTGCCCTCTTGCTTAATTTGTTTTTGCCTACACCTTTGATCTTTTTGGAAAAAAAGCATAGGAGCCCTGGGATATCATTACTGGCCTCTTTGTGTTCCAAATTCACTCTGATCCACAGTTGGTTTTTTGGCTAATTTGAGACCACCTGGTCCTTGGGAGCCCGAGTTCCTCCGGTTGCTCCGGGTGGGAAACAGTTTTTGCTCACTTTCTAATCGTGTTGGTGAAAGTCTCCTGGTGACGAAGGCTTCTTGGATGTGGAGAAAAGCAGAGGCGGAGGGTTACCAGTAATTATGCTAATCTGTGAGCATTATATCTTCAGATATTACACATTTTGGGGATAAGCATTTCTGCTGATTTTGAACTGTGCTCGTCTCTTTGTTTCTTGAGTGGTGGCCTATAATTTTGTATTCTTTAGGGAGAATGCGTAGCCGTTGCATACTGACTGGCTGTGGGGCTCGGGCTTGCGTTTTCCTCCCTGAATATTCATCAAAGGAACCCAGGAGAGCACTCAGGTCTATAATATACTACTTTATGTATGAAGACACAAAATGAATAATAATACTAATACCACTTCAATAGCAACGCTTTAACTTTCAAAGCATAGCTGTGTATGGGCGCACTCTACAGTGGCAAGGGTGCTTTTGGTGACTTCTCCTTGTGGTGATGATGGATCCGTGTGAGCTTGTCTGTCCGTGCAGATGAGTTGAGACATTTCACCTCAGGGATTCCTCTTCAGTGTGAGCTGTCATGAGCTGCTACGGATGACAGCTTCCCAGGTCCAGTCCCTGACAGACCCGTGTGAAGGCCCATGTGGGGGCTGCCCATTTGGGAAAGTTTTCTGGAGCTCTCTCCACTGGAGCCTCAGGGACTTGTGGAACATGGTGCTGTCGTCTGGCAGAATGAGAGATGCCATGCCTTCTGTGGTTGGAACTAAAGGAGAGCGAGTCCCCATCTGGGGGTTGGGTAGAACCCACAGGCAGCCTTTTTTGGAAGCTAGCCATAGGCTGAACCATATTAACTATTTTAACAACAGCTGAGGGTCTGCCCTGGGACACTTGCCTGCCACCAGAGAACCATCCCACATACTATCTCACATAATCATTTAAACCAGTGCCTTCCCAACTGGCCCTGAAAGAAAGCAGACCTCCTATGGGGTTCGGGAGGTGTGGTCTAAGGAAAGGGGCTGCATGGGTTTTGCCAACACGGATTTCCACAACTTCACTTTCTTTGTCCCTGGTGGTGTCAGGTTGCTGATGGATCCCCACAGCCTTCCCTGGGGACTGGCTCAGAGCTGCCTCTGTGCATCTAACATGGATCTCCGCATCTCCATATGCAGGATGAGCCTTGGAGTTATTGTTGATGGTGAGCCTTGGGTTTGGCAAGGAAACTGAAACCCCTTGCCCCTGCCTAGTGTATCTCAGATGCTCAGCCCACAGCAGGCACTTTCTTTTTTTGTGGTGGGGGACCGATCTGTGAAGTTGGCAGGGATGCGTTTTGTCCAGCTGGCATTCTGGAAGGGTCTGCCTGATGCTCTGCACACCTGTTGCTGCTCAGCAGGAGGTTATAATGAAAGAGAGGGAGCTGTGTTTACTGTGTGCCAGGTACTGTGTTGGGGGCTGGGTGCTAGTGGAGGAGTCAAGAAAAGAGGGGGGGACCCATCCCCAACAAGATGGTTTTCAAAACATCGTATGCAAAAGGAAAGCGTTCATATAAGGGGGCAGCTTCTAAATATGCTTTGCATGATGGAGTGGGTAGAATGTATCTTCTGGGAGGAAGTGGAGCTTTGCATTTCCGGCCTGCCTGTGCTGTTGGATTTGTGACTGTAATGCTGCCCTGCCTGAGGTCTCGGCAGTGCTTATTTCCCAGGGTAGTGTGATATAAATGCCCCGCTGTCTCTGTCCACAAGAAAGATGGACCCAGGGCAGGGGGGAGAAAGGAACATTTTCTAGGTCTGCCTTGAAGATTTGTGTGGCGCTTTACTCCAATCCCTCCCGTCTCCTTCAAACGTCCCTAAGTGCTGCATGCACAGAAACCATGCCAGTGTTTTGGAAGATTCAGGTTTGACCACTGTAAATTGGTTCATATTTCCAGCAGGGCAGTTATTTAATTTCCTGTTGGAAGTCTGCAAATATTGGCACTGTTTGCTTCTTGGCAAGGGACCAAACCCCAGAACAGTATCATTAGCCAGCTCTGGTACATAGATTAAAGCACGATTGTCTTTAATAAGAGGCCATCCCTGTTTGGGATGGGGCTTCAGGGGCTGCGAGGGCACGGAAGGCACAGAAGAGCTTTCTAATCAAAACCAAAGAGCAGGAACTGTGAGGAGAAGGGTTAGAAGGAGGGCAGAACTCAGCTTTCTCGTCTCAATTTCATTTGTTTGGGTTATTTTTCTCTTGACTCTGGGAGAGCTCTGGGAGCTGAGACCGACCTGTTTGTCAAATGTCCTAATGTGTGGCCCGGTTCCTCTTTTTTCTTGGGACTTCCCCTCCCTTGGCAGTTTGGCTTATTGGATCCATCGACCTGCTGCAGAGAGGTAAGGTGAAGTATAGTGTCTCCTAGAGAATATATACACAGTCTCCTGTGGAGATTGATGCTTTTGTGCTGACGGGCATGCACTACGGCACTCTGCGGGTGAGTCTTCAGAATATCCCTGTGAGACTTGTGTTCATGACATTTTGGGGATGAGTTTGATGAAGTTCAAAGGAGGTATCCCCAACAGCGGCCATCTGAACTTGAGTAGGAACTCAGTTACACTGCTTGGAAAGTTCTTGCTCTTCCCATAGGTTGTGTCTGTACCCAGTAAGGTTTGAAAGTAGAGTTTAGAGTTTTAAATTTCTTGAGGAAATGGTGAGAAACTGGAAAATCTGGTATGCTAGGCGGTCTGGAGGTTGATTTCTAGATGCCCTTGCTAAAGAAAGCCGGATCTTTCTCCAGCAGGGGGCTTTTCCGGTCAGCTCAGTGGTGGAATTAGCATAGAGATATGCGTGTGCCCCCCCCCCGCCCATAAATGTATTGTGTCAGAGACAGATGAAAGGTGAAGAATCCCCACCCACGTTCTCCCACCACTATTTATCCTGTTCACCTATGCTTTCATTTACCCCTCCACTGTACCATGTTTCACCTTTGTTCCAGTCCTTCTGGTGCTTTCCTTTATAGTAGTAGCCAGACTGGAATTTCTTCATAAAAAGAGGGCTGTGTTTTATAGCCTTCTCCTACGAAAGAAGAAAAAAAAGGGCTCTCAGGTTGGGGTAGAGTCCCAAGCCTTTGTATCTTCCTAACTGAGCTGAACTTACGATTTGACGGAAATGAAATGGTGGTGATGTTGATGGCAAATATACAAGCTCTAAACTATTGTCCTCTTCTATGCGTGGCACCAGCACTAACTTCCGTGTTAGTTTATCCCATGTATGCTTTGAACATTCTAATCTGTAGAGGGCAAACTGAGCCATTCTGTGGTTCATTCCTGAGCTGGGACTTGGATCAAGTGTGGAGACTTTGGGACGATGGCTCTCCATTTCAAATTATGCTCCCCTGTGCTTCTGTTCCAGGGTCTAGATGAACCATCTGGGAAGGTGATTAAGACAACAGAACTGCTAATGTCCCAGCAGAAGCTCCAGAAGTTTCTCAAGCTTTCCTGGGATTAGGTGTGGTTCAGGGTTCTTGTCAGGTGGTCTCCAAGCAAGAGGGAGAAGTTTGGCCCTCCTGAGTGTCCTTTAAAGTTTTTGGGATTTTAGAGTTCTTCATGGGTAGTTGAAATCTTCTACTTACATCTTAAAAAAGAAATAATTCAGGAGCTAGTAAGATGGCTCAGTAGTTACAAGCACTTGTAACCTGTAGAAGATCTCAGGACTTGAGTTCAGTTCCTAGCATCCACCTCAGATAGCTCACAACCAGCTGTAACTCTAGCTCCAGGGGGGTCAAACACCTCTGGCCTTAGCACCTGCACTCGTGTGCACATACCCACATGCAGGCACACACACAAATGCATACTTAAGAATAATAAAAATAAATCTTAGAATAATCCAAATACCATTGGGTCATTAGCCAATTTCTTTTAATAGTGAGATTGCCTGTGGTCACCTTAGATCTACAAACACATCTTCTTTCCTTTATGGGGCAGAAGATGGTATCTGTGGACACTGAGTCAGAGAAGCATATGCAAGTGTCGAGTGTGTAAGTCCCTTTTGTAGGGGGCCAAATTTGAAAATAAAAAAAATTGTTGGTGGTTCTTGAATCACTCCGTGTGGTATTAATTATTTTCAGTGCATATGTATGTGTGTGTTCAATTGCATATGTACCTAATGTGCGCATGTTTGTGGAGGCCGGAGCACATCCATCTCTGCATGTCATCCTCAGGAACACAATCCGTCTCCTTGGAGACAAGGTCTTTCATTAGTCTGGAGCTCACCAGTTGGTCTAGACTCAGTGAGCTCAGGGACCCCCCCCCCCAGCTCTGGGACTGAACATGCATGCAACTGGATTTGATTGCATGGTGTTGGGGATTGAACTCAGGTTCTCATGCTTGCAGGGCAAGCATTCTACCAATTGATCCACACTTTGTCCCTAGCCCATACTAGTTCCATAACCACTGGGCCTCCTTGTGTCAGGAGGAAATGTTGGGGGAGGGAGAGAGAAAAGGTGCAGCCCATGGCTGTAAGAGGCACATGAGGAGGTCCTGCCCTGGGAAGGCAGGAGAGAGACGGTCTATCTGTTACATATTAGTGGTTGAGTAGATGAAGAAAATGCGCTGTGGATTAAAGCAAAGTTCTGATCTCACAACTGTCACTTGGCAACCATGTAATTTGGCCTCCCTGGTCCTCAAGTTGTCATCATAAAATGATATTATTGATATCTGCTTCATAGCATCATTGTGCATAGTATCTAAATTTTTTCACACAGTGGTTGTCAATACAAGGTACGTGGTTTAGAAGATATGAGAAAACTGAGGAAAATATATATGCAAAATAATCCAATTCTGAAGGTATTTTACAAATGTCACCACGAAATATTATGAAGATGTTAAGGAGCATGGATAAAACGGAAACCCTTTCTCTTAATAAACAAACACTAGCTAATTGAATAAGCAAAAGCTTCCAGTTTGTTTGGTAAAATGTAATTGGTAGGGCTTCAAAGCAGCTGGTGTCATTTTGGTGGGAGTTCAAGTTGGTGAGGACACAAGGACGGAACTGGTAAACTGATTGATGTGTGGGAAGCCATGGTACTGTCTGGTGGTCTCTATAAGGCACACTGTGAAGTAGATGGTTCTCTCTGCCCCCTGCCTCCTTGACATATGGCAGTATTGTCCTCCATGTCCACTCGGGTCTTTCATGAAATCTCTCTGTCTTTGTACCGAGTTCAGTAAGGCAGATTATGGAAACTGAAGCTGCAATTCCATTGACTGTGGTTGTTGCTTGTTTTGCGTTTAGCATATGGAGGACTTTAGGGAGGTTAAGAAGAGGGACTTTATACAGGTTTCCTTATGGAATCTGCACAGCCCACTCTCAGTATCAGGCAGGTCTTGTTTTTGTTGCCTTTGTATACACATAAAGGAGGTGAGGAAGGAGAAGGGATAGCTCACCTGAGGTGCTGCAGCTAGGAAGTGGAGGAGATGGGGCTAGAACTCAGCCCTCGGCCCCAGGCCCTTCCTCCAGCCTGCTCTTCCCACCACTGGCTTCTCTCCAGCTGTGGCTCTAGGAGCAGGCCCAAGGAGTGCAGCAAGGGCGGTGATTTCTTTACTTTCTCTGTCTCTGCAAGAAGGAAGACACACTGGAGCTATTGTGGAGTAAGTACTTACTTACATTTTGCCTGGGTCGAAACAAGGTGCTTTGCATAATTATTACATCTAACCGTGGCACCACTTCCTGTTTTGATCCACGTGCACCAAGGAGCCAGGTTCCTTTCGCCTCAGATTTACCTGGGAGAGAATCTGGTGGCAAGATCCCAACGCAGATGAGTAGAATAACACCTTGCTTCCATTTCAGCTCAGGTGACTCCTACCTGCTAAGTTGGTAGCTTTGATCTCAAAGACCCTTCACATGGTTGCACAGTTTGTATCATTGGTACCCATTGGAAACTGCTGGGATTTCAGCTGTTGCCTTTCAAAACTCTCCTAGTGAGCTGTTGTGTTCATGGTTCCCCATGGCAGGGCACTGAGATACCTTTGTGTGCTTACTTTGAGTTTTGAACCATAGGGAACAACTCTGGCCCAAAAGGAGAAATCTGTCTTCTGAAACCGAATGCAAGTCTCTCCGCAGCTTAGCTCGGTGGGGAGCCACTTACTACATAAGCTGAACCCCAGGTCAGCTTGGGTTTCCCTTGCCCAAAGAGGAGGCGGTGCCTGGAGTTATGAGGAAAACAGAAAGACCCACTTCTCCGCTGCGTGGCACTTAACAGGCTGTTTCAGCCAGGATGATTTTGGCTGGAGGAAAAAGTAGCTTAAGGAAAGTCCCAGCTGGTCCAAGTAACTTAAGCTGAGCTATTCATGAAATATTATCTGACAGCATTCCCCTCTCCTGAGCGGCGAGAGGCTGACTCAGAACTGTCTCAGGAAGCTGTGTTGTCAGGCTACGCTTTAGTATCCCAGATTTAGCCACTTTGTGCCCTAGAGAGTTGCAGGGCAGGGGGAGGCATGTTTAACATCAACTTTTCTGAGTATGAGTATGTGAATAGAAAGTCATTTGGTGGGGCCAGGAGACACACGAGGTTTGAGTTCAAGTCTCTGGCCCCCATGGGAAAAAGCTGGGCACAATGGTATGTCTGTAACTCTACTCCAGGGATGGAGGGCAGGGAGAGGCAGGCTCCCTGGAACTCATTGATCAGCCAGCCTTGCTGACTCAATGAGCTCCAACTTTCATTGAAAAAAAAAAGTCTCAAAAACCAAGACGGAGATTGATAGAGGAAGATATTACATGCGTGTCTGGCTTTCACACGCATGTGTCAGGAGCACATGTACCTACCTACTCATGAACATGAACATACAACATACATTTACACACACACACATATACAAACACACACAGTGCATGTTTTTGACTGAATCCTTTAGTGCAGAAGTCAACCATCATTGATTTCTAACGTAGGGGGGCTTTACTTACTGTCTAGTACTCTGTGTGTTGATGTAGGAGACATAGAGACATGGGCATATACATACTCTAGATGTTTCATGAAGGCAGAGGCTTGTCTATTGTTTACTGATGAAGGAACAGAGTCTAAGGCATAAACTACGCTAAAGAGATACTTATTGAATAAGTCAGTCTAGGTCTCTGCCCACAAGGACATATGACTTATTCTGTATTAATATTTTTTTCATTTCACTTTTGTATCTTGGAGCCTATAGTCCCTTAATAAAATTAAATCGCTGTGTATTAGTTACTTTCCTCATGGTTATGAATAAACACATGACACATTGCCTTCAGGGAGGAAGGCTTGATTTTGGCTCATTGTTTGGGGGGAGTAGGCCACCATGGCAACGGAGGTATGGTAGATGTCTTGACTCCATCTATGGTTGTGGGATATGATGCAGCTGGTCACATTGTGGTGACCAAAGGAAGCAGAGAGGGCACAAAAGCACAGCTGGCTTATCATCTTCAAGGTCCCATCCTTCCCTGCGATGCTGCTCCTGCTAGCTAGGTCCTATACATTTCAAACATTCTACAACCTTTCAAATCAGGATCCCTAGCTGGGGACCAAGTGTTCATCACACATGAGCCTGTGAGGGACATTTCATCGTTAAACCATAGTAACCACTAATATGTTAGTAGTAAAAGAAAAATAAGAGCAAAGAAGAAAAGCAGAGAGGGGCTCTGCCCCTGCAAGCTAATTTTGTGATGTAGTTCTTCCCCTGCTTGCCACTGTTAGTGTGAACAGCTTTTTATATCTAAAAATAATTCTCAAACCCTTGAATTTTAAGCTGGGTACAATCAAGCATCATGTGGGATTGACAGGTCTCTTGTTCTCTATTGCTGGGCATTAGGGATTTCTCTGTCCTTCCACTTTTGCTCTGTCCGGTTGCTAGTGTAAACATGCTGTGGTCTGAATCCTTGTGCATATTTATGGTTATTGTCTTGGCAATAATTCTTAGAAGTGAAAGTACTGGTTGAGAGAGCGAAGGCTTCTGGTGTAAACAGCACACTGCCTATTGTGAAGAGAGTTCATACCTCTCTCTGCCTCACAGAGAGAAAATGGCCTCCTGCTTCTGCTGACTCTGTGTGCTGCTCCTTTTGAAATTTCTAGCTTTCCGGCTTGTGAATGGAAACGCTGTTTAGCTCCCTTTAATTGACAGGTGATGTCAAGCATCCTTGGCATCATTTGCATTTCTTGATTTGAGATTTGCTGGTTCATATTCATCCTCTTGCTCAGAGGTTCCTGAAGATTGCCCTGTCCTTGATCCCTTCTAATCCACATGTGGATGGTTGTCACACTCAGGCCACAGTTAGCACCTAATGAGTCCTGGTCTCCTCACACCTCTGCCCTGCTCACCCAGTGCAAGTACCCATCCGCCTACTCACCACCCACCCCCTTCATCCATCCCTTTATTTCTTCTAGTACTGAGAACTCCCTAGTTGCTAGGCAAAGAAACACAAGTGCTTTGGAAGTTTTGATATTGTTTCTATCAACTACGTATCTTCTAGAAAAGACATATTAACATGAATGAATACAGAGTGACTAATCCACACTTTTTTTCAGCTCCAATGAGCTTTCATTAAAAATGAAAGAACTGAGTTTCTTTTCTCCCATGAGGAAGGCACAGGCAAAGATCAGCATGCTTCCTGTAAGGGGCTGACTAGTAGAGGTAGTAGAGGTCCCCCGTGACTTCTGCAGAATCTGTGTAGTTCTGCCCTGCCAGTCACAGGCAGTTCAGG
The DNA here is from genome assembly GCA_004026605.1 of Ondatra zibethicus. Lineage (NCBI taxonomy): Eukaryota > Metazoa > Chordata > Mammalia > Rodentia > Cricetidae > Ondatra > Ondatra zibethicus. The sequence goes on along the minus strand of PVIU01000019.1, from coordinate 269,486 downwards.
TACCAAGGAAGGGAGCTGCACTGAAGGTGTTGCTTCATAGGACTGAAATCTGAATGTCATGCAACTTTCATGTGTTACAAAAGGTTAGTCGTCCTTTGTGCCCCCTTAGTCATTCATAAATGTGAAACACGGTCCCTAAACTTACAGGTCATATGAAAAGGGGGCGGGTCAGGGTTGCAGTTTGCCTTTTGTTGACTGCTGGTCTAGGGTCTCAGAAGCAGAGAGAAGCCCATCTATGTTTGGCAAATAATACCCAGAATTGATAATAAGAACCAAGCACAGCTGGGGCTTGATTCTTAAGACTTCAGTGTGTAACTCTACTGTTTTAGTATGATTTTCTAATTTCTGAATGTATTTTTACTATATACTTAAACATACAATAAAATTCATGGTGAAATATTTAAAAGAAAAAAGAAAAGGGAGAGATAATGCTGGGTCAAGATTTTGATGTGATTTTTTTCCCTAGTCTTCACACCCATGTAGTGCCTACATATGTATGAGATCATTTTGTATAAACAATGCTGATACTTCTTTCATGTCTCTTAGTATTATAATGGTAGGCATTTCTTAGTGTTTTTGACTATTTCAGCTTTAATAAAACGGCAGGAAGATACTGCTGCACATCATAGAAAAGCTGTGATTAAAAACAAATGATCAGTACCGCTTGCCGGGGACGATATGGAGAAACAAACCCCAATACAGTTCTGGTGGGAATAGAAAATACCAGAGCTGCTTTGGCGACAGTGTTTGTCAGCATCACTGGGGCAGAGACTCCACACACAGCTGCATCCTGTTCCCTGCAGCCACCAGTGGAGTTCTTTGCAGTGACAGCTACTCAAAGGAAAAGGACCCTTGACTTTGTTGCTGAAAAGAATTTTAGGTCCAGCAGGTATGGAGCAGAGTTTAAGAAGAGGTTTCACCATAGATTTAAGCCCAAGGTTACTAGACAGGCTGTCAGCATAGGCTGGGATGCACCAAGTGTGGATAGGGGTGTTGCAAGAGAGTAACCATTATTTTTGCAATAGCCATATGTAGGATTTTGGTGACTTCTGAAGTTAGATCTCAAAGGGTGCTTCAAGACCCTACATGAGATCGTAGAGTCCTTCGTGGTATGCACAGGATAGGATTACAGCTTCTCAGTTAAAACCCTAGTTCATAGGCTGCACTCAGGAATTACAGACATGTTTTTACTATAAACAAAGTTCATAATTCTGCTCCTGAGATTCCCAGGAAGTTTCCAGTTTGCATCTGGGAAAGGAGTAAGGCCATCCAGGAAGGTCATACACATTTAGGCCTTAAGCAGGGTTCATTGGTGTTTTAACATTCTTACTGGAATAGGAATATTGCTTGTATGTAGGTAACCTTAGTGGCAAATTTTGTTAATGGATTATTGGCTGGTGAGAGACCCCGTCAGAGAGAGGGGCTCCTTTGCCTTTCTATGTCCCCTTACTCTTCCCTGTCTTTCTACTCTATCTTAGTTTGGTGGTTTCTTTTTTAAATATAAAATTTTAAGCACTTACTTGAAAATTTCATAAATGCACACTATGTATTTTGAAGATATTCAGTCTCTAATTCTCCCTCTAACTCCTCCCGGATCCATTCCCTACCTCCCCATTCTCCTCCCAACTTTGTGTCTTATTTTTTTTTTAAAAGTAGTCTACCAAGTCCAAGTTGTGCTGCCTATATTATTCACAGTAACCAGAGTGCAGTAGCAACAGAAACATCTGTGAGTTGAAACACAAAGTGTATGCATGTGCATTCGTGTGGGGGGATATGATTCAGTGTGGGCTAGGATACAGACAGACTGCAAGGATGCTGCGTCAGGTGTCTGGGTCTTTTTATATTACATTTCTAGCCAATTGGAATACCTGGCAGAAGAGGCAAGAGGAAGGGCCAGAGGAAATTTGGGAGATGGAAGAAGTGTTCACAGAGGGGCTGTGGTGATGGCTATGCAGCACTGAACTCTACCTTAAAATAAAAATCACCACATTGTTGCCGAATATCTGGTGAAATTTACAGCACAGTGTAATAGTCAATTATAGTCTTTGAAACTGTTTTTTTTTTTAATTTTATATTTAAGTATGAGATAAGGTCTCACTTTGCAGCCCAGACTAGTCTTGAACTCACTGATATCTTCCTGCCTCAGCCTTCCAAATGCTGGGATTACAGACATGCACCACCATACTTAGTCAAACTGAAGTCTTGGTAATGTATTATTCTATCATGAGAATGTTCCATGTTTACCCTGTAACTTGAAGAAATACAGTTTTTATTTTGTTTCCAGTCAAAATTCATGCTCGGGAGGTTAGGTTTGAGCCATTGGGTCAAACAAGGATTCTATGGAGCATATGTGCCTTTGAATGACCTCCTCCCTGCTTCAAGCATGGTGGACATGGCTTCCTCCTGAGTGAAAGAGAGGTAGACGCAGGAAATACAGGGCCCCACGGGGTAGAGGAATGAAATAGAAAACAATACTGGTAGTCCTGGTTTCTCCACTACTGTGAGACCAGAACACCTGACCCCCATCCCAGTCTTCACCATGTCCTTTCCCTCCTTGTCCTGACGGGGAGTCAGTAAGAACTTGTGGGAGCTTGAAGTGGTCATTAAAAAATGAATGCAAGAGCCCAAGAGATGGTGGTCCCGAGAAGCGGTTGACTAGTACGTGCTCTGCAGACTGAAGCATCCCACTAGTGTTGGTAATTGCTAGGGTATTAACACGACTCTATTTGGGTGATGGGACTGGCCAGAAACTAGATTTCGTGTTCTGAGATGCCAGGAGCAGAACCCACAATTGGAACACTGACGCCGGCAACATTTCCAGCATCAAAAGCAATGCGGCTGCAGAAACGGCCAAGCATTCCTTGCTTACCTTTTGTGAGGGAGCTGGGCCCTGATGGCAGTGGGGCCTAAGCAGGGTGGAGCTGGATGATTCTCCAGGTCTCCATGTTCTCTGATCCCAGCCATGTTCCCGACTTTCCTAGAGAGCAGCCAGGAACATCTGCACCCAGAGAACACAAAGGAGAGCTATTGAAACCAAACTCATAAATGTTTTTTTCATTAGCTCCAGGCTCCCAGCCACCAATAAAGTATATACTTCTAAAAATCCTTCATTATTTTGTGAGTTTTTTTTTAAATGAGCGCACTCTTTTTATTTCCATGTCAGAGATTTTCTTAAAATGTTACTTATCAAGCATTTATCTGGTTAATTATCCCAAAGGTAGCAGCATTCTAGGCTTTTTTTTTTCTTTTTTGCATAAAACAGCAGGGGGGAAACTATTTAATAAAGTCCTGTAATCTGAGACTGTTGGTGGTCTTGGGGGAAACTGAAACCCAGGTTTGGCTGATACTGTGTAATGTGAGTGCAATTAGTAGCGGTTTCCCTAAAGCAGAAAGAGATGTAGCAAAACAATGTGCAGCGAATTTAGGTTAGAGCTGGGACGCTTACAAATCCTTGTTTTCTTCTAGTTACTTTAAGAAACAGGGAAGCCTTTGTCTTGATGACGTCATTTCCCGAGCACTAATAACATTTTGAAACTGCTTTCTGTTAATTTCGTATGTTTGACGAGAAGCCACAGCCCACCCCCACCTTGTGATGTGGCTGCTGGCACTGTTTACATGCGGAAGAGGACTCCTGGTTTTGTCCCTTGGAAGCCCCAATGGGAGCAGCTTCCTCCACCTGTTTCTTCCTTCAGGAGAAGGTCTGACGAAGCGGTTTCAAGGGATTGGCCTCCAGAAGGCTAAAGAGTGAACCCACTTTCCACAGAGCACACTGTGTTTCAGAGCTTGCGATTTCATCCTGGAAAAGTAAAACCAGCACGCGTGGGTGCATGGTAAGGTCTTTAAGACAGGGAATGTGTCTTGGTGGGCTGTCACGCCATTCTGGCACACAGCAGGTAGGCAGAAGATGCTAGCTGTTTTGATTCTCTTCTCCAGACAGGAGGTGTGACTCACTTCTCCCTAGCTGTAGATGTGACCCTTGCTATTCCTTCTGGAACTTTCTGGGTCTCCTTCTGCTGAAGCATCTTGGCGCTTAGCGTCCTTTCTGCCTAAATAAAGCCTAGGTACCTGCATAGATCATTTCTTCACCTCTGTCTTTATTCATATTATGTCATCTTGGGGAGATAAAACCTTTCTCCTCTTTTTCCCCCTCTTATAAACTGATATAATGCATAGTGTATATTTTATTCATTTATTTCATGAATTGTTTGTCTCCTGCACTTCTAGAATGTAAGCTCCACAAGGCCAGGAATCTCTGTCTGATCTTGTAATTACCATTCCTCCAGTGGCTAGAACACCATGGGTTTTATAACTTGAGTTAATGAGAGAATGAACATGCCACCGCTGACCGTCCACAGGACCATGCATGGGTAATGCATTCACTCTCTTGGCTCCTTTGCTTGATTTCCCCATCTGCTTCATAAAAAGGATCACGAGCTGTTGCACACTGAAGCTCTTTTGTGAAATACGCTATGTGAACACATTCATTCACTTCTTCATCACCAGACAGAGTCCCCACCTTCGCAGTGCCCCACGAGTGGGCAAATGCATGAGTGCTTTTTGTAAAATGAGTTAGTGGCTCTAGTAGGAATGTGCATGAGCTAGGGAAGTATCTGGGGTCAGAACTCCAAAGGACTTCTGGGGGAAAAGGACATGGAGGAGAGATGTGGAGATGGAAATGGCATGACGTAACAGTGGGTGGCAGGGGGATCAAACGAGAGAGTGAGGAATGCCAAGTTCAGAGTCTGGGAGTGAGAACACAGGGAACATGTGGGGGGGGTGGGGATGGGGGTGCGACTGTCCATGATCCAGTGTGTCTGCCACAACCAGTGTGCAGGTGAAGCAGGAACAGAGACGGGGCTTGCCTTGCTCTCTGGGGAGAGCAGCGCAGGCTGGGGTTTGATTCTGAGGGCAGGTGCGGAGCTGTGAGGAACTTGGTCAGATTCCCTGTCCTGGGACTGTTTTATGAAATAAGAGCTTTCTCTGCCTCGTGAGAGAGTGAGAACATCAGCTTCCGGGAAGAGGTCTTGTAAAACAGGAAACGGGGCTTCTAAAAGTGAACCGTCCAGTTTCAGAAAATCTCCTAAAATTCTCCCCGTCTGTCTGAGTGTCAAAACAATGAGTTGAGAGACTAGAAAGCAACATCGTGGTTTGAGGCTGAGCTGTCTTCCACACACAGCTCGTAGTGTGAGTAAAAGGGAACACAGCACGAGAGATGGCATCCGTGTCTCCGTGCACTAGACAGCAAGATGTAGTGGAAGCCAGGCAGTTTCTACTCCGCTTCCACACCAGAAGAGGTGAGCGTTTCTTCCTCTACCAACAACTGTGCTTGGGATGGTGGAGGAAGGCCGGCAGACTGGTTCTGCAGGTCACCTATCAGCAACCCTTGCAACCCTTGCCTTCTCCCAGCCTCAGTCTCTTTTCCTAGGAAGTGGACTTTGCCTTCTAGGCTCAATGAGCTTAAAAAAAAAAAAAGATTTGCTTTCTACCATGGCACTTATTTAGGATCTGAAAAACAAGAAGTGAACTCAGCCAAAGTGAGGTAGCTGGAAACTCAGATTGCCCCCATCACCTGCTAGCCACCTCCACTCACCAACTGCGTTAGGTACCATACCTGCCCACATCCCGTGTCATCTGTCCTCTCCCATTGGCTCCCACTAACTGCATGCTGCCCTCCTTCTGATAGTGACTGCGCAAGTGTATTTCAGGTTGTTCTCAAGGCAAAGTGCCTCTTTACTCAGTGCAATTGTGTTCAGCCACTGAACGTGTGTGAACCTCTGACCCTATTGTTCTTAGACTTCTGTCTTTTACATTTTGTTCTGAGTGGTGTGTCTCACCCCCGTTTCACCCATGAGCCCTGTGGTTTTTAATTGCACAATTTTACCTAGCATGGTGCTTTTCCGGGCCTGGTATGTTATAGCTGAACTGACTCCGTCTAAATCATCTCACACAATTCCTGGCAGACAACAGCACAGTAGCTGTTCTTCTGTTAATGTGAATCCACTTAAGTATGACTTTGGGTGGGACAAAGCTCAGTAGTAGTTCAAACACTTAATTTACGCCTTGACTGTGAGTCAGTCAGACAAGTCCTGAATGCAGGGCGGTAGTGTTTTCTCCTTCCTGAGCCTGCTGTTGGGACGCTGCTGGGGTAGCAGGGACAAACCAGGTACGTGCCTGAGAGAGCAAGCCAGGAAAAACTGCAGGAGGACTTGGAGAAGGGTTGCTCTGGGAGGGGAGGATTCATGCTCTCTGGACCCAAGGTTGGTGTGTTCTCCAAGTGCCCGGTGATGGCTCTGGGTGATGGGTCCAAGGGCCTATTGCTGGCGTGTAGTCTGGCTTGGGTTTTAAAGTTAGATCTTATGGGTTTATTTACTTAGAGGCAGTGTGCATGCGCAGATGCTACAAGGCTGACCAGAACTGATTTCAGACAGAAACAACCCAGTCTTTCCAGCAATACGTGGACCTCTCTGCGGGCTACTTTCTGTAGGAGTCTGAAAGGATAACTAGCCCATGTGCATATTTAACATTGGTTCCTTTAGTTACACCTTTGAACACCGACTATGAAATTAGCATCCCTCACACATAGTCCTGGTTCCAGTGAGTTTGGGATAGTGAAAACACATCATTATCTTCTATCTGTCCTCTTCTGTTTCATTTTCTTCCTTCTTCCAACTCAGGGAAATTAATTCTTGATCTGGTTTTAATTTCTCTCCAGCATCCTGGCTCATGTTTGCCTTCCCACTAAACCCAGGATGTTAAGCCCTCGTGATCTAGCAAATGCCTTTTTAGTCTTATTGGGACTAAAATGGGTGAGCATCAAGAGGCCAGGGGCCCTCAAGAGAGTTCCCGGTCACCCTCAAATCTTTAGAATGGCGTACTCTGAGCTTGCAATCCAGAGGTCTCTATGGGAAAAACCATTCCTGGATTCCTAGAGGCATTCAAAATGAATTACGCCGAGTGTTTCAGTTTGTTTGTTTATGGATATTTAAGATTCTAGCTGTCTGTTTGATGTCACTATTAAGAATAGAGGACGTTTAAACATGTTTGATTTTGTTAGATTAGCTTCCCCTCTAATCATAGAAGGCACAGTGTTGTTTACATGCTAAGTTTTAACAAAACTATTAAAAGCACTTAGCCAAATGCCACTTGGAGAAGCAGCTGTCCTACTCTTGTATTTTAAAAATTTTGTTTCTGTGGGAAAAAAAAAACATGTGGGAGCTAGGCTTGTCTGGAGTTTGGTTAAACACACACACACACACACACACACACACACACACACCCAAAACCAGGAGTCATTGTGTCTCTTCCTTTAAGATGAGTTGCTCAGGGCCCCTCTCCTCCTATCTGTTTGTCTGGAAAATGTGCACAGTGCTCTCATTTGGGAGCTCGGATGCAGGCCTGTCAGTAGTAAGTAGGCTGGCACTGCCATTGCACAAGCCCCTAGCCTGACCAGTTCTGCTGGAAACTTAACAAGCACTCTTTCTTTCTCCCGCTGGGTAGACTGCAGAGAGCAAGCCCCGTGGTAGCCCACAATTGGCTAGGACACTCAGCCCAGGCTTTGCAGCCTTCACCTCTGGCCGAGGCCATGGTTGCTTCAACCTCCCTTCAGATGAGGAATGCCTTCTGCTTAACATCGTCCTTTTTCCTTTTGTCTAGAAAGTTCAACTCTCAGCTCTGTTCTTCATTGACTGTGGGATTTGGGGCAAGACAATTCATCACTCTGAACTCTTGCCTACTCATTAAAACAAACAAAAACCAAAAACCTCGACAACGCTGTAGCAATCATCTCTGATTTCCAGGGCTGTTGGGAAGTAGCTAGGAGGGCACTGCTGAGCACGTAGGCAGGACTAGAACCCGCGCAGACCTGGCCATCCTCTGTTTCTTAGCATGGATTCTGGTTCAGGTCCAATGACACATCTCCAGGTAAAAAGATGGGCGGCTCCAGCTTGTGTCGGCAGTGTAGCCCAGGGCTACAGAGATGAATCCTTTGCGCTCTCAATGAACATTCTGAGACTGGCTATGCACACAAGTTCTTTGCCCTTTGGAAGGATATGGAGAAGGCTCAGACACTCCTTCACGTGTGGGTCACATGTTCCATGGCACACATTGTCCTGTGTGTTATGGATGGAAAGTACATGGAAGTCAGCCTTGCCTTTGAGAGCCATCGTCCAGTCCGGTTCATCAAACGCTGACGTACGTGAAGGGAAGAGAATGTGAGCTGGTCTGAGCAGGCACTTGTGTGCGGCTCGGCTGCAAGGAAGCAGGTTATGTCTTCCTAGTATATAGCCCTTGGGATTTTGAGTTCCGTGGGGGTAATTCTTTCGCTTATAACTGAAGAGTTGGAGCAGGGGAAGGTGCTTTAGGTAGGAAGTGAACTTTAGGAAGTTACTTTAGGTAGAGGTGAACATCCGTCCATGACAACTCTTCTGGTGTAGCGACACAAGCTGAAAACATATTTGCTATTCTCAAAAATGAATAGGAGGAGACGTCCTATACTTTGAGTTATTCTGTAGGTAGCTGCAGAAGGCGGAGTTTCAGATCTGTCTTGCTTTTTGGAAGTTATCTCATTCCTTGCTCTTACCAGTTTCACTGGAGTCAGGACCATGATGAGCCCGAGGTCATAGGGTTTGCCAGACAAAGTCAGGATTTGAACTCAAGTCTATACCATTCCAAAGTCCAAGCCCTTAACATGGTACCCCAGCCATAGTGTACCCTCACAGTGGTGTTTGAAGGCTGTAGAAAGAGCACACGTCACATATAACTTTTACAGCAGCGGTTCTCAACCTTACTAATCCTTGGATCCTTTAATACAGTTCCTCATGTTGCAGTGACCCAGAACCATAAAATTATTTTTGTTGCTACTTCATAACTGTGATTTTGCTGTTGTTACAAATCATAATATAAATATCTGTGTTTTCTGTTGTTGGTCTTCAGGGACCCCTGTGTAAGTGTTGCTTGATCGCTGGAGGGATTGTGACCCACAGTTTGAAGACTGCTTATGTGAACCAGTATGAAAATTAGAGTTATGAACATAGGTCTTGACAGGTGCTGGAATGTCAGGTGATTTAGAGAATATGTAGGGATCAGGTGAACATCAAACAGTGTGTCCCCCTGTACCAGCATCCTACAAATGTCATAATGGGGGGGGTACTCTGCAGATAGTCTTGGGGATGAGAACCAAATCCAGAGGCCACCAAAGGGAAGAGGAACAAGCTTGTAGATTTCCCTCTCATTCACAACAACTTTGTATAGGCTTTCTATATTCGACACAATTCCAACTTGAAATTGATTTCTTAAAATCAATGATTCCTAATTTATATAGCTTGAAATTCTGAAGACATGCCTCATGATCACACAAAATAGCCCCTGCTCCCTCTGAGACTTCAGATTCATTTGAATTTTTATCTTTTAAGTATGTCTCATTCTCCTTTTTACCTCTCAGTTTATAAAACCTTGAGTATGGAGGGTGTGGTGGGGAAAGCCCTGAGTGTGTAGTCCTGAGTGAATGTATACTGTGAATAGGAGCTGGCTGTGTCAAGGACCCTAGCCTCAGACAGAGAGATGGCAAAACCTTCCCTTTTGGTCTATGTATAGATGTAGATAGTGTATGCAGAAAGTGCCAATTAATAGCTTTTTCCTCCACTTCCCCATATTATGCCCTGAAGACTTTTCCCCTATAGAGATTACTCTACCAAGGTTATCTTGATCTCCATTCAACTGTGCATCATAAATCCCACCTCCTTATTTATCTGTATGCAGTAGCCCCACCTCCTTGTTCAGTTGTGTGCATAGCCCTACCTCTCTGTTCAACTACATATAACAGATGCACTGAGCTTTGGGATGCTGATAGTTTTCCATCTGAGGGCCCAATCTGGTGTAGGAGGGTCTTCTGTATTTGTGTTACTTTCATTGGTTAAATAAAGAAAACTGTCTTGGCCTTTTGATAGGGCAGCCCTTAGGTGGGTGGAGTAAACAGAACGAATGCTGTGAGAGAGAAGGCAGTGTGGCAGACGCCATGCTTCTCTGGCTCAAGATGGACACTGGTTAGACTCATACTGGTAAACCACGACTCGTGGTGATACACAGATTATTAAAAATGGGTTAAACAAATATGTGAGAGTTAGCCAAAAAGAGACTAAAACTAATGGGCCAGACAGTATTTAAATAAAAACAGTTTCTGTGTAATTATTTCGGGTATAAGCTAACCAGGCGCCGGGAACACAGCCCGCGCGCCTCTTACTACACCAATCCACCCAAGCCTAGCTTTTCTCTGTATCCCAATGTCTGTTGGTTTGTATTGTCTTCATTTCCCTGTTTTCTCAGTCGGGTGCATCCCTGGAGCCATTCTAGACATGACACTTGAAGGTTGCCTTGGCATTGCTGATGGTTCACAACCTCATAGAAGCATTTTATATGGAAGGAAGTGTGCAAGGGCACTTAACATTGGAGACCTGTCTTGGGCAAGTGGCAGGGAAGTCTGGACTTTACTTCCTTCAGCAGTGGGGACAAGCAGAATATTTCTGTGCTTGCACAGATGGTGTCAAGCACCTGTGCTTCCCACTCAATTCCCAATTTTATTCTTCTCTTACCATTGCATGGTCTGTCCATGACAGTCACGTGACAAATGCTGAGTGTGCCAGATTTGTTTTCATTTTGTATTACATATGAGTTTGGCCTCCACGGTAGGGCTGTGTTAATTTCCCAAAGCTTTACCAATCATTGTATTTTCTTTTAAATATGCATACTATTATTCTTCTTGGGGATGTGTTATGACTGGTGTTTTGAGAGTGGCTAAAGGATTTCTGGTTGCATATGGAGCCATGTGTATGTGATGCACATTCCCAGATGTAAGCAGCTGCCGAAGTTCATTATATAGTTTGTGTAGCGTCGCTCCAGCCCTTCTGCCAGACTCGACTCAACATTTCTGGCCGGCAGAGCCAGTTTTTTTTCCCTTTAAAGATAATCAGTTCTGGATGGTGTTTTCTACAAGGTAGCTTTTGGGTTGCCATTTTGATATTTGTGACTGACAGAAAGTGTGTATAGACTTTTGTCTGAGGTAAATTAATCTTATGTTCTAGTTGCATGGTCACTGGTTCGTACAGGAATTGGCTCCCTGCACTCTCTCTCCAGGGTTTGAAAGTTATATGCATAAGTCTTTAAAATAATGGGCAGTTGGTGTCTTTAAAGAGAGCTGAGTTGAAGAGGGAAACTGAGCCAAAATTTGTAAGTGGTCATGGGATTTCTTTTGCCGTTTATTAATTATAAAACCCAAGGACTAATGTAATACCTGAGACTGTTACCATGGCCACGATGCACCCATCACATGGCCTTATAACTCCCCAAAGCCCCCACAACCTTCCCAACCCACCTATTCTCCCCATACAAGACACTCTTCCTCTCATCTTGGAACAGCCAAGGACTTGTTAATTTATTCTGGTCAGCTGAATGTGAACTCCGCCTTTCAGACCCAATGCTCTATTCAGTTGAATAATGGACCACGATATAAACAGAATTCCTGGAACAAAGTGGGCTCTTCTGGAATGTTTTAGCAAAAGTCGGCGGGCATCTCTTCCCCCTCCCCTTTCTCCCCCCCAGTTCCCGTCCTTCCTTCTCCATTAATCTACCTATGAAACAACTATTCAAAATGTTTACAAAGTATAAGAAGTATAAGCAAGAGCTTGTTTTGCAGTGAACTTCTTTTTGAAATTTATTTGTGTATTTTATGTGTATGGTGTTTTGTCTGTATGTATGCATACCAAAAGAGGGCACTGGATCCCATGGAGTTACCATATAGACTGCATAGAGTTATATGCAGTTATCAATTGTATAGACTGCATAGAGTTATATGCAGTTATCAATTGTATAGACTGCATAGAGTTATATACAGTTATCAATTGTATAGACTGCATAGACAGCTAGATGCAGGTACAGTTGTGAGCTGCCATGTGGGTCCTGGGAAGTGAACAAAGGATCCCTGGTAGACAATACAGACTGCATAGACAGTTATATACAGTTAGAGTTGTGAGCCACTATATAGGTGCTGAGGACCAGTGCTCTTAACCACTCAGCTGTCTCTCAAGCTCCTGTGCAATGAACTTCTAAGCAACATGGAAACTATAGTTCTCTAAAGAGCCCAATATCTGAAGAGCTTGAGAAGATCCAGTGGAGAGAAGATAGTAGATGTGGGGCAGCAAAGATGGCTCAGCACTCTGAGAGCACACATGGCAACAAACCCCAGTTTGGTTCCCAGGACCCACATGGCAGCTCACAACTCTCTGTGATTCCAGTTTTAGGGGAACTGATGCCCTCTTCTGATACTCCATAGTCACAAGGCACATACATGGTGCATATACATACATGTAGGTAAAGTATATGTATTACAAAATAAAACCAGATGCTTTGAGTTGTACTGACCACCTTTCTCATTGCTTCCTCTCTCCAAATTGTTCGAAAGCTGGTTTGCTGTAATTAAGATGATACAAGCAATATATGTATATGGAAAGAAAATTCAGAGAAAGGTTCAAACCAAGTGAATCCCCGTCACTGACGGGAGAAGGACACAGACTCCTACTCCTAACCACAAAGCTATCTGCAATTGATATCTGCTAGCAAAGGAAAAGTTAGTTTTCTTCAATGGAGTCTCACTGGGTATATTAATCATACTTCAAGATAGGCCTCCTGTCCAGGAACAGTTGACCAACACAAAATAAACTCAATAATATTTTTGTAGATTTTTGCCTCATTTTGCTTTGTTTAGACATTTTTTGTCTTATTGATCTTTTGCTTATTTATTTTGGTTCTGGTTTGTGGGGGGAGTCTTTGTGTTTTAGTATGTTGTTTTTTCATTTTTAGTTTGTTTTAGAGATGGAGAAAGAAAGGGCATGGAAGTGGAGAAGGGGGCTGGGAGGGTTTAGGATGAGCATGATCTGAATATATTGTATGAATATTTGTATTTTTCAATTAAAATAAAGGCAAAGGGGAAGAAAATCAAAATAAAAATACTTAACTCTCTCCTAGGTTCAAATGACAGTCACTTTTAATATTTTGCTAAAGCTTCTTCAAGACTCAATTTCCTTTTTTCTTTTTTGATCTTTGCTATCCATGGAGGGGTTTTGAGACTGGGTAGTGTATAATATTATTTTGAGATGTGTTATATTTGTTTATGTTGTGGAACATTTGTTTAATGATGTAAAGATGTTTTGAATTCTTTTATGTTGCATTTGTTTAATTCTGAGAAGCTTTGTTCCTTTGTCTGTCTAAAACATCTGATTGGTCTAATAAAGAGTTGAATGGCCAATAGCTAGGCAGGAGAAGGATAGGCAGGGCTGACAGGAAGAGAAAATAAATAGAAGGATAAAAAGAGAGAAAAAGCATCTAGTATTGAGAGAAAGAGGAGGACTCCAGGGGCCAGCCACCCAGCTACACAGAAGACACAGAGTAAGAAGTAAAGAAGATATATAGAAATAGGGAAAAGTAAAAGCCCAGAGGCAAAAGGTAGATGGGATAATTTAAGAAAAGCTGGCTAGAAACAAGCCAAACTAAGGGTGGGCATTCATAAGAAAGAATAAGGCTCCATGTGATTTATTTGGGAGTTGGGTGATAGGACCCCTAATAGAGTGAAGAGTAAAAACAACCAACAACAGGGTCTCATGTAGCCCAGGCTGGTCTCAAACTCACTATGTAGCCAAGGCTGTCTCTGAATGCCCAGTCATCCTGCTTTTATACCTTAAGTGCCATCATTACAAATAGGAGCCACCATACCCAGCTAATTGTCAATCTCTTAATTACACTGACTTTGTATCAAGTTTCTTTCACTTTACATGGCAATATATTTTTCTCAAGACTCCAAGACTTCTGTGACATTACTCTGAGAGAGCACAACCTTCGATCTACTCAGTTAGTTATTTAGGGAATTTTGCCCCATTTCTTTGAAAGTTAAATAAAATGAAATAAAGATTTTTGGGGGTGGTGTATGGTGATAGGTAAAAATAAATTGATTCATTTGATTATTGTTTATTGTGCTGGTTGTCACACTCAGGGCCTTGAGACCCCTAGGTGAAGACTCCACCACTGGGCACTTAAAATAAATGTTGACGGGCAAGCATAGCAGCTATATTTTAGTCATCTGTTATATTATTCACATTAAAAAACAAAGAAACTTTGCATTGGAGAGGAATGTATATTAAAGTAAATTACTCCATCAACACGATAGGAATCAGACTTTCCCCTTTAAAGTTGCCTCCAAGCTTCACTTCCCAGCCCTTTGGCTTGGAGTACATGAAGTTCATGTGTCTATCCCTGATGCACTGTGAGTTTGTCTTGCTTGAGGAGACCTTAGATCTTCTCATTCAGTGTTTAGAATCTTTAATAGTACCCTAGTCAATGCAGAAAAGCCTGTCCACTAGGTGCTTAGGTTTTTATGAATTACCCTTCAGTACAGATGGAGAGTAGTATCTGCGATGGAAAGGGAAGCTGAGTGGGCCCGGAGCTTCTGTACAGTCCCCCAGCATACGCCATGAAACACACTCTTGGTTGCCTGGAGGAGGCAGTGGGCAGCTTGGGACTCTGAAAATAAACATCTAAAAAGATTTTTTCCCCACTCTCCCAATTTCTGTTTGGCTGACTTTTGGTTTTTAGTTTGGAAAATGGGAATAATAATCATACATTTATGTGTATGTAGAGGTGTATTAAATAAGTAAAAACCCAGTAGGGACTCAATAGTGTTAATTATTACTTTTTCTCCTGTGCTTCTAAAATTCTGAGTTTCAAATGCTTTAGACCTTTAGTAACACTGATAACACTCTTTACTGTTCCTCAACAAGTGGCCTTTAAATTTTTTTTTACATTAAAAATAATTATATTATTTTCCCTTTTCTAGCTCCAACTCTTCCCATGTACCACCCTTGCTCTCTTAAATTCATGGCCTCTGGCCACTTTTTAAAAAGTTCTTGTTACATATACAGACACATACATATATGCATACATATGTGTGTGTGTGTGTGTGTGTGTGCGCGTGCGTGCGTGTTTATTTTCTTAAATATATAAATACCATTTGCACAGTCTGTATATTATTTCAGGAATGACTACTTGATATTGGATGACCAATTGGAGGGCTCTTCCTTGAGGAAGATCATTTTCTTCCAGTCTGCCTCTTCCTTAGTTGCCTGTAGTTCTTCATCTAGGGTTGGGGCCTTGTGAGATTTTCCCATTCTATGTTAGCATGTCTGCTGGCGTCATCTTGTTTAGGCAGCCATATTGTTGAGACTTCATAGGTGTAGATTCCATGACATACCCAGGAGACACAATCTCACAGCCACTACCCCATTCCTCTGGCTCTTAAAATCTTTCTGCCTCTTCCACAATGTTCCTGAGCCTTGGACACAGGAGCTGTGCTGTAGACGTATCCTGTGGACTGGGCACCACACACGGGAGCTGTGTTGTAGGTGTGTCCTTTGGGATGGACACCACACACGGGAGCTGTGCTGTAGGTGTGTCCTTTGGGTACTACACAGTCACTTGTTCTCTGCGTTTTGATCAGTTGCCACTTTCTATAACGATCTCCATTGTTTGCAAAGAGAAGTTTCTTTATTGAGGAGTGAAAGTTGCACTTACCTGTGGGTAGAAAAGGTAAATATTTAGAATGCAGTTGAGATTTTTGCTGGTTTAGTAAAGGGACAGCTGTAGCTTCTACTCCAAGACTCATGACATGAGCACTGAGTAGTTGACTAGGTTTCCAGGCGCGATTTCCCTCTCGTTGAGTAGGTCTAATTAAAAAGCTGTTGGCTGCTGCTGCAACACGAATACCACTATTGTATTCCTGAAGATACCGTGCCATCCTGGCCCCTGTTGTGACTCATAGGTGTCAGAGTTGTGTGGGACTATTTGTAGTTTGCTTCCTTTGGAACTTTGCTTGGTGACATCAAAGCTAGTTCTCAGGAAGAGGCTTGCAGGTCGGATTCAGCTCAGATCCTCTGCCTTCCATGTCTGAGTCTGAAGTGCATGGTGTCTTCAGCCATGGGGACTTACTTTCCCTCCCTGGGGAGCAACCAAAGGCAGCAACAATAGCCTATCATGTTTTGGGAGTCTCTGGTACCCCCCTGATTGGCTACCCATAAGGGGACTTAACATGCCTGCTGTATGGGAGGATTGTTAGTCAGTGGGACTTGGGGGAGCCATTGTCACTAGATACGAAAATTTCGCTTAAACCATATATTCATATATGAGCTATATATGAATATGTATAGACTTATATGTATTACATGTAATTTTAGGTAAATAGATAATATGACTCCTTATGACATTGTCAGACATCCTTTTTGCCTCCTCCTTTCCGCTCCCGTGTTGACTACCTTCCCTATCCTAATCCCCCCCACCCCATTTTCTCCTTCAAATTACTTTTACCCTGTGATTTCCTTCTCTGTTTTCCCCTTTGCCCCATTGCTCCACTTCACTTTTCTGGCTCTGGCAGTTATTCCAAGTTTTACATACTCCTAACTGACAATACAGAGTTAGGAGACAAAGATAAAAGATGACGTGTGACATATCTTTCTGGGACCTGGTTTTACTCTTAACCCTAGCTGGCCTGAAACTGTGTAGACAAGGCTGGCCTTGAACTCGTAGAACTCTGCCTGCTTCTGCTTTCTAACTGCATAGATTAAACACACAAGCTACTCTAACTGGCTCATGAGCAATTTCTTTTTATGGGCAATTAATTCTTCCTTGGGTGGCTTATGCTGGCTGTGAGGAATGAGCCACCACTTTTTGCAGGCGGTTCCAGGTGCTCCATTATGAGTATTGTCTGCTTATGAGTGTGCATGTTTGAATGCATCTGTTTATAATGAGAGAGAAGAAGGTTATAGAGGGTTGACTGATTTCCCGAAGACACCGAATCTGCTAATTATAGATGAAGAAACTAAGCTCCAGGCTGATGTTTTAACCATCACTCTGGCAGTTCCTTTAAGGGAATGTTTATAAATTTAGATCCCTTAGCGCTTTTAACTTTTAGTTAATTTAGTGTGCCTTCGATGAAGTGGATAATTTATTTTTTGAATGAATGAATGATTCTGTGGATAAAAGAACTTTTCTCTGAAAAGACACCCTGCAGTACTGCTTTTTAAATGAACTTGGAACTGTGATCCTTGGACCAGATTCTGCTTCTCTATTGTGTGAGAGAGAATGAGAGACTTGAAATCGTGTGTGTGTGGAACTGGCTGAGTACCATGTGACACCCTGACTCTAGGAAGTCTGGATTGGCGTTAGACAGGTAATGGTGAAACAGCTTTAGTGTAAACAACAGCTGCAGCCAAGTCTAGATGTGCTTCAGGCTTTTTGATTGATAGTTATATATTTAGTGTATCCCTTGTGATAACTGTTCTACTGGGCGTGATGACACTTCTTTGGAATGCTCTGTCCTGGGCTTAGTGAGGTCCAACAAACCTTAGATGTTGGGCTGAGATTGGTATTATCCTATCTCATGGTTTCAAACACTTTTGATGTTAATAGCTCCTGCAACTATACTTTAACCCTGCCTTCTTTTAGATTTCATCGCCAAGGTCCATGCTTCATAGACTGCCATTTCCCAGCAGCCTCTGCTCTCCCATCTCAGTGGTGCAGCCCAGATCCCCCCGCTTCACTCAGACCCAAAACCTAGCAGTTCCCTTTGTTTCCTTTCTTCCTCTGTCTTCTACACTTTGCCCATCTCTAAGCCTGCTGGTTTAATTTTGCTCCTCAAGACTGTCAAGAATGTGAAGAAACTGAGACTTCTTTTTCACACCAAACTACTTGGTCTCATGGATGCTGGCAGTCACAGCAGGCAGAGAAAGGCCAGCTGCCTGCTCCTCCATGACTCAGTTCCCAGAGAGTTACGGGTAGAGCCGGTGCCCGCCACTTATACATGAAATGCATTGTGTTTCACAAGAAACCTGATCTGAGGAAACCAAATGCTGTATCCTGGGAAACACAGGTGCTTTCCCTGCCCTTCACTGGAAAACCTCCAAAGCCATCCTCCACAGAAACAGCTTTGAAAAAACATAGTCTGAACCCAAGGTAGCCAGTGTGATGCTCATGAGCCGTGCGGACTCAAACACCGTGAATGTCTTGGATTTCTTCTCTCTGCTCTTCCCCAGCCTGCTGGACCAGGCAGTCCTACCACTCACAGGCCCACTTTGGCAACTTCTAACTCTGATTGGATTTTCCTTCATTTCTACCCCCTGTATCTTGTGGGAGTGGGCTCTGGGGACACAAAGTGGAGTTGGTTTCCCTCCTTATTTGAAGTCATCTTTTATCCCCTCTTCAAGAGCACGTATTATAAAGTTGGGATGATACAGAAAAGATTAGCGTGGCCCTTACATGAAGATACATGCAAGTTTGTGAAGTATTCCGTATTTTTTTTATATTATACTACAGAGATACCTACGAACTGTTTTTTATTAAGGCACTTTCATAATAGCCAAAATACAGAACCAGCCCAGATGCATGGATCAAGAAAACGTGATGTGATGTGGGGGTGGTGCTAGTGCTGTGTGTGTAAGTAAACTGGAGTTGAATTCAGTCATATATTAGAGTGAAATTATGGTATCTGTAAGTAAATAGGTGGAACTAGAAATTTTCCTATTAAACAAAACAATCCCGATCCACAAGCATTCTATTTTCTTTCAGATATTAAAATGTATGTGTGTGTGTGTGATGATAGTAGAAGGGGGCTATTTGAAGTGGCTAAGGGCACTAATGGGGGGGAGGTAATGGCCAGAGAAAAAAGACAAGCATTGGTTGTGTCCTCATGCAGAATCTACATTTAGACACATATGTAACACGAAAGCAAACAAGAATTCTTTGGGTGAGGAGAAGGGCAAGAAGGCCAACGGGGTGGAGAGTAAGAGCTGCATATGATGATACATGTACATGAAACTATAATGAAACCCATCGTTTTGTATGCTAACTAAAAACAATACATCTGGGTGTGGTGGCGTACGTAGTCAATCTCAGCACCAGGAGGCCAGGGCAGTACAATCTGTGTTGGTTCAAGCCCAGTCTGGTCTACATAGCAAGAGTGAGGTAGAAAAATCAGGCCAGCCCAAGTCAGCCAGGGCTACAAAGCAAAATCATGCTTAAAAACAAACTAACAAAAACCAATTATACAAATGAACTGCCTTCTCATGGTTCATGGGCAGATTCCAAGCCCCTAGGAATAACTGCCGAGGAGACTTCATGCCAGTTCCCTGGTCTTTCAAGCTTGGAGGCAGGTTAGGTTGTAGTTTTGTTACTATCTCTTAAGCTGTTGGCCTCAGTTTCCTTATCTGTCGAGTTGAGGCAATAGAACCTACGTCATAGGGCGTTTCTGAGGATTCATCCGGCTCCCACATAGCTGGCCTTCAGTGAACGCTGGCTGTTCTGGGCTTTCCCAATTTTTGACTCACACTTTAACATCTGACCGTGTGGGTTTTTTCCAGTCCCGTTCCACTGTACACACTGATGCCTTTGTCCCTGCCACCCAGTGTTTCTGAACTGTCCCCCTTTGTCAGGCTAGGCTGCTTATCTGAGTCCTCTCTTCCTTCACTTGGTTGTGCTAGAAAGATGGTCTGGACTGGACGACTAGACGGCATGGGGGCTGTTGGCGTCTATTCATGAGTCAGTTTCTGTTATTGGACTGTCAACTTCCTGGGGATGTTGGCTACTTCACTTTGTCTCACTGGGATGGAACATGTTTGGCACAAGATGACAAATGAGTGCAAAAATAAGGGGAGCTCCTAGCCTGCTAGGGTGTTTGGCTTGTCCAGGTAAGTCTGCATAGCTCGGTAACAGGTAAGAGAATCCGGATTCATGTTGGGGGCAGGGGTGTGAATCAAGCACTATAGAGACCCAGTGAAGTGATCCTGTGGAGTGTGGCTTAGGGGGTCTGTTCAAAGTCACCTTTTCAGTGAAAGACAGCAGCTCATTCTGTGTGCCTGTAGTCACTCCCTCCCCTGAAAGAAGCCATTGCAATCTGCCTCCTTGTAAGAATTTCGGAATACAATGAAGGCCCTGTTACCTGATGGGGAGGAGCAATGGCGCGTCTTTTTAATTAACTTGTCTCTAAAGCAAAAAGTGACTTTATCTCTCTTTTGCAGTGCCCTGGATCTCCCAGGCCTTGCTCGAATCACTGCCCCAACTTTCCCACCTCACTGGGGCATCTCACATCGGAAGTTTTGTGAGTGTGTCTAATTCCTTATGAGATGGAGGCTCTTTAGGAATTGTTATTTTCTTCTGACTTGTTGATTGTTGTGCTTTTGAGGAGTGTGACCGCATACTGTAAGTGAGCACTGACTGACTAGAAGTCTCCATGTTAACACCTACACCTTCTGAGTAAGTCTTGACGGCAGAGGGCACATGACCTCCAGGGGCTCTTGCCTCTCTTTGCAGCTGCTGTTTGCATTTTGTTAAGCACTGCATACATTGAGACTAAGAAAGCTTGAATTTTGAGCCATGACCCACCCACTGCTAGTGGCTGTTGGCGTGGGGACTGGGTTTCCGGAGTCTGCCTTCCTCTGTGTTGTGGTCTTGCTCCTCCTCCTTTTGTCGCATCTCTGGCACTCTGCTGCTTTCCTCTGAAGTTAATGCTTATTAGAAAAGATGCTGAAGAATTGGTGGTATATGTCTCTTTCCCTTTTAGCCCACAGTTTTTCCTTGCCAGTCTTTGCTTCTTCTTCTTTTTTTTTTTTGTTGGTATTCATGTATACATTATTTAGGCTGGGATTGAAGCCAGGGCCTTCCTTCTTCGTGCTAGGCAAGTGTTCTACTGCTGAACACTCCCAGTTCTTTTCTGTTCTTTCTTGATTTATCTGTCTTTGTAGACTGACACCTGTGTTCTGGTCTTGGGCACCTACGATGACCTTCATACCGAGTTCTAATGTCGCTTCATGCCCGTGGTGTACCCAGTATGCGTGCTCCTTTTGCGCACTTGGAAATCAGATGACGGGATGTTTATCAGCATTCCACAGAGGAGGGATTTAGTCTAGACGTGTGATTTATAAAAGATCACAAAGCTCTGAAGCTTAAACTTAGTCATTATGTCCAACCCCCTCTGGAGGATGGGAAGTTGCCATCCCACTCCACACAGCTCCCCTAGGCTCCGGGCCTGTCTGGAGCACTGGCTTTCAGGGGTTGGGTTGCATTCACGTTCAGTCCTATGCTATTCTTCTGAGGGCCCCGAAGCCCACTCCACTGTACCAACATATGCTTTGTGGGCAGGGGGTGGAGAGAGGGAGGGAGAGTGAGCACAAAAGAGTGAGAGAGCACACAGACTGAGACATTGTGGGCTTTGTTTTCTTGTGGTGATGAGGTGAGTGAGCTCTCACATCTGTTTTCAGACCCTGTCCCCCAAAACCAGGCTTGTTTCTACTAAGTCAGTGCACCTTTTCTTTGTAATTCATGTCAGTTTCCCTCGCAGCCACCTGCACAGTCTCTCTCTCTCTCTCTCTCTCTCTCTCTCTCTCTCTCTCTCTGGCTTGCTCTCAAGGCCATGAGTCTGTTCTTTGTGTACTTGCCGTTCTCGATAACCCTTTCTAGGATTTAATGTCATTAAAGATGCTATTCATCAGCCTGCCTTTGTCTGAGATGTCTGTGTTGGCAAGCAGGCAGCTAGGAGCTGTCGTGTTCTCCTCAGCCAGATGCAGGGTAGCTGGGGTGGAGGGGAGCATCCAACTGAAGCACATTCCTACCATGACTTGGCAAAGAAAGAGCTCCTGAGATTACTGGAATAATCCTGGCTTCTGACCTGGATTTATCAGCTGAATCTAGGGCCTCACGATTGGAAAGGACCTTAAACTCAGCTGTTCTCCTTTGAAATTTGAAGGAAGCATGGTAATAGATAATTTAAGGTTTCAGAAAGCTAAGACTTCCAGGGAATTGAGACATGACACATAACCTTGCTCTCCCATTCACTCTGGCAAGGACTGATGTCTGTACACATGCTTATGCAACACAGTCTCATTGTGAATGACTCTTCACTGATGTCCTGACTACAGCTATAGGAGGGTGACCAGGCCTACAGCCTCAGGAGGGTGACCTGGCTACAGTCTCGGGAGGGTGACCTGGCTGCAACCTCAGGATGGTGACTTGGTTACAGTCTCAGGAGGGTGACCTGGTTACAGCCTCAGGAGGGTGACCTGGCTACAGTCTAAGGCAGTGACCTGGCTACAGCCTCAGGAGGGTGACCTGGTTACAGCCTCAGGAGGGTGACCTGGTTACAGCCTCAGGAGGGTGACCTGGTTACAGCCTCAGGAGGGTGACCTGGTTACAGTCTCAGGACGGTGACCTGGCTACAGTCTAAGGCAGTGACCTGGCTACAGCCTCAGGAGGGTGACCTGGCCGAGGAATTCCTGCCCATCAGTTACTAGGGTACATCTGGAGATTCACCTGGCCACCAGGAAAACTCCTGACCTCCTATCCAAACTGGCTTCCCGGTACATCTGGACAACCACTGGTATATTCCATTGTCCTCACTGCCCTGCACGTCTTCCACTTGACCAGTGGTGACCGCCTGGAGTGGCAGGAGCGAGGTGGCCGGCGAGGGAAGGAAAAGTGAAGGAACGGCGCTAGAGGGATTGGGCTGGGCGATCTGGAGTTTTCCGAGGTCGTGCATTTTGAGAGGGCTTTAACTTTGCAGTGGGGACAGGACTTGGTGACTCTACCCACATGGAGTCCTGTTTTCCTTTGTTCCACGTGCTTACAGCATATTCCACCCAGAAGAGCTTACACATTCTTCATACTGCGCATGACCCAGCTTAGTGCTCCCGGTTTACACACCTGCTAGTCTCCAGGTGCAAGCCCACGTGGTGAGCTAGGAGTATCAGGTAGGCCAAGAGAGTTCCATGTGCTAAGCGTCCTCTGTCTGAGGTCCTGGGCTAGAGGACATGGATGCACCTTCATGTACCTGACCATGCAACAAGAACCCTTTGTCTTCCCTACAAGGCTAGATTTAGTTAATCCTAGTGCAGCTGAAAGGCACTGTGCTTTAACACTTGTTAATTAAAATTCTAATAGGTGAATTCCAGCAGTCAAGGGACCATGGTAACTAGAATATTAAACTACAGGTGCAGTGGTGCTATTGCTGCATCCCTTTGCAGACTTTCTCATACACCTCTGAGGCCTTCATTTGAACTCCTCACTGTAGATCCAAAGTCCTGTGGTTAGACAGTGTGTGTGATGTGGAGAAACAAAAGACGGTGTCTTCGAGTCCTCCCGGGGGTAAGAGTTATGGAAAGCAGAGCCTTTGAGATCTCATTTTGTGTTCCTCATGACTGAAAACAACGCTTGGGAGGGGAGACCATTTGAGGGACTGTATGCCGAAGTGGGCATCAGCTGGAGCGTCAGGATTTATTCAAGTCGTGGAGCAGTCTGGGAAAGTGGCTGCTCACTGCCTTTTGTGATTAATAAAGAAGTCACTTTATCATTGGGCCTTTGACTCTGACTTTAATGGCTTCAGCAGTTGGTTTTGATTTCTGACTGGGTGTAGCCACCTTACTAAAAGAAGGAAACCCTGGTGGGCAGGAAAGGGCATCTTCAACCCTGAAGCACAGGTCAGGTGTTTTTCAGTTCGCTTCTGTGAGAGGCAGACCAAGTGGCCATACACACATACAAGAAGCTTCTGTCTGCTGAGCGGAGGCTACTGCCTTTGGACTAGTCCTTTTGTAGACTATGCAGGGACTCTAGGGACATGCTCCTTTTAGTGAAGAAGATATTTTGAAGGATATTTAAAATGTATGTATTTACTTTTTCACTCTGTGTATGCTGCACATGTCACAGTGAGCATGTGGCAGCCAGGGATGATTCTGTCCTTTCACTGTGGGGTCCAGGGATTGAACTCAGATTATCGGGGTCTGTAGCAAGTGTTTTAACCCACTGAACCACCCTGATGCCTGATTCCTGTCCCCCCCTTGCCGATTATATAAAAGTAAATAAATATTTTAATAACAAAGAAGAAATCAACAAATATCCATTTTGTTTAATATAGCACAGGCCTTCAAGACTTGTTTCGTTTTTTTTTCCCCCCAAAGTCTCTAACACCAACTGGGGGATTTGAGTACTGACCTCTAGCGAAGGTTATTTTATTTTCTTCTTCCTTTTAAACCAATTCATTTGAATATTTGTGAAGAACCGATAAAAACAAATAATTAATTTCACCAAGCCTTACAGTGATGAAGATCTGAATCACAATGGCAATTTCTTATTATCACACATTGCATTCTAGCATTCCCGACACAGTTCGGTTCATGGGCAGCCTACACTCAGGAAGGCAGGGCAGCTGAGACTCCTAGTGCACCCGCAGGAAAGGCAGAGAAATGTGGCCTTCCTCCTGGAGCTTCAGAAGAGTGCTTTCGTCGACAGAATTTCCTAGTACTTCCCCCTGTATTTCAAGCTGATAGCAACGTCCTGGGGTCTGTTTCAGTCATGAAGAATTGGTGGCTTCTTAGATGAGTAGAAAGGGCAAAGAGAAGATGCTGGATGTTAGAACTAGAAAAGCCTTGTCCATCCGTTTTCAATCTTTGTTAATGAGCTCTTTAAGAAACGTTCCATGGACACACACACACATATTTGGAAGTAGTTCTAATTTTAAATTGTTAGCAGTGATTGCTTCCCCCATCTTTATAAACAAAGCCATGTATAAGAATTGGTTCGTTTGTTCACTGCTCATTTGCTAGCTCATTGGTTCTTCATTAATTCATCATTTAAGTTACTATTTTCAGCCAGTTGCTGTGCTGGACAGGAGGGTACAGAGGTGACTGTGAAGCCACAAAGTGTGCTAAAATGTCCCCAACCACACTGGACCTTTTATTTTCTAGACAGATTTATGGTTTCACGACCATAATATATGTTCTATTTTTAAAAAATTGAACTATTTTAAGTATACAGAAATAAACATAAAAATGACAGAGCCCTTTAAGATCCAAGCCTTCTGCATGCTTTTTTCCTCTTTAGATAATTGCTCAACTAAGTTCGATGTCTTCTCATTCCCGTGTGTGTTTGTTCCTATGTATAAACCTACTACCATTATACGCCATTTCTCTGCCATTTCAAAGCGTCATATAAAAAAATGAATATACTGGGTTCATCCTTCCATATCTTGATTTTATTATGCTTTTGATATTAAATTTATTAATTTAGGGTCTATGTCTTAATCCTGGAGATTGTTTTACTTGCCATGGGATAGCTTGGCTATTATAAGACCATGTCACCATTATGTACCATTCTCTCCTATTTCTTCCTGTGTTATAAAACAGTGCTGCACGAAAAGTTTTGTAACAGTGTGGGGTGACATCTCTAGCTAGAATTAGAATAGAGAATGCATATCATTGGCCAGTACCAAAATTCACGGACTATCCTCTGAGGGTCTTGATCCACCATGAATGACTTTCTGCAACAGCTAAGCTCCTGCTGCCCTGCCCCCTCTATAGCTTATGGTGTTGGATGAATTTAGAAGTTTTTGTTTATTGGATGGCCAATTGAAATTTGTATATATAGAGATGGGCCAAAAGAAAAAAATTTAAAAAACAGTGAAAAAGTGGAGACTTTCTCCTCTCTTTCCCGGACTAGCTCCATAGTAAGAGGGTAGGTGCGAGTGTCTGGCTGAGTAGCCATCCTCATCATATCCTTATAATGGTCCAGGCAGCCTGCTATGCATCTGTGACACAGAACACATTATGCATCATTCTAAGGGAAGTGATCCAAAGGCACAGGACGTAGGAGGCAGATGGCAGGGGGATGGGTGGCAGGAGACAGTATCCCAAATTTACAGTGACTTCATTGTGTTGGGAGAAGACCAGAGGGCCCTAGATCTGCAATCAAGCCAAGGCTTCTGCCTGATTCCCTCTGGGCATTAGTGCCCACCTCTATAAAATGAGCTGTTGCATCAGACACCCCTTCATGTTCTGGTTTTCTTTTTCCCATATCAGCATTCTATGTTTCTAAATGGCACTGGCCCTTGGTACTTCAAAAGGTTTTGGAACTATGAATACTCAGTTTATCTTGAGGACAGAGGAGGTCTGCGCAGAAGCAGCCGCTCAGCAAAGAAGAGTTAAACATGCTAAGAAAATCCTCTTTGAAACTGCAATCTAAGTTACATGTGTGTAGAAAAGGATCAGTGTCACCCATGCAGAAAGACGATGGGAGACTAATAATGTCCAGACTGCAGGTGATTATCCCATATTTCTGCTTTCCAAATTTTCCTTAATAGCCATGTAGTAATATTCTTGGAATAAAATAATAAGCATATGCAAACAATTATAAGTTCACGTGGCAGGGAAAAAGGAATAAGATTTACACAAAACATATGCCAGGGAAAGGGGGAACACCTGTAAATGAAAATGGGTTGCAGTGATTTCTCAGACGAGCCCACTAATCCCTCCCCCGGTGAAGGTTGGCATGTGACGTGTGTCTTTGTGCTGCTATCAGGAGACACAGAGAGGACAGAGGACAGCCAAACTGGCTTCTTACACAGAAGCAGTAGGAAACACAGAACAGAGCAACCAAGTTTCTCTTACTAGCGTTAAAGACCAGAGTGGGTGGAAAGCAGAATAGCTAGAGGGATTTTAACCATTAGGTCAGGCCCTCACCCGATTCCAGAGGTGTATAGGACTCCATGCTGTGTATCACGTAATAACGAGGGTGGGAGGGGTCACACAACCTACCATGCACTGGGCACCAGAGATGGAGACCTTTCCCTAATTCTGGACCAGCTGTAGAATGGAGGATTAACCCGGGTGCAGACAACTGATCTACACAGGTGGGCATCTATCAGTGGCACCTGGTTCTTCCTGAAGTCTGTTTCCTCATGCAGGGCATCATCTAGTGTGTCCTTGAACTCCAAGCTTCCTTCCCTGGAGCTGACTATGCTTTCTCTGGGGAGCTCCCTTCAGTAGGCTGCTCCTTCTTTCGTGAGGCAGCCCTTCAGCTCTCTGAAGGCAATTCTTGTGGCTGTGCCTCACTCTCCCCTCTTACCTGTCTTTTCTGGAGAGCTTGCAGAGTTGTTTGTATTCACAGATGCTCTGGGGAATTTGGTTGTATTTAGACTCACACTGAGTTTGTCCAGATGTGCCAGTATTTCCATAGGTGATATAAATTAATTCTCCAGGAAAAAAAAAAGAAACCTGGGGTGGGCACTGATTAATGCAAATCCGTTACTTTGGTATGGAAGGTAAAAGGATGTGAAAACACGCGAGGTCATTTTCACCAGGTAAGGGTAGCTATTGATGATATGAAGCCCACTTTCAGGAGAAATCCTCAGCATCACAGGTCAGGACCGTTGCATGCTTTAGCCATGAGAAACTTGGGGGGACACTTGTAGTGGTGCCCAGTCTTTACTTAAGGACTTTGTAGAAGCAGAAGAAAATGTAATATACTTTTGCTTTTAGGACCAAGATCCAGCAGGCTTTGCTGCATAAGGAGGTGAAGAACTTAGATGTAGATGGGTGGTATCGTCATTATAAACAAGGCTTACATGTCTGTAAAGGCATAGACTCTTTAGGAGAGGAACTTTGAAACAGAATGTCCAAGCATTTCCAGTACACTCTCCCTCCCCACACATGCACTTGAGTCAGAGTTCTTTTGGAGAAGCAGAGTTCAAGTGATATCCAGTGTGATGAGAGGAGATCGGGCGCGATCAGGGTGGTATGGCTGTAGACTCCAGTGTGATTGAATCGTGAGACAGTAGTAGCAAGGATATAGCCTTCCCACATCATAGTCACAGAGTGTGCCAATGGCTGCTGCTAGGGCTTTGAACCCCTTGGTATTGTGCTTTCCCCTGGTGACACCATTGACTTCTTTGGCTCGGAAGGTAGGTGCCCTCATTAGCCTCATTCCTCAGTATGAATGGTACAGAGCAGAGACTCACTCATGCCCTGCTCCATATCTTGCTTCCATTGTGACTGAAACAGATTTTATTCAACATTAAACGGAACACTGGGGTCATAGTAAGGGTCTCTGTAAGCAAACATGCATCAAAATTTCCTCAAATGAAACATTTTTTTTAACCAAAGCTGTTAAGCCAAGGCTTTATCAAGGATTCATGTCCACAGCCAAATATACCTATTATTTCCTATATTGTTCACTTAAGAGATGGATGATGGCGCTGGATTAAATGCATAGATCACCAGATTCCCAGAAGCAGGGCGACACAAATTTTAACTCTCACTGCACTAAGACTTCTGTGGCAGCAGCCCACTGCCTTATTCTCTCCAGATCTCAGTGTTCCCACCTATAAAATGTGAGAGAGAGACTCTGAGCATAAAGATGCCTTCTAGCTTTGCACAATCCATAATGCATGACTCCTAGCTTTAGGAAGAATAAGATGTCTTTGTTCTTTAATGGAAGTCTGATGCCAGTCATTGCTTTGAATTTCCCTGGACCATCAGCTCTGTGCTCTCCACTCAGATTTCCTGGGATTTGCCTACTTCTTGTCCTCTCCCATCCTCCTATTGGCCATACACTTTGATCTGGACACTCTCTTACAGGACACACTACATGTTTTTCCTTTTAGAGATCATAGTACTTCATTGATGGTTACTTTGGTCTTGACAATTACCTGCTTCTCTTTCTGTCCAGAGGCAGAAGGTATCTGTTTTACTGTACCTATTTGAAATTAGCCTCCATGTCCCATGTCTGCATTCAGGCCACCACGAGGATGAATTAGGGGCTTTTCTCTGGGCTTCCATTATGCCTGCATATTATAACCCAGTTTTTTTGTTTGTTTGTTTGTTTGTTTTTCGAGACAGGGTTTCTCTGTGGCTTTGGAGCCTGTCCTGGAACTAGCTCTGTAGACCAGGCTGGTCTCGAACTCACAGAGATCTGCCTGCCTCTGCCTCCCAAGTGCTGGGATTAAAGGCGTGTGCCACTACCGCCCGGCTTATAACCCAGTTTTTATTCTCTTTTTCTCTTTCATTTTGTTTCCTCGAGAACAGGGAATGGCTTTTGTCTCTGGGTTTCTAATGCCTAGTAGTTTTCCAATAAGTATTTGTTGAATGGGTGAACGAATGAGCAAATCGGATTCAATTTTTAAAGTGGCAGTTTGTGAATGAGTTTTAGTTGTAGTTATTTTAAACAGAAGTGAGGTTGCATTAGAATGAATGCAACTGAAGTTTTTCAACTTTCTAAGTAACTGTTTTCATGGCTCAGGATTTTTTCTTTTTTTGTGATCTTATTTATTTTTTTGTAGCTTCTCACTGGAAGGTTTTGGTTTTGCTTTTGTTTTTGTCACTTAGATGGTGTTTGAAATGACATGAGGAAGGAAAGCAAGACACTAAAAACTAAGAAGCGAATAGCATATTGTATGCACCATTGACATTGTCTGACTTTTGGATAACTCACTTTAGGGCAGACCTGTGGCTATGGGATATCCACTCCTGAAAGTATCTGAGGCGATTGTTCTTGTCTCAAGTACCTTTTCCATGTTGGATATACTTGGGTAACTGGTCTGCAAATAGCCCTGAGCCTGTAAGTTCTTATCAATTGGAGATAATTGACTGTGGATCTGTACCACTGGGACTACAGCCAAAGACAAGTTCATGCATTTGGGTTTTAAAGGGCCAGTAGCCTGGGCTGTATTTTGTGAGCCTCCCAAGGCCTTTGCTCCATCTGCTCAGCGGCTGTTGGTACCGTAGGTGACTCTGACAATGGGCAGGATGGAAAGGTGTTGGAGTCGACTGCATGTAGGCTCAGTGTTAGCTGGGAAGTAGAAATTACAACATCTCATCTGCCATGTTTCTTCTTGGAGCAGATGAAGTAATACACAGTAGTTTCCATTGTTGGTCTAGGTGTACAGGACCCCCCCTTAGTAGTTTATTCAAAAGGCAGTCATCTGTCTCTGAAGTTAAATTGTACCTAGTGGCTACCAACACTCAAGGCAAATAGGGTCATTGGTACCTGTGTTTCCTGTTTATTTTTTTCTCTTTAACAGTTTAATGTATGTTCATTGCTTTTAAATGAAGTGCTCATTTTCCCAGCATAGTTTCCTTGATGTAACCCTCCCCTCCCCAATTGCTTGGTGATGACATTATTAAAGATATCTCCATCTTCCCTGTTTTTTTGTTTTGTTTTATTTTGTTTTGTTCTTCTTCTAGGGATCAATAGCCACGTCCTGGGAGGCTTCCATGAACAGAAATGCTCCACATTAGCCAGGCAATTCAATTCCGCTTCTTAGATATGGATGAAGCCTCTCTGGTTTGCACAGATGAAGACAGAGTGTATTTTGCCTATTTTCCTAGGATGGTAGTGATTCTGTGGCTAAACCAAGATTAGACCCTGTCACTTTAAAGAGTCTGACTTTCTGCTTCAAGAGGAAACTGTGTTGCCTTCTGAACTACTAGTTGAGTTTAACTTTGAAGTGCACTTCCTATTTAGATCTGATGACAGTGTGGTTTTTCCTCCTGTCTTGTTTCCTTGCCCTATGCTGCCTCAGAGACCCTGGCAGCAAGTCTCAATGCTATCAAGAATGCTAACCAAGATGCTTCTTCATCTTTGCCCTATTGTTTGATTCCTGTGATCTTGCTCACTACGTAATAAATTTTGTTACCTTTTTGTTACTTTCTGCTCTATCAGGTACAATAAGTGCCCATGTAAAGAAACAGATGCATATATGAACATATGAACAGATCAATCTCTTTATTTGCCTATTTACTATTCTAGCCTATTTACTATTCAAGAGTCTCCAGGGTCCTAGTTTGACTATGTAAGTGCTGTCAGGAAATATGAAGTGGGGTAGTAGAGTGAGAAATTAGTTTGTGTTAAGATAGTCAAACACAGAGTCAGTGAAAAGAGGGTCCAGGCTGGGCAACTGGAGTTTGCCAACAAAGTGGCAGAATGGACTTTGTGGGCCTGCATTCACATGACACACACACACACACACACACACACACACACACGTGCGCGCGCACTCACACACACGCACACATGCGCGCACGCGTCCCAAGTAAACAAATATTTAAAAGGTAGGCGAACATGTGCTACCTTGCAGACATTAGAAAAGGAGCTCAACTGATCTTGTGTGCCCTTGCAGGGATGCTCAGAGCAGCTGGAGGAGTTTTTCCTGTGATTTCATCTTTATGCTCCCTGCTGCTACCCAGCACAGCCATATGATCACCCTGCACCCTTTCTAGCTGGCTGGGATTTTGAGTTGCGTGCTCTTGAGAGCAGTTAACCCTCATGCTCGCCAATGTTTCATCACAGAGCAGACCTGTGAAGACGATGATCCCGCAAGACTCTGTGGTGCTTCTATTCCCACCCCCATCCCTCCACCCCTGGAAGGCAGCTTCAGATTCTCTGTGATGTTTATCTTCATCGGTAAATACTTGGAGCAGACTGGTGTGTAAATGTCCTCAGTGTTACAGAAACCTCATTGGCTTTTGCTAGTTGGTGGTCTCAAGACCAGTCGCCCATCCATCCTGGTGCTTGAGACTTAACCTGTACTAACTGTCCCTAGACATCTAACTGCATTTCTCTCCACTCCCCTTCAGATAACTCAATATCTATCCTCCTGCCTTTCCCCGGTTCCTACATCTTGACCGTTGCCCACGTGGTTTCTCTTTTACAGAATGCCCCCCCCCCCATTCTCCCAAAAATACCCAGGACCTTCTGTTCTTTGAAGCTCACTTTCAGGGAAAGTGTGGAAAGAAAAATAGGTTCCCTTGTCATTCTACAAAGAATTTGCTTTTTAGTTTAAATAATAAATTAACATACATATTGTTTTCTTAGAACTGTGTCCACCACAGTAGGTGGTCAGTACCTAGCTATAGCCGTTACTTTGTTTAAATCCTATTAGCTGTCCATTCAGCCCTTTCATCTCCTCTCTGCTGGACTGCTCCTGGTCCAGACTCAGGGATGCAGAACTGAGGGCGCTGCAGAGCTTGGAAACAGAGGCAAGCTTGGCTGTCCTCCACTTTCCTGGAGAGTGGTCTTGGCAGGAGGTTGGCCTGACCCCACTAGACCTTCCTCGCCCTATAATCTCTCTTCTGTTCGTTCGTGTTCCTGGTCAGAGTGAGACAGGGGCAAGAGCAGAGGCTTCCCTATGGGCAGGGGTAGATCTGAATTCTAACCTGGTCCCCCATGCCAGTCTCTTCCTCTTTAGGAGAGTAACAAGAAGGGAGGCAATTATAAACTTGGCCCTGAACTTCACTCTTCTGGTTTTGTAGAAGCTGTAAAACAGCCCCATGGCTATATTAATAATTCATTTTGTTTTAAGGTGAGGAAACTGAAAAAGAAATGTCAGGATGCTGGCCTGTGTGAGCTCCAAAGAACGGAAAGAGTTCTGGGAATTTGTGGAGGAATTGGGGGCATTCTGAAAAAGAGAACCCTGTGAGCAATGGTCAAGGTGTAGGACCCCGGGAGAGGTGGGGGGACAGCAGTAATATTGAGCCAAACCCAGGCCCACTACACAGCTCACACCACACTTCTTGCTGTTGTGCCATGGCAAACTCTGCCTTGGTTACAAACATGCTACAATTTCTGATACGTAGGCCAGAGTGACTAGTAACTGCCTTTATAATTCAGGCCTTTTCTCAGCATAGGACCTCTGAGGACATTGCTTGGAACAGTTCATTGGATTATTGGTATAAGAAGCCTGGCTAGCCTATTGTTTCAAAGGGAGAATGCTTGGGAGATCATCTTAAAAAAAATAATAAAAGTGCCAAGCAGAATCCAGAGAAGCACAATATTAAACAAGATCCTGTATTGGAAAATTTGGGGGGGGGGGAGGGGAATGGAAGTGCTTTGGTTAGCACATAGTGTTTTCATCAAAAGAAAATGAATTGATGGGTTGCTCATTCCCATAAACATCTCTTGGCAGTCACGGCGAATGCGTAGGAAAGGCGTGTACTCTTAATCGGTAGAAGCCAGTCTGCCCTTCTCAGATCTCTCTGTTCACTTCAGTGCAAAGCTGACGATGGTTTGCTGGATGGTGTTCCAGTAGAGTCAAGTTCGCTTGCCTTGTGCATGACTGGGCCAGAAGACTAGAATCTCGCTGTTTAGAAAGGAGCTCCTCTCCAGAAAGAGCCTAGCTGTCTGGGAGGGGTCGGGACCGTTGAGCGCAGCCGCCTCCAGCCTTCTCCACCCTTTCCCCCATTTCAGCAGCTGTTATTGGAAGCACGCGATAAAACAAAGCTGTTCCCTGAGACGGGGCTGCCAGAACTTTTATCTTTGTGGTTCTCTTGAATTTGGGGCAGGGGATAATTATAGCAAATGTAGGTTCAAAGTAACAGTTTCCATTCTGCTAATAGTCACTGTTTTGGTTTTTCTCTCCCAAGCTTTTATTTGTTTCTGTCCCCTGTCGTGCATACTATACAATATGCGTGACAGAGTAATGTATCTCGAAAAGGGCCAGGAAGTCACTTTTGGATGCTGGGTAGCCAAGAACATTCTGCAGCCCCACCTAATTACCCTGCAAGACAAATCCGGAGACAAGTTCAGCGTGTTGAAATGCTTGCACACTGGGAGAAGCCAGAATCTCTTCCCCTTCCTGTTGCCCTCCCCAGCAGCTTTCTGGGAGCTCTGTTCAATCTGAGTTCTTTCTGTGATTGCCTGCTGTCAGACCAGGGAAATCCAGATTTGGAGGAGTTCTTTAAGATCATGGCACTTAGCGATAGAGGGATGCAGAGGAAGTGTTCAGAACACTTCAGGAAATCTTGAAAGATTAAATATTTGTTCCAGCCGGCTAGCACATCAGTGTTCCCATTATTTCTGTGATGTATGAAGTTTAGAATTGATCTCATGTATGTCCCAAGGTTTATTAGAATGAAGAAATTGGAATATTTAGCATAATCCATAAAGAAAGAATGTTCGTGCAGTTTTGATCTGATGCGAACAGAACAGTAAGTAATGCATATCATGCTCCCTACTCATTGCGCTCTCTCTTCTCCCTTATTTCAGGGTTTCTTTTCCTGTGACATTTCCACAAAATGCTTAGAAATGAAGTTTGCTTTACTGCAGGCAGGATGCACACAGAGTCTTTCTCCTCGTCTGATCTGTCTGCCAAATCTCTTGACTTCATAGCTCTCGTAACCTAGCTAATCCCCCTCCCCCCGTGGCTGTGGGGGAGACATGGCTTTGAAAGTAGAATTTTGAGTAAAGAAATCTGGAGGTTAGGGAGGGGTGGCCAGGCTCCATGGCTCCTGGTCAGTTTCAGTGCTCAGCCACATGCTGTCTTTCCTAAGGCCCTGTAAGAACCACTGCATACATCTTCCATTTTTTAGAGGGTTTTTTGCCTCTTGGTATGGGTGGTTTTTGCTGTTTACCTCACAGAAGCGTGTGGCCTCTTGGTGCCTTGGTACCACCCATCTGTATTGTGGGGTTATCAGGTATTTCCTGAACAACTTAGGGTGGGGAGTAAGTGATCCTATACAGAGAAGCCTTTTAAGAATGATTAAGTATAGCACAGACATAAAGTGACATAAAAATCATCAGAGCCTTTATTAGTCAATTCTATTTTTGTGACCCCATAAAATTTGATTCCTTCCAGCTCTGGCAAGGATAGGGTCTTGCTTAGCTGTCTTCTTTTAGAAAAGCTGAATGCTTGCCAATGGCCTACAGGAGTTAAGAAAGCAGCAAGGCTCAGAGAGTTCAGGCCTCCCCACTTACCCCAGAAAAACTCTCAGGCCATTTCTGCCCAGCCTTACTGTCTGTGTCAACTCTTTGGGAATTAAGGCAACTCTCTCCACTCTCAAGTTAAAACACTACCCAGTAGAAGCCAAAAACACTACAGCTCTTTGGTTCTTTAGTCCCATTTGCCGGAGCTGTCTGTGTGCCCCCCATGGCTACGCCAGCGTGAAGTAGGGAAAGACAAGTAGGACCCGGTTCTGGGGACTGGGCTAACCGTCTAGGAGAAGGAAGATGAAGAGACAACAGACATTCTTGCCTCTGCAGTTTAACAAACAAGATGTCTCTGGGAAAGTCATGTTCTTCTGTGGGTTTAGGTTTCCCAGGTGTGTGGTGCAAGCCTGGGCAAGACGTTTGGAGTGACCTCCAACCCTGAGGTCTCTTTTAACTTGCCCATCTGTTTGTCTGTGATAACCCAAAGCTGTGTGCCAGACCACCTTCACAGAGTGAAGGAAGGGAGGTGATGAATCTGATGGCATATTTTAAACATTTTAATTTGTGTGTGCATATATGTATCTGCTCATGCACATATTGGTGCACATGTGTACAGGTCCCCATCGAGTCCAGTGTAGCCCATTAAATTCCCAAGAGTGAAGTAAGGTGTCTAAAGGTGGTTGTGGGTGACCTGATGTGGGCCTTGGGAATCAAACTCCAGTCTTCTGTAAAACATCAAGGACTTTTAGCCACTGAGGCATCTGTCTAGCCCCTGGTGGTATATTTTCAACAATCATTATTTGTGATCAGTCTCATTGGCTCGTTGCATTATCGAGCATTCAACATTAGCATTGCCTTGTTTTGTCTTATCTTGGCATAGTGGGCCAAAGATGGTGGTACTTACTCAGCTAACCAATAGCTGACCTTGTAAAAGAGGCAGAAGCAAATATCTGATTCAGGGCACACACGCATGCATGTGCTACTATTACTACTGATGTCTTTGGTGGGCACCATACTTCAATGATAGGGACCGTTATAATCAAGTCATCTTTCTTTATCCTAAATAGGACTATGCCTATATGTTAGGTTCTAAGTGTTCATCCCCCCCCAACACACATATACACACATGTGTGATGGTTTGAATAGGACTGACCCCATAGGCTCATATATTTGAATGACTGGTTATTAGAGGGTGGTACTACTTGACAGGAATTAGGAGGTGTGGCCTTGTTGGAGTAGGTGTGCCCCTGTTGGATGAAGTGTGCCACTGGAGGTGGCCTTTGGGGTTTCAAATGCTCAAGCCAGACCCAATGTCATTCTCTCTTCTGGTTGCCTGAGGATCCAGATGTAGAATTCTTAGCTCCTTCTCCAGCACCATGTCTGCCTCCATGCCACCATGCTTCCTGACTGATGACAATGGACTAAACCTCTGAAACTGTAATCTAGCCCCAATTAAATGTCTTCCTTTATAATAGTTGCAATGGTCACAGTGTTTCTTCACAACAATAGAAACTCTAAAACAATACATCTATGTATATATATATATAACTAATTTAATCTATACAATATTTTAAGCTAGGTGTTTGTTATGAGGCCATAAATTAAGAAAGACAGATGAATCCTCTTACTCACATCCCTAACCTTAGCCCCATCCTTAAGTGTGAGGAGTCACTAGGCACAAAGTTCATTATCTGAATTCCATGTTCAGAGAACTCATAGACCCAGGGAATTGGGTGTAAATTGAATTTGTGTGCCCAGCCATGTACTTTTGTACCAGTGTGGGGAGGGCCAGAACCTGGAAACTTCCACCATGTCTTTAGGATTGTCCCTGTTCTGTCCTTAGCGGGAACTACTTGGTCAGCACCTACACCTGGATGAATGTTCTGGTTAGGACAGTGCATGGTCAGGTGAGCTCATAGGAAGCAGATGTCCCCAACATCCCTCCCTCATTTAGCTTGATTGGACAATGCCTTCTTCATCCTTTGAAGTTTTCTGACTCCCCTGGTCATCTTTTCCTTTGAATTTTTAGAGTATCGCGATTTTTCTTTTGTTTTAATGCATCCTTGCTGACTTCTTCAAGCTTTGTTCAGTCCATCTGTGAGTTCATTTCCCTATTTAATGTTGAGAAATAAATTGTCTTGTTTGGATAGCTTTTCAAATATTTCACTATATATATATTTATTCAGTGTTGATTAAAACTAGAACACATGTACACACATGCATACAAACACACAGCTACAGATCTCAGAAACCGAGAGCACAGTCAAGGGTAAATCTTTAAAAAGTTCCAATTATTAGAAAGATGGCAAAATTCTACTACAAAATAGCTTTATTATGCTCTCAGTCCAAACGAGTAACTAGCATGTCTCTATTTTAATCTGGAAAGTTTTTACCACCTGAGGCCTACATGTTATAATGAAGTGGTGCACATGCATGTGTGTGTGTGCACGCACACATGTGTGTTTGCAGTGTGGGGGATTAAAACCAGGTCCCTGTCTGTGCTAGGCTAGTTTTTTGCTGCTGATCTCCAGCCTCTCCCTTCTAATAAGCTTACAGTGCTGTTTCTTGTGAGCTCTTACACTGTGGCTAGGCATTGACTATGAGGTCAGGCTTGGGTTCAAATTGCAGCTGTGTTCCTGACAAGCTGGGTGACTCTGGGCAAGTTTATTTCATCTCTCAGAGTCCCCTTCCCTCTCAGAGGAGAAAGCAATAATTATATATTACTCAGAGAGCCGGAGGGAGTGAAACCAGGCATGTTTATATATTTAACGCTAGCCTTTTATAGAATAAGCACTTGATAAGCGATGCTGTTGTTAGTGATTTTATCATCATTAAATTAACATCTGTAATGTGGGAGACACAGTGCTTGCCACGTAGTAGGCACCACACAGGTACTTTATTGGATTTGATAGCATGTGTTCTTCTGTGAGTGCATCAGGTGACCAACAGTGGCTTTTTATGAGTGGCGCAAACAGAGGCTCTGCCTTGAAGCCAGCTGTCCGCACAGTGAGGCGGCTAGCAAACTAACGCTGGAGTGGGCAGAGCAAGGCAAACAGCCTGGAGCTGTGCTAAGGTGCACCCTCCTCCCCAGCTGAAATTTTACATTTCTCCCTTGAAGGAGAAGGAGGAGAGGAGAGGGGCAGAGAGGTTACTTTCAAGAACTGCCACATGTCACCAGAATGTCCCCCTCCCCCGGCATCAGTGCTGTTTGGCTGTCTTCTTTTTGCCCAGGAGAAGCCAAAATGTTAAATTGGTGCAGCTTACAAGATCTGACAGAGAAATTCTTCACGTCTGGCCTGGATGTCTAAGTAAATTTGGTATACTCCTTGTGGTCTGGGGCAAGCGCTGGAAGCTATTAGAAATCTGAACAAAACCCTCCATTCAAAGACTGCTCGTTTCCTGCTGGGGTAATCCAAGTATCAAACAGAAGAAACATGGGTGAGGAGAATGTGGCTGCCCAGGGCAAACCCCACCAAGGTGTCTGCGAAGTCATCGCCCCAGATGACTTAGAATGGTACTTCCACTTGATCATCTTGAATAAGTGGTTTCGTTTGAAAAATGAGAGCTGTGCTTTCCCTCCAAGAAGGGCGGTGGGGAGCAGCCTGCGTCTTGTCAGTCAAGTTTCGGAGCTGGCGCTTTCTGCTTCCCTTGAAGTCCCAGAGTCCCTAGTTTGGGGTTTTGCTTTCATTAGTTATGGTGCAGGGTCTACTGCCTTAGACCGGGCAGCCCAGTGGATGGAAAGTCCTTTATTAAGAAGGTTTTGTGGAGGAGCCTTCGCTTATCTCGGGAAATATCAGAGTTGGTCGTAAACTGCTTCATTTCTGTGCAGAAATTTATTTTCTGTGACATTCCAGGTGTTCTTTTATATGGAGTTGAAAGGAATAGATTTGAAGTTAGGTTGGTATCTTTGCCCTCACTAAGAAGAGTATTTCTCCCCTTGGTGGATTAATTGAGGTTGAAATCAGACAATCTCAGTGAGACCACTGGGTGCCCACCTATGGTGCCCACCTATGGTGCCCTATTGCTTTAGTTTCAGCTCTGCTGTGCCCTGTTGGGAAGCTGTTCAGCGCCTGCGCTTTCACTGCTTGGGGACCTTTTTCTTTTCTTTTTTTTTCCTTAGGACAGTCTCACTCCCGCCAGACTGCACTTCTGGAGGAAGACACAAAGCCTTATTCATCGTAGCATGCGTGGTACCTCATCAGACACACAGCCAAGGCCTTTTCAAAGTGAACGAATGAAAGGGGCATTTTTCTTAGACCTGAGTGATGGGCCAGGTGGTCTCACCCAGCAAAGGGGCTGAGCAGGCCCCTCCCCGCTTCCCCTGAGGTGCTCAGCCTCTTCCTTGGCTCCATCTCTGCCTTGCTTCTTTTCTCAAAGGCAGTGGCTGCAGGAATGCCTCTCCTCTTTCTTCATGGAGGAATTCAGCTGCAGAATTAAATAGGTGCAGCCCATTCTTTCCCACATATTATCTGTGTGAGATGTGAAGTACATGGAGAGATAGCATCGAACAGGAAGAACCAAGCCATTTCGGTGACATTTAAGGAGTCATGGCTGTACACATAGCAGCAGCTCACTTGTCAGACGATGGCAGGTCTGGGTTATATCAGGAGTCGCATGGTGTTCCCTGTCAGGTTTTGTTCCCCCCTCCGAGTTGTGCTGACCTCTCAAGAGAAAATATTCCCCATCTAATAAAAGTCAGGGTAGATTTATGGACTTGCTCCTGGCCACTTGTCCTTTCTCCTCGGACAGAAAAATAAATCTAGGAGAGGAATCATGGTCACCTTTAGACCACATAGATGGGGGCAGGGCCCAGAGTTCCAACCTTCTCTGGGCTTAGCTCCTTCCCAGTTCCAACTGCTGGGGGATGTTGAGTCTCGCGACCTGCCTTCAGTGCTGAAAAGGCTCATTCTCAGCCTGCCTGGCCTCACTCTGGCTCCCAGGTGGGGCTGAGCCTCCCTGACCAATCGTGTTGATCTTAGTGAGAAGGGCTCTCTGTAATTAAAGGCCCAGAAAAATGTTCTTTGATTTGTGGCCTCTGCTGTGACAATTGCCTTTCGACCAGTTCTCCTAAGTGTCCTGTCATCATGTCATATCCTTTGTTCAACAAGGATGTGCTAAAAATTGACTCTGCCTTCAGTTCACTATGTACTTCAGCAATGACTTAAAACAGGTCCTGAGTGTGTGACATAGGCTTTAGTCTGGTCTTCAAGGACCTTGTCACTTACTAAGACAGAGAATTGTGGCCAGGCCCTAGAATCTAATGGGATAACTTGAGCAAGGGACTTTGAATCTTGAGTTCAAATTCAGCCTTTGCAATATATTAACTTGTTTGGCTCTGGGCAAGTTCCTTAGTCTTTGGAAGTCTTTGAAGAGTAAATAATGTGTGCCTTCCCACAAAGGTCATTTGAGGGTTTGGCATAAGGAATAAGGAAGAGCCCAGGCAAGAGCTGATGCCAAAACATGCACAGTGTCTGCCCATGTCCAAGGCAGATGGGGTCCCAGTGCATCCCTGGGATTTGAGGGGGGGTAGACATGAGCTCCCATCTATAACCAAGAAGCTATCTCCAGTTGACAGCTGCTGGCAAAGGCAAAATTGGTGTTCTCCAATGGAGTCTCACTGAGTACACAAACCAAACTTAGAAGCAAAGGGTAGGTCTAAGCCTAGCAATAGTTGGCCAACACAAAACACACTCAATGGTATTTTTTTTATTTTTTTTTTGTCTCTTATTGTTTTGTTTGGGCTTTTCTCCCCGTTTCTTCTCTTTAGTGGTCTTCCTTCTTTCTTTCCTTCCTTCCTTCCTTTCTTCCTTCCTTCCTTCCGTTCTGTGTGTATTTTTCATGCTTTTTCTTTGTTTTTGTTCTATTCTGGCTTGTTTGTTTTTTTTTTTGATAAACATGTTTGTTTTCTGAGCAGCAAAAAATATGTGGATTTGGAAGGGTGGGGAGGTGGGAAAGATATGACAGGAGATGAAGGAAGTATTTAAAATTATTGAATTATTATTTTCAATAAAAAGAGTGATACAAAAACGTGGTAACACATATTTTTTTGGTAGGTGAAGTAGATAAATCCCTACATAGGTTCTGAATAACATTCAGAACCATTCCCCTGGGCTATCAGGACAGGAAAGAGGCACTGAGCAGTGCATAGGAATATGTACATAAACTGAGTGCAGGAAGATGTGTGGGGTTTGGAGTGTGTTGAGGGAGAATAAACACAAAATTGTATCTGAAACATGTATTTTTACACCTCTTTGTTTGTTTTCAGTACACAATTACTCATTCTGCATGGTTATTATTAGCATTTTTTAAGAGGGCACTAACTGATTCCAGCCAGGCATCCTCACTCATACTTTCTGAGGGCTAATGCTTAGCTGACATGTTATAAAGCTAATTTGTTTATAGTCATGTCACATAATTATACACGCTGTATATAGTATGCTTTGAAATTATTATTTATTGCATAAACATTGCCACAGAAACTGAACTCAAATCACAAGGAAGAGCGTATGTGGGTTCGCAGCCTTGGCAAATGTGCAGCAGGAACAGCAAGCACTCAGTGTGTCACCATTTGCACAGATATCTTTGGGTTCATCAACGGAGCCTGTGCACTTTACACATGGACGTTCTTTCGTGCATACCCTTGGTTTTCTGTTCTCCCCAGACTCCCACCGCACATGTATGCTGCAAACATTAATCATGTGTTATTTAGAGAACCCACAATTCAAACTTGGACTCCGAAGAAGAGAACCCCACCTCTACCATTATTTCGGCCCATTCCTTGCTCTTTGGGGTGACAGTAGGAATTAAGGATGGGAGAGAGAGAACCCACAGTTCGTTATCCCAGGCAACTAGGTGCTTTGGTTTAGAAACTTAACAGCATTGTCTGTCAGAGTGAAACAAACTGCTTTGTCACTTACATTCAAAGCTGAAGAACTGGCTGGCAATATTTAGAGGATGTGCAGGAGTAAGGACTCTGTATTATTAGCTTCAGCCGAGAAAGCGGGGTGTGCAAATGTAAAATACATAGCTGTTTAGCTTATTCTGGAATTGTTTTCACTCAGGTTCAGCGCATCTGATGATGTATGTTTTGTCTTCCTCAGTGTGTCTTATCTTGGAGGATAAGCCATGGCACATCTCAGGTTGACAGGGGTGGGGTTCCTGGGGAGAAAGATGATAGCTTAACACTTTCCAAAATTTTCCCAAGTGGGCACAGTGCACCTGACATTTCCTGAAACCCAAAGAAGCTGGCAATGCCGCCGAAAGTGAGAACCAGTCTTTGAAGTTAGACAGTGGGGTTCAAGTCTTCACTCTGGCACTAGTTTGTTAGCCTCGGGGCAAATGACTTAATGTTTCTAAATCTATGAAGAAGATAATTATAATAGCTACCTCACATAGTTATGGTGAGGATTAAACTGGATGATATAAATAATACACATAGCACAATGCCTGGCATGAACAATAGATACCCAATAAATATACTGTATTGTTATTTCCTGTTTCACATTGTAATTTTATTGCTTTGCAAACTGAATGTATCCTTGGAACAATATTGG
Source organism: Ondatra zibethicus (assembly GCA_004026605.1). Lineage (NCBI taxonomy): Eukaryota > Metazoa > Chordata > Mammalia > Rodentia > Cricetidae > Ondatra > Ondatra zibethicus. The sequence goes on along the minus strand of PVIU01000019.1, from coordinate 227,388 downwards.
GTCCACATACTATTTTAGTCGTTCAAAACCTAAAAGAAGTAAACAGTTCTGGTCATTGTAATAAGCATGTAGCAGATAATGTCCTTGAAACATGGTACCCGCAGAGGAAGATTATAAAAGGGGCCCTTGGTTTTAAAAACTGTGGGGCTCCAGCTGAGGAAGTTATCCGTTTCTTCAGTGAAAGCTTGTGGCCTTTCAATAATTAATGGGAGTCAACTGGGTTGTGTTATGGGGAGAGGACTTGATTACTTGCTACAAGAGATCGTTCCGCCACAGAGCTCCTGAAGTCCACACGCTGGAGTCCCTGTCCCTTGGTTGTGTTTACTGAATTGCGCGGCATGTTCCCCTGCCAAGTGCCTTGGAAGGCGTGAGAAGAACTGGAAACCTGGAAGCAGTGAGAAAACTTCTAGGCAAATGGAAACCGGTTTCCCTGCCCAAGTTCGGTGGAGCATTTGCTCTAGGCAACCAGGCAGGCTCCAGTTCCAGAGACAGTGTTTTTACACTACCCCTCCCAGGTGTTTAAAATATAATTTAAACTGACATGACTTGATGTTTGACATCCTCTCAAGGTCTCTATGGATTTACCATTATGTCCATTTTGTTCTCATGCTCATCCTCATTGGAGACTGACGGGTACACACCAGTGTGGAAGCTGGTCGGAATGGAACTCGTCCAGGAAATGATTAGGGAGCTTGCAGCTTTCTGAAGCCGGGTGCAGGATGGATGAAGTCATTATTATTTTAATGAAACTTGTTTTAGCTGGGGTCTCTTAACCATTTGTTTTCTAGTTTTAATATTGAGTCACTAATTTACACTAATGAGACGCTGTCAAGATTGAACAACACTCTTATTCTGGGTTAGCCAACATATAAGATCTAACTTGAACTGTGGCTCCACCAGGGCTGGATATTAAGCGTGGTAGGGAAATAGAAACAAGAAAAGTGTCTGGTTCCAACAGAAACTGCTGCATCTATGAAGAAATCCTGGCAAAACTATTTCATCTTATGTACAAGGGTGGTCTAGAGCAGTCCTATCAGTAAGCAGGTAAATGTCCCTTTCTGGGACATTTACAGACTTCTCTGTCTACTGTGCCATCGATTTTTGAGAGTCATCTGGTGGATCATCCATTGTGAGAATTACCTCTCAAACCTGGGAAGCAAGCAAGGCATAGTGGAAAAGATGAGCGTTGGGTGACACAGATATAGGTCCAAATCTCCAGTCACCAAGGAGCCCATTGGCCCCCTTTTCCTTTGGTTCTCTGTAACACAGAGTAGTGGTGTTTTTAGTATATTGGTATCCAGAGGATTAATAGAGATGGCATGAGTAGCTAATGGCATGCCTGGCATCTAGTTGGTGTTCATTAAAGGGAGGTTTAAAGATGTGCATACCATCCAATTAAATTCCTCCCAGATTTATTCAAGGCCACCCAGCCTTTCTTGGCCTTCTCATCCATTATCAGTTATGTGTGTGTTCTGGAAGACAATCTGATCTTATCATTAGCTCAGAAGGAAGGCAAGCCTACTGCCAAAAGATGCTTCTCTCTTCCTGTAGTATACAGGAAGGTACAAATGGTATCGGGTCATCCAGTACTTAACTTCATGGTGCTAATGGTCTGTGTTAATTGTGATCTTTTTTTCTTTACATCATATGATAGTAAGAATATATTGTACTTTCTTGTTTCTCCAAACCTAGAAAAGGACGGTATGTGATTGTGGCTAGGACTAAGAAGCGTCTCTGTCTCAGAGGGTATTCTAAATTGTAGGAGGTGAAACATTTTTATTGGGATAAATTTTTTCTTTCTTAGTGTAGCCTCCTCTTTGCTTCTCTGACTCACTGTGAGTGTATCTGTTTATCTGTGTCTGTGTGTGAATGTGTGTGTCTGTGTGTGCATATACGTGTGTGGGTATATGTTCATGTTAGAGGTCAGCCTTGGTGGTATCCATAGGAGCCTTCTCTCTTGACTCTTAGGCATATCTCTCATTGCGACTTGAGCTTGTTGCCTAAACTAGGCTGTCTTACCAGTAGATCCCAGAGATTCCGGTACCTCTGCCTCCCTAGAGCTGGGTTTACAATCATACCTGGATTTTTGTGTAGGCTCTGAGGACCAAGCGCAGGTCCTCATGTTGGTGCGATAAGGCTAGAATGGCTTAGCCATCTCTCCAGCCCTTCCAGCCCGTTTCTGTCCTTAGAAACAAAAACCAACATTTTTATTACAGTGATAACACCCAGAAAGAGTTAATAGGCATTGTCCGGAACGTAACTCTGACAAGGCAACCTCTTTTTGGTGGATAAATTCCAATCTAAGAGTGATCCATACAAATATCCTAGCCCCATTGGTGCAGTAAAAGAAAAAGTCCTGCCCCAAATCCCCAGAAATGGTTCAAGAAAAGAAAAGAACTCTTACTGGAAAATACATTCCCTTATGGATGAGGATGCTTGAAATCGCAGAAGATGCTTTAATTATGTCTTTTACTATGTATTATTGTCCAAAAGATGGAAAATAATCTTAAAACAACCACAAAAATACCACACACATGCTTAGAGCAACAGCGAAGCTCTCTATACGTTTTGATTTTAATGAAGAATGTTGTGCTTGGGGCTGGTGAGAGGGCTTGGTGACTGAGAGTGTACTGTTCTTGTTTGTTCAACAGCATTCATGTCAGGTGGCTCACAATGCCTCAGGGGCTTCAACATCCTCTTTTGGCCTACGCGCACATGTACATACTCACCACACGGGTACATAATGCACATAAATAAATAATAAGTAAATATGTTTTTAAAAGAATGCTGTACTTCTGGGAGGCATTGTCAAACTCAAAAGCATTGTGATAGTTCTGATGGATATTTCCACTTGGAGATGCTCCTATTCTGGAATGTGTTTATAGATCTTGACCTTGGCTGCTTCTCCTGACTCAGAAATTGGAAAGCATTTTCCTAGAGAATCCAGGACTGAGTGTGGGCTGCTGCCATGGTTTGGAGCAGCGCTGGCATGCGAGGAATCATCCCATCCTTTGCAGAGCCCTGGTGCTGAAGGCATAGCTTCTTTGTTTATGGTGAAATATAAACAATGGGCAGGGCTCCCTCCAAGAGCAAGGTGGTTGCTAAGTAGATATCTTCCCAAACTCAGTAATGAAAGAGGAACTGGCGAAGGAAATGGAGGTGAGAAAGTGCATTTTCCTTATATAATTATCTTTCATTGAGGAACTCTCTTCTCTTGTTTCGTCTCGTTTACAGTGTGGTTTGTCTCCCTACTGTTCAAACTTGTTAAATTCTTGATTTAACTGGAAAAACCTTTCTTTCCCTTCTTTTTAGTGTCTGATTCCTTTGGTCTCCCGGGGGTGGTGCAGAGCTGTAAAGAGAAGGACCCATGACGTCAAGGGCAGTGGCAGAGCAGGGCAGGAAGAGGGGCCTCGGGGGTTCCTAGGCTGCATCTCCACCATCCCACTAGGAGCAGGCGTGGTCTCTGCCACTTGCACTTCTCACTTCTGTTGGATGAGCGAGTGTAACTCCCCCACGTGTGAAATGCAAGCGGTTCTAAGCCGGGGAACTTTCCCCGCCTGTACTCTATGCTGATCTCTGGATAGTAATGACATGAGCACTTGGATGACAGTGAGGGTGCTCCCCGGGACCCCTCTCCTCTTAGTGTGCTTAAGACCCTTTTGGAAACACGGCAAATGCACATCCAGCAAACAGCCCTGGTTAGTCCATAATCTTAGGACATTGTTTGGACATGTTCTCTTCTTGTTCTGTGCTGAATGCATTCTAGTGTGTCACTGCTTTTCATAAAATGCTGCGCAAGCATCTGAGCAGCATGCCCCAGACACTGTCCCATGAACCCTGTGTGCAGAAAGCATGTTTCTTAAGGCCCAGGCATAGTTACTGTCCTATTGCTGGAAAGGGGAGTTTCTTGGATTTCTGGGAGGCCCCCGTGCTTCAACAGGTGGATGGTAGAGTGACGGCTGGGAGGACACCCTGAAGTCAGTTGCCCCCGTTTGAATGCAGTTGCCACGTAGTAAATGTTTGGCCCTCGGGGGAGCTTACACAACCACTTTGCATCTCAGTATATTAATCTGTAAAACCAAGCATGCCATGTTAAGTTTTACTGACCTCCCTACAAAAAGCACTCACATTTTATTGTCTAGAGCACAGCTGACTTTTCTGTTGTGGCTTTGCCATTCGGTAAGACTCTGTTTAAACCCTCATTCCGACAGGGTCTGTTCCTATGTGGTTACCTCACCTTTTTTCACCGCATTCTATTACCTCATCTGCAGGAGGCGTGTAAAAGCAAACATCCATGGCAGCGTTGTCCCTCCCTACGTAAGATTCTTGAAGACAGTAGATGTAGTTTATACTTCTTGTGCCTGTAATGGATGTTACACGAAGTTGTTCTTGAATTTTTTTTAAAATCTACCCAGTGTGCTGTGTTGATAGCCACTTCTTAATTATGAGAGTTAATATTTAAAGTGAACCTTCACTGTGGGTATCAGCATATAGTGGAAGAGTGATGTTCTTAGATGTTACTTCAAGCTATGTTCTTACAAGTAAGTATTTTGCCTGGTTGTTTGGAAGGATGTAGTCTTTGCCACCGGGCACTGGGTAGTCTACTTGACCTTTAGGATGAATTAGCCATCAGGATCCCTTCTCTCCTTAGCAATTGCTGTCAAAAATTCCTAAGGACTATTGAGGCTGGTGTCCACTAGTGTTTCAAATGGCTTGTGGGTTGAGTATATAATCAGGTGAGTAGCAAAGGTTACAGCCAATATTCCTGGGACTCTGGGGCTCATTTTTCTTGTGTCCATAAAGCTTTGAACAAGAGACTTTAGACTATTTTTAAAAAATGGTTTATAGTTATTAATGTTTTCAAATCCTGGTTGGATTTTAAAGGTAAGTTAAACTGCTAAAGTGAATATAAATTAAAACCAGTTAAACAGAGGAGTTCCTACCCCTTTCTGCCTTTGGTGTGCCTAGAATTCCATAAATTTTAAGGGTTTCGAAACCCTTGCCTTGTTTTGAATGTTTCTAATAAGAAGGAGTGGAGTGGCTCACACCTCCTGAGACATACAACAGTTGCTGAGGAATGCCACTTGGCACCCACATAAAGAAAACACTCGTCTGTTGATTCATAAAAAATGTGTGGCTGATTTTCCTGGGACATATGCATTATTTTCACAGAAAAATTTCATTTTTCACTCCCTCCTACTCTGTGCATTACTTGCACATTTGCAATGCATCAACTCTGATCTCCAACATTTCCGATCCCTCCTTTCTCTCCCTGTCTCCATCCAGCTACCCATGGAGAAAACGATCACTTAGGGAAGGGGATTGTTTTCTTTTTCCTGGTGTTTGTATAAAATTATAATTATTTTTATTTATTCTTTGTGAATTTCACAACATGCACCCCAATCCCACTCATTTTCCAGTCCTTTCATATCCGCCCTCCACTCTTGTACCTCCCCACGTCCCCCAAAAAGTTAAAATTGAAATAAAAACCTCACCATGAAAACTGCGGTGTGTCACAATGTGTCACACAGTATACCCTTTCTTATTGTTTTCTCCAGACAGGGTTTCTCTGTAGCTTTGGAGCCTGTCCTGGAACTAGCTCTTGTAGACCAGGCTGGCCTTGAACTCACAGAGATCCACCTGCCTCTGCCTTCCGACTGCTGGGATTAAAGGCGTGCACCACCGCTGCCCAGCTACTCTTTTGTCCAAATGGCTTTGCATGCAAATGTTCATCACCATGAGTTATTAGTCTGATTCAAGGCCTCTGGTTTCTGCTACACATCATTATTGGATCGTTGTGGGCACTCCTCTCGGATATCCTGCTGTTGCCCTGTGTTATGGAGATCCTGCAACTCTGGTTCTGCATGACTGGTCCCTTCACACACTCCAGCAGCTCATAGATGAGATGGATATGGGGGTGGGTCAATTCAAAGACCTGGATCTGGACCTGAGCTGAGTTGGTTAGCCCACCAGCTCTCCCATACCCAAGCCATCAGGGCCAGCTCTCTGGTGCTGCCCTGGTGAGGGGAAAAGTCAGCTCTCCCTCACCAATGGCACCAGCGCCAGCTCTCCTACACTGCCCAGGTAAGGGACAGAGTCAGTTTTCCCACACCCATTCCAGGCATGGCTGGTGAAGGAAGGGGCCAGCTCAGTGCAGCCCTCAGACATCAACAGGGTCTCTGGCAGCAGCCTAAACCATAAATGTTTGCATGGCCTTTGATGGGAACATGGGCATCAACACAGACCACTGCTGTGGCAGGGCCATGGACCCAGATGTGGCCCTTGGTACCAGCATGGCCCAGAACATCACCATGATCTCAGGGGATAGTGCAGGCTACTCACATTAGGCTATTACTTACCACTGCTGCATCTCTGGTCCCGTCTCTCTTCATAACACACCCACCACTCTAATTCTCCTTCTCTTCCATCTCTCCACCCCTCCCACCTTACCAGGGCAAGTGCGTGACCTAGGGAATTTTCTTAAATGCCCATTTTCCTGTATGCAAGGGGCAGAGTGAATGTGAGAAGTGATCTCAGTGTGGCTGCAGACGAGCCACTAGGAGACAAATAGGAAATTGTTACCATAAAAGAGTATGTGTGTGTGTGTGTGTGTGTGTGTGTGTGTGTGCCTGTGTATGTGTGTGTGTATGCGTGCATGTGCATATGTTCCTGTGTATGTGTGTATATGTGCATGTGTATGTGTGCCAGTGTATGTGTGCATGTACATGTGTTTGTATGTATGTATGTGTGTGTGTGTGCACGTGTGTGCTTTTCTCTCCACCCTTCTTCATTGTGTTTTCTGAAGTGTTAATGTGATTTAGCTTGGCTGTACCAAAATGAGGTTATGCTGACAGCTTCACTCCCTAAACCCAGAGCTCACTGAGTGAAGACTGAAAAGCTCATCCAGTAAGAATCTTGGTTTCTCATCATTGTCAGTGAGGCTGCCAGAAAAAAGTGAACAGCCCGTGCTGGCTTAGGGAGCAATGACTTTCCTGCAATGAAAGCAGCGTGGTTTTTTTTCTTCTTCTTCTGAAAGATCTTCATAGAAAACCTGGACTGGCGCGGGATTGGCACCCACTTCTCTGTCTCAGACATTCAGTCTGCAAAGCCGAAGTGAGGCAGGTGATTTCCTTCCAGATGCCTGATTCAGAGGAAAGAGAAGCAACGTTCAGTTTAATCCTCATTCAGCTGCCAAGTCTCAAAGAGGCGGTAGCTTTGCCCTGACTTGAAAGAAAAAAATATCATCCAGGGTGCACAGTGAGAGTCTTTCCAGTGGGAAGCTATAGGGATTAAAAATGGCCTTTGGTACCAGATCCATGTAGATTGAGATAACAGTGGACGAGGCTTGCTCAGCTCCCTCATTTGTATGATAGGCAATGCAGGGATATGAAGGCACCTGGGTAGAGTCTAGCAGAAGGAGAGAGGCTGTTCTCAAAGGACAGGCCCTAGAGAGGGTGCGACAGGGAGGAAAGACACCCCGCATTTGGGGAAGACAACAGCAGCTCCTCAGGGCAAGACAGATGATTTGAAAATCACATTGCTTTGCATTCAGACCACAGGCAACCTCTGTATCTTCCTTTGTGGGCTCTCCTGAAAACAGTTTTCAGGGAAGATTTAGGATGAAACCAGTGGTTGGATGATGTGGAGCTCATTTGGTGCTTGCCATCCAAGCTCCTCAGTGACCTGGTAAGAAACCAAGGCATCCTGTTGCCATGATCAGGGTGGCTATGGGCCGCTCCGGGATGGTCACACTCTCCCTTTTGAGAACCTGGCTCTCATCACAGGACTATCTCCAGAGACCTCTTTGTTTCCTTTCTCTAGTTCATTCCACCCATTTCTCCTGACACCTGCTTCCCACACCTTATTTGGACACACAACCTCAAGCCACTGTCTGGGCAGGTGCTGTGGCGTCAGAATAATGCTATTCTCCTCCTTCTCTGTCAGCATGGAGAGTGCACCAGCCTCTGCCCATGGGGACCCAAAGACAGAGGCGTCTGATAGAATGCCCGAAAATGCTTATGAGCACTTGGCTTCCAGACTTACCTTAGCACCCTTAAGCTTTTATGTCCCTTCATTTCTCACTTGCTTTGGAGGCACTCTGCCATCCTTTGGCAGTGAGGAGCTGGTTAGAAACAAACCCAATTGCTCCTTACTCAACCGTGGTGCCCTCAGTAGCAGCCTCGAGACCGTCTTGCCTTCTCATCGATCACCACACTGCAGCTTGTATTCCAATCCAGGAGTCTGAGCACCAGCCCGCTTCATAGAAAACCCTTTCCTGGCTCTCACCAAAGGACTGAAGCTGTTGTGGCTTGTTTTCCAGGACTCTGGATCTGACCTTAGCTTTATTCCCACTCCCTTCCTTTCCCACAACAGCTGAGGCAGAGCCCTTTCTGCTCCCATTCTCCGTCCTGCTTCTCACAGACCTCATCCTCTCCATAAGCATGTTCCAACACTCCTGCAGCAGTCACGTGTCTGTTCCTTGCCTGACTCCAGGAAGGCGAAGGCCGTGGTTGGTCAAGCCACTCTTCTGTGTGAAGCTAGCCACTTCACAGATTCTGAATGCCATCTACTGAGTGACTTCACTCATTTACTCATTTTTCTCTAATAGTTTTAACAACAGAATAGACTAAAACGTATTGCAGGGACAGTTTAATTTAAAAGAAAAGTAACCTATGAGTTGGGAGAGAGATGGGAGCCTCAGGATATTGCAGTGAGTCAGCTCTTATAGTAGAACAGGAACACAGTGTACAAATATGGATGTCATCACCTTGTGGTGCTAGGAAAGGGGGACGTAACTCCATCCAGGTTATGTATTTAGTTACTGCGGCAGTAGGGTCTGGCTGTATATCTGAGGCTGGCCCAGAGCTTGCTCTCTACCAAGAGCTGCTTCAGGCTGGATTCCTTCTGTTTCAGCCTTTGGAGTGCTGGGATTATAGATGTGTGCTGCCGTTCCTAGTTCCGATTACTCCTGGGCTGATTATTGTTTCCTGACACTAGATGTGCCCAGAAATTATGAAATGATCTTTTATACAATAAGAAATCTCTTACCGGACCCTGGGGAGATGAGTCAAGGCATAAGCACTCACCGTGCAAGCCTGAGGACCTGACCTGGGATTCCCCAGCACCCACGTAAAAGAAGAGGTGCACGCCTGTGTCCTCTGAACTAGGAAGTGGAGATGAGATGATAGCTCCTGAGGCCTTGCTGCCCAGCCAGCTTAGTTGAATTGATGAACACTGTGCTCCCTGAGAGACCATGTCTTAAAAATAAATAAGGTGCAGAGAAATCAAGGAAGACACTCCAGTGTGGACCTCCATTCTCTACATGTACCTGCAAAAGTGAGGGGACTCCCCACATGCATATACTGCCGTACCCACAGATAGTCATGCCTATCCCATGCCCACAGAAGCTTCTCTCGGTATCATGTGGATGACTTCCGCTATCCCCTAGTGTGGTTTTGTCAAAGGAGGGGAGTCTGTGAGAGAACGTGAGTGGGCTAAGGTAGAGATAAAAGCTTGTGTATAATTTGTGGAGGCCTTCAGACACCTCAAGCGACAGCCTGTGATGTGGGATGACAACTTAAGGTGACAAATGTTGGGGTACTTCCCCTTTTTGACAATGTTTCTTGTGTGTATTCTGTGAGACTTAAAGATATTCCATGCTGACAGGATTCTCTGGCCAGGGAAGCTCCCAAATCCCATTTGAGTTAGCTCTCAGAAATGGCGACTACACATCCACAGACCCAGAGAAGTCTGATGTCCAGGGGGAACTGTTCAGCTTTGACAACCCCTGGTCCTTCAAACTTAAATAATGGCAGAACTTTGATTTGATTTGTTTTGACTTTTGCAATGCTGGGTATTAAACTCAGGATCTTATGCCTGCTAAGTAAGTATTCTGTCCCCTTGTCTAAATGTTAGTTCAGGACTCCTCTCAACAAGAACCCAAGCAAATGCTAATATATCTTTAACAAAATAGTGAAGGTCATCCATCTATTTTGGTGAGAAGAAACTTGAAATACAATTTCAAAATTCATAGTTATGGTGGAGTGCTCAGTAAAAGGGAGAGAGAGAGAGAGAGAGAGAGAGAGAGAGAGAGAGAGAGAGAGAGCGAGCGAGAGAGCAAGCATCTTCCTGGATGACACTGGTGAAGGCCTCACCTGTTTAATGGTGACTGTGAACATGACGGGGCTAGGTTGCCAGATCTGCTATGTCTCATCCAGATAACAGTGGGAGCGTCCTAACGTCTTTGGGTCTACATTCCCAGCTGTGGGATATAGCGGTGACGACGAGGGGTCTCCTTAGGGTTAAATGCAATGATTCCATGCAGCACTGAGAGCCAGTCCTGCTTCAAAGAAACAGCTTAATATATGTTGGCTACGATTATTAGTATTGCTGATTAAACGATGCCAAAGAATTAATAAGCATGGAAAAACCAGAGCCTTTTACTTAGAACAAAATCCAGAAATGTCTAATGGCCAAAGTATTCTTCCCATGGAGCCCTTCCAGCCCGAGGCTGGGATATGTTTAGAAGCTGAAGGGCAAATAGGTTCCAAGAGGGGGAGAACCTGTAGGCTTCCTCTTAGTAGAGAGGACCACAGTGGGTACTCAGCACTGCCAGGGAAGTCATGCTGTGCAAGTACCCTCTAATCACTGACTGCAATCAGCCTGGATGACTGAACTTAATGTCTTCCTTTAAGCTGTTGCTTTAAGAGACAATTTGCCTAAGCCTGGAGGTACACATCTTGCATCAGCACTTGGGAGATACTGAGACAGTCCAAGAACACTGTGACAGAATGCCCAGCCAGATGACTGGAGTGAGGGGCAAGCTTCTTTTGGCTTATCATTTCCCAACTTACGGTTAATTATGGCAGGAAGGCTCTGCCTGTGGCTGCGGGATTGAGGAAGTGGCGTATTCGCATGGTAGCCAACAGGCAGCAGAGAAAGCAGGGTGAAGCCAGAGGCAGGTATAGCCTTCAAAGGTCCATTCCTTGTGACATGCTCCCACCAGGCAGGCCTCAGTCCTTAAGGCTTCCACAACTTGCAAGACCCACCACCGGTTGGAGACATTTCATATTAAGGCACAGTGCTCTTCCTCCTTCCCTTCTCCCTTCTGTTCTACGACCCACCTCCCACGTACAAATCATCCGTACAAGGTTCCAGATTGTGGTTTGAGTACAATACTAGAAATTCTCCAGGTCCTTGAAAGTTACTAATGGAAATGAAGGAGATCCTCCTGCTTCACCCCTCTCCTCCTCTTCATTGGAAAAGTCTGTTTTGTGCATGCTGTGACTGTGTAGTCATAGTGCTGGGGATGGAGTGGAAGGCCTAAAATACCCTTTCCTCAGCTAAAGTTGCACAAAGAAAGGGCTAATTCGTAAATCATGACTAGCTCTCAGACATGCTGCCGTTTCTGTCTTTCTGTGTGCATAGCTGCTCCTGTTCTCATCAAGGGGCCGTCTCTTCCCAGCACTGCAGTGTCATAATAAATGATTCTCCTTATGACTTTTGCTTTTTCTCTTAAGCAGCTGTCTGTGGAGTATCCCATGGGGAGGCAATCTTCATGAAACTTGTTTCTTGGGCATTAACTTTGGTAGACCCCCAAAACACCCCAAAGTTTTCTACCCCTGTCATTTAGACTTCCCCAAATTACCCTCAGCTAGTAAGTGTTAGGATACATACAGTTGAGAAGGTACTCAAATAGCTTCTAGACCCTTCGGCATGTATGAGGAATGAGCTGAGACAGTGAAGCAAGCTGGCTAGTCTTCCCGGGCATTTTGCTTAGAATTGGGTGGAGAAAGGTCATAAGCATGGTGGTCATTTGGCATTCTCTAATGCGAATTAAGGTTAGAGAAAAATGGCCACCTCTTGTCATAACCAGAATTATTTTTGTGTGGTGATCTTATGTGTATATGGGGAAATCCATTTCGATAAGCTAGACCTCTGTTAAAGCAGCCATTTCCTGAGTTAGTTTTCTATGCAACCATTTTCTAGGCCTACCATCATGAAGGTGACTATGGTTTGTGCCCTTAAGGAAAGATGGCGTATCATAAGGTTTCAAGGTGAGGGTCAGATCCAGGGAATTGATGAGTAACAGCTGCCTGGAGCATTGTGTGGGGACCGATTCTGCAGCAGAGGGACCAGCACTGTCTTCTAAGAGGGTAGAAAAGGAGAGAATGGTGGATGTTTTCTATTCTCGGTCTTCTGGGAGGCAGATAGGCTATTGTGGTTCAAGATGATAGGTGGCACAGGAGAAGAGCATGCAAAGTGCTGTGGAAACAGCTAATTCTGTGTGTAGAGCACAGAAGAGTGAGCTTCTGAATCAAGGCATGGCACATTTATAAGCATGTATCTGATGAACTGACCAAAAACGCAGGCAAAGGAGACACAGACAGAAATGGGCCAAGGATAGTAGGAAAGGCACTAGTTTTCTGTGTACTGGGAGTACATACAACTCCACTAAGGCCAGCCTGCAGGGAAGGCTTGAGTGTTGAATTCCAGAAGGATTCTGACACAACACCATCTTGAAAATCTTTTTCTAGAAGGATGTCCCCAACTCTGACCCTCCAGGCCTCTTTGCTTCCAATGAGACGATTAAACCAAGGTGGCATATATGGTGATTACATTAGTTGAACACACAAGTCTGGAAAGGAAGAATGAAATTTTGCTTTGGTTCAAGGGATCAATAGTATAGACAGATACTTGGCCTGGCAGTAACGGACATGAAAAGGAACATATTTGGCTTGCAAATCTATCCATCATAAGCGTGATGTGATCATATTCAGAAAATAGCAAGATTGAACTAAGAGCGTAATAGGCAGAGGCACAGCAATCCTCTCTGCTTCCGTCATGGTTGCATCATGGGAGAAACATTCATCGTGAAGAGCTATGAAGAGAAGAAGTAAATGGCATGTGTCCAGAGGAGAATTAGTGTACTGAGATGCTCTGGAGTTGTTGAAGCTGGAAATAAAACACACACACACACACACACACACACACACACACACACACCCTATCCTCAAATATTCCTGAGGTAGTCTAAAGTCAGGAATATGTTGGATAGACTCTCTCGGAGTGTCTTTGTGTCTCTGTCTCTTTCTCTCACACACGGGGACGTGGAGTGGTTAGACAGTTATAGAAGGCAAGTTTTCAATGTTATAGAAAGAATTTATGGATTACATAAATTTTGGGTCCCAAAGGATCTTCCAATTCTGAGAACTCCCCTCCATTCTGGCAAAAATAACATCCCCACACTGTACTGTTTGTTAAGGCCAGAAAATGAACATTTATACATTTGAATCTGGTCTTCAAGGTGTCTCTTGGCTGGGAAGACTTCCTGTTGGGGCAGGTTTCTTGCGTTGCTGTAGTGACAATGGGACCTTTCTGTCTCTTTTCTGGACCTTCCTTGTTCAGTTCTCAGAGTCTCCACCCTCTCTAAAACAAAGACCTCCTCCTTTCCCTGCTTCCTGGGCAGTCACCCTAAGATACTGTGTAACACTGCTGCCGGAATGAAGGCACTTTTCAGTAAAAATAGCAGTAACCTGCAGGAGGTGGCACTGAAGCTTCCTTTCCCAACTCCAAGCTTTCGCTGCCCCTGTTATGGCTGAGTGAAATGAGCGGCTCTCGGAGTTCTGAGAATACAAGCTGCCCTGCTGCTGATTGGCGTCCTCTGCTATTCTCGACTCTGCAGCCTGTGTTGTCTCTGGCCATCAGCCCGTCAGATGTTTTGGCAGCCTCAGTGCTGACTCTGACTTCTCACGCCAGGTTGTTTTGTTGCTGTGTGAATGGGCTTCCCGTCATCACGACTCCACCCCCCACTCCGGTTCAGGAGGAATCCACCCAGAAGGCTTTGGGGATGGGAGAGTCGTGGATATATACCGTGGGCATCTGCAGACCGTGGGGTAGCTTAGTGGCCAGGCATGATTCTACTCTGTTGATTGGCCAGCTCTCAGAGAGAGGACGGCCGGGTGGAAGAGCACACACAGGCCAAGCAGGGATCCAGTGCTGGCTCACAATTTCTTTCAAAACTTGCCTGCTAATCACCTGTTTCCATTGCCAGGAATGCTTGACTGACTAATGACAAGACAAAAGCAGGGAAGGAGGAGCATCCTGGGTTCTGCCCCAGAGCAGTAATCCCTTCCTGCCATGCAGGCCATTTGGTGGTTTGGGTGCAGACAGTGTGGCTGGTCTTTTTCTTCTCTCACTGATAGCTGGCTAGCAGCCCTCCGTAAGAAGTTGGACTCTGTACCACTTCAATGGCTTCTCTCCAGGGCTTCCCATAGCCTTGTGACTTACTCATTCCTCTTAGTCTTCCAGCCCACTGTCCCTGGGAACTCTGTAAGGTCAATGCTGGAGTCCACACCTCTGGATGTCCCTTGAAGGTTGCAGATTTTTGCACCCAGTGTCTTCTCACACAGGTCTGCCCCAGTGCTACTGGCCTAGGATGCCCCAGCTGACATCTAACTTCTTCATTCTGGCCGTAAAGAGTGAAAACCAGAGGTACAATGTTGCTTGCTCAAGATGATACAGGTAGTTGGTGACAAGAATCAAGATCTGCCCTCTTAAGTCACATTTGAGGGGGTTTTGTTGTCTCTCACCTTGAAACATTGCCAGGACAAAGAAGAAGAAAATGTGTCTCCGTAGACAGCCATAGTCCAAGGGAGAAGTCAGCATTTGTATTGAGCATTTTGACTCATGTATGGAAAATGCCAGCAAATAGAGGCAAGAACAAAATGCTCTGAGGATACAAGGGTATTGTTTACGGGTTTATTGATGAGAGATGGAGAAGGTGGCTCTGTGAGCTGCAGGGATGGAGCCACTCAGTGGACAGGGTGACTGACTGAGTTCAAGTTTCCCTTGCTGGCTTGCTCTCTTTGTGTCCCGAGAGGGGAGAATATGGCCAAGGGGGCCCACAAATGATTGGGTCTTAGAGAGGGAAACCAGGAGAAAGAAGCTTGCCCGAGCCATGCCATGTGGTCCCAGGCCTCTGTCTTGATTTTCTAATGCCTCTCACCTGCTTTTCTGCTGTCTGGGAATTGAAGTCCAGCGTTGGTTTTCGATACACTGCTACTGCAGCTGGGTAGGTTGATTCTTCTGGGTGTGACAGTCATCTGTGTTAAAGACTCTTTCCTTATGGGGACGCTCTTTCTCTGGAAGTGTGCATTTGTGCTGGGTCATTTAGCAGGGCCCTTTCTGCACTATCATCCTTGTTCTTATGACATTGCTGTACGACTTTTGCCCATTTCCCCGCCTCACGATTTGTGTGGGAGCTGGGATATAGTTGTTGATAATCCTCCTGCAGCCAAGCTAGCTGGTCAGTGGATGTTCTCAGACTAGGGTACTGCAGGTTTCTGGGTCTTTCCCGTGAAGACTGGCTACTACACCATGTCCCTTAGGGCTGACATGTCTCTCCTATCCAAAAGAGACTCTTATTTTAAAAGTGAAGGACTTACTTACCCCACCAGATGGAGAACCCTAAGGTCTCTGAGCCATTATTAGGAGATGGTCCAGAAGAGAGAAAGAAACTGAATGATTACAGTTAATCTGGATAGGTAATGTTTTCTTGCTCTATTTAAATATGGATGGAAGGATTTTTGCACCTTCCCCAATTCCTCCCTTTCTCAGATGAGTTTCCTGACTGTTGGCGATACCAGGCCAACAGTGCAGGAGACGGAGTCATTCTGTCTCACTGGACAGGCGGACAATGGCTCATGAGAGTGGCTGGGAGAGTGGGTGGGTTCAGGCCATCTCTGAGGGAGAGAAGAGGGGCCATGGAGGAGCTCACCTTACTATGCCCTGTCATTTCCTATTTGGTTTGAAAGACTGGGGAGAATTGGGTGCATAGCAGACTATGCTTGCCCATGGGAATATGTGCAGGGAAGAGGAGGGTGTGCACTCGACATCCCAAGAGGTCAAAGAAAAGTGATTTTGGGGGTGGGGTTCATCAGGTAAGTTTTGGACTGCTAACTTATTCTTTTAATTAACATGGATGAACTATAAATGTCCATTTGTGAAACGTGAAATTACTTTCTAAAGCAGGTCAGAGACATTCCTGTCGTTCCAGAAAGTTCTCTTGCATGCCCTTCCTGTCCTTTCCACCCAGCTGGTTCCTTTACCACATACCTCCACCCGATCACTGCCTGACTTCCTCCATACCTATTACACACTGAGCATTTTTTGTTTGTTCGTTTGTTTGTTTTAAAGAAAACAAATGCTCATCATTCCTCGTGTGAATGCTAAATGGAAGCGGTCCATTTAGGAATGTGCTTTAATTGCACAAATAAGTGCCCAGTTGGGAACAGTCTTCAAGTCTCCGACACAGTAGGCCTTATTTCTGAAAGGAGCCTAAGAATACTTTGTATAACCGAGCAGGTAGTGGCAATAATCATTGTCCATGTGTACTGGCTTCTTTTTTGAACAGTTCTAAATGTTCCCTTGTGATACTCCATAATAAGTACCATTTTTCCTGTTCTACATGGAGTGAAACTGGAGCTCAAAAGGGATAAAGGACACCTGCTGGGGCCATAGAGTCATCATTTCTGGTTTAACATCAGTAGACTCTGTGTCCAGGGTCACCCAGATAGGTCTGTGATGATGGACCTTAAGTGGTGAGCAGCTAGATGCAACTTCTTTTTTAAAGATACTGTCTATCCAAGAGTATTTTCATTTTCTCATTATTTTTTAAATATTTACATTTTTAAAAACTATAGTTCCCCTGTTTAAGATCAGTGGATATCTATAAATTAGATCTGGTGCTAAAGGCAGGAAGCCTGGAGCATATGTGTCATTAAAATTGATGACTTTTCCAGTAGTTTTTCTTCTCAGAGAAAAACATTGAGATTAACCTAAAATAAAATATTTGCTATTTAAAATCTGCAATAGAGCAATTACTGAGATTTTAGTAATTACTGATTCTATGACTTTCACTTTCATAGCTTCCATTTGAGTGCCTAACAGAAGTCACACATATATTCAGCATTTGATAAATACAACTGTGTTTCTGATACTTACCATCCTGCATCATATGCGTTGGTTTACTTAATTGTTGCTTTATAACAAATAATCTCCAAACCTAGGAGGTTGAAATACTTGCGTCTTCCACAACTTTGAAAGGTCAGGACTTTGGTAAGCTGGGTAGCCCTGTAATTCATGAGATCGAAGTCAAGTTGATCTGCTGGTGCGTGTTTGAGGTTGACCTGGGCTTGGAGGTTCTGCTTCTGGGCTCACTTGGTGACTGCTGTCAGGTGTGAGTTCTTCAGCTCCTGAGCATCTCCAAAACACTGCTCATGACATGCCTTATCCAGAACGAGGACCAGAGTGAGTGACGAGAGAGTCCCACATGGAGCCAAAGTCCTTTGCTACGTCATTTCAGAAGAGCCGCGCTGTTGTTTCTGCCATCTGCTAAAAGCTGTAGAGCCCCAGCACAGTGGTAAGCGTAGGAAGGGACCACAAAAGGAGATGATGCGTAAACATCAGGACCACCTTGACAGATACTTACCCTGGGCATTATCAGCCATACTTTATTGATGAGAAATGGATGTTCAGAGAGATTCAGAAGTCCCGAAATCATACATCCAAGAAGTGAGCAGACTGGGATTTGAACACTGATCTAACAACCTACATTGCCTATGCTTTCTAGATGAAGACCCAAGACTGGGAAGCCTCAAGAAAGAACAATGCATGTTCCTAAGAGAACCCTAAACTATTCCTATATATACCATCTTTTATAGTTCATGTATTATCAAAGATGTGAGTATAGATTTTAAAAATAGACATCAACTTACTTAAAAACGCACATAAATTCAATATTTGAATTTACTTGCCTCTTTTTGTATCAGTCTGTTGGTGATTCAAAGTTGTTTTTGCTTAGATCCCAATTACATTGAATACACTAATATAATGGTTCTCAACCTGTGGGTTGAGACCTCTTCAGGGGTCAAATGACCTTTGCACAGTGTTAAACTATCCTGCATTTCAGACATTTACACTTTGACTCATAACATTAGCAACATTACAGTTATGAAGTGGCAATGAGATAACTTTATGGTTGGGGCCACCACAACATGAGGAACTGTATTAAGGGTCACATCATCAGGAGGGTTGAGAATCACTGCTCTAATCCATATTCTGATTGTATATGAATGAAACTACCCTGTAGGTAAAACTCTGCTTTTCTCTTCTGGAATAAGAGTAAAATGAAATCTCATTCACAAATAGTTTGAGGACACTAGCAAACTCTGAGAGTGTAGTCGGAGTGTTTTAGTCTTGAAGTGGTTGGTGAGAAGATGGTGTTTTTCCTGACCATATAAGCCACCTTGGCTTACCACATCCAGGAGAGGACATTTATATAGCTGCTTTTGCTGCAAGAGGATCTGACCACTGAGATAAATCTTCCTGTCATGACCTACTTAAGGGGACTTCATTTTAGGGAAATAATTTGGGGAGACGGGGGTGTTACATGGTCTCTAGCTGGGTCATTAAAAATGTAAACATTTATCTACTTTTTAATGTTCATACCAAGCAAGTAAAAGCTACACATATTGCTGAATCTCCTCCTCTTTGGAAACCTTGGAAATCTTATAGAAACTTGATGATGTTGCCATCTTACTGTTCTACTCAAATTCTTTCCTAATTTTCAGGTTTGTCCTGCCTAGTATAATGGGATTCCTTATTCAGTCCAAACATTCTTTCCTTCAGCACTTATTTTGTGCTATTGCAATGCTAGAAGTAATAGGTATAAAATTCCCATAACGGATGAGGGGCGAACACGACAAACTCCTTGATTCAAGTCGCTCCTAGTCCACAGGAGACTTTATACACTGATGGCTACAGCCAGAACAGATTTTGCTTTATAAGAAGCCACAGGGGAGGGAGTCCTTGGATTGGAGTGGGGGTGCAGGAAGACTTCACAGGTGTGAAGACAGCAGAACTGAGACTAGAAGTGTTGGGGGAGGATTCTGGATGAAAGCGGCAGCAACCAAGGGACTGAGATGTGGGAGAGTGGTGGTGAGGGGCTGGAAGGAACTGGTTGTTAGCCACACAGCTGACAGACGGTCTGGCTTGTTTGCAAACAATGACTTGCCAGGGCCCTCACTGGCGGTGTTATTTCTACCTTCTATAATTTCAGCAACTGGAATGCTGAGCTTTTCTAGGGCTGTCCCATTTCCAAAGGTTGCATCATTGATTCCGGAAGACACTCCATGGCAAGGATAATAATATACTGTTATTTATTCCCATTGCTATGGCTAATAACACTTTCTGCTTGATGATCATCATGACCCCTGGGAACAGATCTCTGAGGCATCACATGGCTCTCCAAGAGACAGGTGTGGGAGTGTCTCCCATCAAACCAAGTTTTCAAGGCAAACCCACCAAATGCTAATCCCTCCACTGTTCTTGAGGCTTACAGCTGCCAGAAGTTCCAGGTCGCTAAGAAAAATCTCCCTGGAAAATTGATTATGTAATGGTTTCCATCTGACCTGGAGGTTGGACGCGTCTTTAAGCAAATGAAAGAAACCGAGTGTGCATTCTGAAGCAGGGTTTACATGAAGAGCAGGCTGGTATTGTCTGCGTGCTGCGCCCGTTACACCTGTGGCACATTCATCTGCAGCCCCCTGCTGCTGTATTTACCATTCCCCGGCTGAGAGAGCCGGGGAAGGCACAGTTAGCTACATGCTATTTCCTCAAATTCCTCAGCTAGTGAGTAGAAAGGGTAGGCTTTGACTATTCCATCTTCTCCCTTACAGGGAGCCCCATGGTTATGCAAGCCTGTATTGGAATACAGCCAGTAGTCCTGCGTTGGCTCAACCCTTCTGCCACTAACGAGTCCTATGAATTTAGACAAGCTGGCATGTTTCTCCTTACTTCCATTTCTCATCTGAAGCATGGAGAGAATAAATAGGGCTCCTGGTCCTGTAGTTATGTGTGTGTGTGTGTGTATATATATATATATATATATATATGTGTGTGTGTGTGTGTGTGTGTGTGTGTGTGTGTGTATTATACATATGTACATATATATAATGAGAGAGAATAGAGGGAAGGGGAAAAGGAATGACTAGAGAGCCTGGGTGACTAGAGTCACGAAGACTGGTTCTGTGGCCAGTCTGTTTCCTGAGGCCTCATGGAAGTGATAGTGTTGTGTCCATCTGATACCTGCACTAAGTAGCAAGTGGCAGAAGAATGCAGAGTGCATCATCTGTGTAGATGGGCCTGTTTGTTTCCCTGGCGCCAGCCACACTGGGTGTGATTTTCAGGACCGTCGTGGTGGACCGTCTACAGAGAGGAGGTCTTTCTGGAAGGAGCAATGGACGGTGTGCTTAGGCAATAAGCATCTCGGGGCACAGTGTGATTTTCAGGACCGTCGTGGTGGACCGTCTACAGAGAGGAGGTGTTTCTGGAAGGAGCAATGGACAGTGTGCTTAGGGGCACAGCATAGCTGTGAGGACTTTGTACTTAGAGGGCAGCAAGGCGTGAGACCTAGGACCTGTTTGGTACTTCGTGCTACCAAAGTGACATCAGAGCTTGGCTGCTCAGAGCTCCCGAATTTGGTACCTGCATTTCCAGCTTTGTTTACACAAGGGTGAAGAACAGTAAGCGTGAAGTGAGCATCAGTGGTCCCTCCTGAAAGGGCACACAGAGACTGGGTTAGTGGAGCATGGAGAGGATGCATTAACTTGGCCCACGATTGCTTAGAAAACAGGCTGATTCCTAGATTTTATTTCAAGTGTATTTCCTGTAATATCACATAAAAAGACCTTTGAAAATGTGTGTATGGACTTTTAATTTTTTTAAAACTATATGATTCTCTTTTGGTCTTTGATTGAGTTCTAGGTATCAGGGCAGCACGCTTTCTTTTCTTTTCTTTCTTTCTTTTTTATCACTGAATAACATCAAAATAGTGGTGGTTCTCTCCAAAGAGGATTAATGGATAGGAATGCTTCCATAAGTTTGTAAATGAGAGCAGTTTAATGGTGCTCATAGACACCACACTCATTCACTCACATCTTCTCCTGCCTCCTTTGTGTATCCCCTGCATTCGTGCAGTTGGTTCAGAATGATGGATCTAATGTGGAAATGTAGGGGCTTGAGAGGAAGGAGAAACCTGAGAAAGGAGAAGCAGAAGGGTTCTGCTTCTCAGCTATTTACTCACAGAAACAATTGCCCTGTGCATCACAGGTTTGGAGACTTGATTGTTAGTTAGCAAAGCAAAGGAAATGGAAACATTAGTTACAAATATAATTCATACACTGTAGTTCACTGGGATTGGCCAATAGATTAGAACGGACATATCCATATGGTCCAAACCTGTTCTCTGCCAAGAACAGCACACCTTACTTGTACTCTCTTAATTTGGCCAAGATTGTGGCACTTCAGACCTTTGACAGGGATGTGGGGGTTCTGCAGTACTTGTTTTTCCTCAGCTCCCAAAAGTTCTTGGCTATGAACCGTATGAACTTTTGTGCAAATGCAGAATGTCTTAGTGAAATATATTTGGAGCATACACAACACCAGCAAAACTTTATGTTATGGTTATAGTTCATGTAAGAGCGAGGGAAAAGTTATAAAGCTCCCTAGATAAATTTTCTTAATTGCTTAAGATAGAGATAGCATACAGTAGCATGCTAGCCCACAATAGCATGGAGTCACAACAGTGTGCATGCTAGCTGGCCTAAGCAGATGCTTGGACAGTGTTACTAGAGTAATAAGATCCTGTAATGTGTTCATGTTCTTCTTGGACACGGCGTTATTACTTGGGTGTAGAACCACAAACAAATCACCTGTGTTTTCCTCCACAAATAAACGACAGACCACATAGTTTCTGAAATTCCTTTTGGTAGCAGGTAATGTTTCAGTGTTTTGGTGTCTGCTTGCCTTGTGCGTTGCTCAGACTGCGATTTATCTCTATGGAAAGGTGATCCCTGAACCTTTAAGGGATGTGGTTTCTTTTCTGCTGTTTGGACTCCATGCAATGGAGGCTTTCTCCTGGGAGTTTGCTGACTACTCTTTCCTCTGAATGACTTCCTTAATTGGTAGGTACTAAAGATTGCTTCCAGGAGCTGACCTTTCTACTTTAAGTTGACTTGTCAAATTAAAAGTGTTCCTCCCTCATCTAAACCAGGAACTGGGTTCTGTGTCCACATCATGTGATCAGCCTAGGACAGCGATGCTGGCAAAGCATTGGACTTGATTGACAGGATGCTGAGGAAAAACTGCCTGGACTATGGGTGCCCGATGAGCCAGCCTAAAATTTATTATAAATATAGGAGGAGCTGGCCATTGGAAATGGGAGAGGTGTCCCCCTGCATTTTGTTTGCTCCCTCCTCCAAGATGGTTACTCCCAGCAAGGCTCCTCAAGCTGGTCTCGTGTCTCAACTAAATCCAGATGCACAGTAAGAGGACCAGATTTCGATTTCTGACTCTTGGTAATTATTCACTAAATTTAGGTAAATCTTTTAATCTGTTTGAGTTTAATAATAGTGAGCCCGGAGAGCTACTAAATGGGTCAAATGAAGTAAAAGTTGTGGAGATGCTTTGTAAACTCTACAAGGTTATAAAACATGAGTTGTTATCATTAACAGTATTTTACTGTAGACTTTTCCTACAGCTTCTTCAGCTGGCTGAACTTCTTCTTGCTCAGCACTAACAGCTGGCACTAACTCTGGTCCATCACACGCTCACCTGTGATATTAAATCTTCCCCTAGGTATTCACTGTAACAATATTGTAATTTAAATATTTTGAAATTAATTTTTCACTATCCAAAAAGTGATCTTTGGTAGAAAGGATATGCATGGCACATGCAAATTTTAAATCATAGAATTATGTTTTATTCAACACTTAACCGAGTGTCTGTGACATTATTGACACTATGAGGGTCCTGAAGATATCCAGACAAATGTCAGTTCCTAGAACAAGTTCCTGTTCTGGTTTACTGGAAGAGGGCAGAAGTGAATGAACAGTGTGGAGGGGTGTTAGTTAGGGTTTCTATTGCTGTGCAGAGACACTATGACTACAGCAACTCTTATAAGGAAAATTAACTACAGTTTCAGGGGTTCAGTGCACTGTCATCATGAAGGGAGGCATGATGGCATGCAGGCGGACATGGCTTTGACTGCATCTTGGTCAGAAGGCAACAGCATGTAGACTGTGTCACTGGGTGAAGCTTGAGCAAAGGAGATCTCGAAACCCACCCCACAGTGACACAGACTTCCTCCAGCAAGAACATTCCCACTACATAGTGTAGCAAGAAAGCCGCAACTTCTAATAGCGTCACTCTCTTTAGGGACCATTTTCTTTCAAACCACCACAGTGGGTGCTTTTTTCTCGCTGGGGTTATATATTCTGAGAGTTTTCTGGTTCTAGAGTAAGTCCATTTGTGCACATTTACTGAATTTACTTGGAATTGTCTGCTTCTCCTTTCCCTCTCTCCATCTCAAATGTAAGCTTTATGAGCCTCCAAGCTATAGCTTGAGAAAGTGTTTATTTCAATGCCTGCTCTGACGGCCATGTTTCCACTGGAACATCTGCTCCTGGAAGCCAGAGGTTTTAGTGTCTCCTGCTCACCAGTGTATCCCCAGAATACTATCTGATACATGCGGGGCCCCAATATTTGTCAAATGAACTGTCCCATTGTGTTAGATAAAAAGAGCATGTCATAACTCATAATCCTTGGAAACCCCATGGACAAACACAAGCAAAGCACTTTTGTTGGTTCAGAGAGAACCTCATTTGTTGTGGGTTGGGGGACTTGGCTTCATGTAGAAAGGTAGACAGGGATTAGGAAGGGAGATGGGAAAGAAGAGGAGAAAGTGGGAATAAGTGGAGAAAAAGAGCAACCAGCATGGAGTGACCAGTAAGAGACCGAGTCCGAGACAGACAGGAAGTGCAGGAGAAGGGAGGAGACGTGAGCCTAAGAGCTGACCAAGAGTCCTAGAGAGATCTTGCTGTTTGATTTCCTCCCTTCCAGGACCCTTTACCCCACTTAAGACTTTATGATCTGCCCGCCCTAGGAGGACACGAGTGTCTCCCAGTCCTAGAGTAGGCAAATGAAGCTAATACATATCCAGAAAGTGTGTGTTGCTCTATGGAAGCAGTACGTGGAGTACTTTTGCCATGCACTGAGAGTCACATGTGACTCACGGCGGCGTTTCTAAGGTCAGGCTGCTTTACACAGCTAGACAATTTTTCAGATTTGGGGAGGTGGACTCAAGGCCTCAGTGCACCCCCCAACTAGTATGTTAATTTTGCCTCCTAACTCAGTCTCTTATCTTCGACTCACCTAGTTTCTCCACAGAAACCCACATTCAGAAGTTTTGGGGTGATTTGATTGGCTGCAACTGTATGCATATCCGGGGATACACCCACTCTGAGGCATGGTGTGCCCCAGCTGCAAACCCAGTTGAATCGTCCAGCATAGGTTTCCTTTCAAACCCTTAACTTCTCCCCTCTTTGTGTGTCAAAGGTAATGTTAAAATTGCCCATTCTACAGATTAGGTAAGGTTATGAAAGGGCTGTTCATGGGACCTGGCATCATCCTCGTTTGAAGCCAAAAGCCAACGTTCTTTTCAGTGATGCCGTAGCTCTGTTACCAAAAGTAATTGGACCGGTGGGCTGGACAAAGCCTCTTAGTACTGCTGTGAACCGGCTGGTTCTACCATTAATCTAGGTGGAGGGGTGGAGGACCATCTCATGGATAAAGAAGGGAGAAGCACTCAAGTACCAGAACAGATTGGTAGAGCTTTTATTTTCCTTAAAGGGACTGTGGTATTTCTTCCCCCTAGAGATAGAACTGTAAGGGCTGACAGCCATGCTGGATCTGGGGAAGTGTCGGGGGATGGGCTCTGGGAGCCCACTGGGACTGAAGTGCCCTTTGCCAGGCAAGTTTGCTTGTTCATCGAAGCATTTCCGTGCTTAGCACCAAGCCTGATTTGGTTTGAAGGAAGGTATTTTCCAAGAAGCCATTTTTACTGTATGAAAAAAAAAGTTGACTTCAATGGGTGCCTTAATTTTCTTTAGCTGGGTGTCTGGTAACCATGTGTCAGAGTGTGGTGTGTATGTGGGAATCTCAGATATGAGTCAGTTCTGACTCTAAGCCATAAATGAAAAAAATTGAGGCTCATGTTGTTTCTACATTGTACCCCTTTCCTGGTTTTTCTTAATTTTTGATAAAGCTTTAGCAAAAAAGATAGAAATTGTATATAATTCCACATTTAAGTGGACACCACTGATAATGTTTGTATTTTCCACTTACGTGAAAAATTTTCAATTTATGTTCTCTCTCTCCATATATGTGCGCACTTGTGTGTGTGTGTGTGTGCGCGCGTGTGCATGCGTGCTTGTGTGCATCTCTGTCTACCTGTTATTCTTTTTCTGAGGCAGAGACTTGCCATGTAGGAGTTGGTCACACACTCACCATCTGTCAGCTTCCACCTCTTAAGTTTTTCTTCTCCCAATTAGGAAATAGTGACAGCTAGTATTTACCATGGCTCTCTGTGTGTTAGGCATTTTCCTGATGCTCGCTCTAACTATTAACTCACTTATTCTAACAAAGCTCTATGATGTAGCACCATCATCCTTGACCCCACTTTAGAGATGGGAACACTGAGGGCCTCTTTTCTTCCAGATTAGCCCACTTTAGTTCACTGAAATCGACACAGTTAGTTATTAGATTCCTACTCAATAGCTAGTCTCCCCTTTTTTCTTTCTTAAGAGAACCCTGATTGTTGGGATCAACAATGTACTTTGCTGAAAAACGTTTCCCAGATTCCCTTGCTGCTGAATAGCCATGCTACGGTGCTTAATCAATGAGAGCAGGTAGGAAGTGCCCAGACAACTCCCTGCCTTTTCTTTATAATGGTTCAGAGAACCGTATATGTTTTGTTCTGTAAGTTGAGGTTAGGGTGGGCTCCAGGTCATTTTCCCTTTCCGACTCACTCGTTGAGTCATTCATCTGAAATGTAGTTGGATTCATTAGTACTACCTGTTATTTTCATTTCATCCCATCCCCACTGGTTTTCTTTATGGATACTTTGGGTCTGTTTACGTGTAAAATTGTAATATGGTCTAGAGAGTCAGACGGTACGTCCCTCCTTGTTGTCCTTTGTACCCTCCCATCACTGTACCCCATCCCCACTCACCTTCATCAACTCCTTTCATTTCTGATCAGTCTCATTCATTTAAGGTTTAGATCCTGTCTTAGATGCTTTCCTATTGCTCTCATCAGACACCATGGCCAAGGCAACTTATAAAAGGAAAGGTTCATTTTGGGATAACAGTTCCAGAGGAATGAAAGTCCATTGCCATCAAGGCAGGGAAGTGTGGCAGCGGTCAGGCATGGTGGCAGAAACAACTGAGAGATGACATCCTGAATCATAAACTGGTAACAGAGAGAGCAAACTGGAAATGGCTAGTGGCCTGCTCCACAGTGACACAATTCCTCTAGCAAAGCCATACCTTCTAAGCCCTCTGTAAAAGTGCCATCATTGGTGGATCAAGTGTTCAAGTGATCAAGACCATAGAAGGTATATATACATTCCACGCTTTCCATATATGTGGAACATAGGAAAATATATGGTACATATGGAAACAAGCATACATGTAATATATTTGTACATATATGTAAATATATATACATACACATATATGAACATATTGTCTTTTCTTACATAATAGCTATAGAAACCTTCATACGTGAAGGTTTGGTGTAGATCATTATGAGGAATGGAATACTATTGAGAACAAGGAGAAAGTTTGGAGAAGGTCACTTCTGCTTAGAAATGGCTTTATGATGGCAACTGCACTTGAGAAGGGTCAACAAATGGATGACATGGCAGGCATGGGGAAGTTTGTCAAGACAGAGATAGAAAAGGGCAGAGGAGCAAGTGGACAGTTTAATGTCAGCCAAGAGGGGCCAGGCCAGGGGCATCAGGCCAGAGGAGCCCCACAGCGGAGCCCATGACTACCCAGCTGAAGAATGTGACCCTTTGGGGACAGTATGAGAAGAAGGTGGTAACCAGGTGATAGCAGAGCCCTAGCGTTGTAGTGTTGTGTGTGTATCCTGCTTTACAAGATTTGTAGAGAGTTCGAGGATTTTTCTAATGATTTGCTTTATATTAACATCACATGTCCGTGTTAGGAGAAGCCAGGCCCCAATAAATGAGAGCATTTTCTCATAGCCAGGGGGTGGCAGAGTCGGAGAGAGTGGCACACTTGACTCACACTCTCAGGACCTTCCCTTCAGGACTTTAACCTAAGAGCTCAAAAGAGTGGGAGGTGGCCCTGCGCTTCTTAGACCTGGTAGTTGCTAACCTTTGCCAGCTTCTTTGGGCTGTTTGAGTCACCGAATCCCAAATACTCAAGTTCATCAAGACTGGAAGCAATTTTCAAATGGCCTGTTATGGATTGGATCCTGCCCTCCTCTCTGCCACACCTAAGGACATGACTGTTTTTGGAAGCAGGGTCTTTGAAGAAGAAATCAATTAAGATGAGGTCATTGGATAGGGCTCCAGTCCAGTATGACTGGTGTCCCTAGGAGGAGAGGAGACTAGGGTGTGTGCGTCTAGAGCAAGGGCCTCTTGAAGTTGCTACAGAGATTCCATAAGTCAAGGTAGCAGACTTCATGAGAAACCATCGCTGTGAGCCATTTTTCTTTAAATCTTAGAGCCTCCAGGAAAGTAAGAAAATGAATTTCTATTGTGTAAGGCACAATTTAGTGGTGCTTTGTCATCA
The DNA here is from genome assembly GCA_004026605.1 of Ondatra zibethicus. Classification (NCBI taxonomy): domain Eukaryota; kingdom Metazoa; phylum Chordata; class Mammalia; order Rodentia; family Cricetidae; genus Ondatra; species Ondatra zibethicus. Next base: position 199,666 of record PVIU01000019.1, on the reverse strand, counting down.
CGGTCCTTGCAAACCAACCAACCAACCAACCCATGACTTAACTTTCTCTTTAGGGATTCTGGCGCCTTTACCCTGTCCTAATATCGTGTTGTGGCTTTTTCTCCTATTCCTAAGAATCCTCACTGGACCGACCCCATTGCATGTTCCCACCACAGCCCCGGTGACTCGGAGGCAAATGGAAGGGAGCCCATCCCAGAGCTGAGGAAAGCAGTAAGGGTCAAGGCTCTAAGGTCAAGGCTCTAAGGTGGTTATTTGCCTCTCGGTAAGCTTTGTATCCCCCTGAGTGCGATGCAGTGGTTGAGCTAGCAACCCCTATGGCCATTCCATGCTCCTCTGATCTACACACTGTGGAAAGAAACAGCATACTGGTTTTAAATGCACACCCGAGGGGTTATAGGTATTTTTTTAAAAATCAGATCGTTTTATCTTTTTAAATTTTCTAAAATGTTGTCTTGCATGTTGCTAACAGGATTTATAAATAAGGCAACCAGACCTAGTTGTTTTTTTCTTCCTTATGCCTGTATTATATGTGGAGGGAGCTAATCATTTAGCCAATGCAAACGGCAGAGCATCAGAAAAACATACACTCATGTTAAGAGACCGTGCACACAAGTAGATGTAGACTTAATGCCACATGCAGGAAAGCCGAGGCTGGTGAAAGCCATCACAAGTATCTCCTTAGGATGTGTGATCTGGGTCTCAGCAGACTCTCACTGTCATAGAAACAGCTACCTTGTGTCTGCCTTGTCTGTCCTTGCAAAGAAAGGGATGAAGATGCAAGAGTGTTCTAGAGCCAGTGCAAAGGAGGCAGACTCAGAAATGGCAGATTCCGCCACATAATCTCCTCAGGAAAGGAGCAAGTTCAAGATCAAGTACAACTTAATTCTCCCAGTGACAAGCATAGCAAGTTATTTAACTCACTAATACTTAAAACAAACTAATGCACTTGATGTTACTGGGGCAAAATAGCTTAGTGGATATCATAATCACTGTCAGCTTTAAGCTAAGCATGCCCAAACTTTGCCATTTACAGTGGCCTTCCACTGTCTAGATTCCTGTGACCATCTCCTGGAGAATGGTTTGCAAGGACAGGTGAAACCCAACTCTCATATTACATAGTGAAGGACTAAACTTGGCAATGGCCTTGCTCCATGGCCCGTTTCTTGGACTCGGTGAAAGGCTATTCACCCCTGTTAACCCTGCAACAAGAACTTCTTGCTCTTCCATGCCTACATGCACAGATAGGATACTGATAACTCAAAGCTTTAATTTAAGATTGATGATGGGCCAACACTCCTCCCATGTCCTCTTTTGTTTATGGCAAAGATCCCTTTGGAAAGGGATTTTGTTTCATCTCCAAAGTCCACAGGCTGCTCTCTCTCTCTCTCTCTCTCTCTCTCTCTCTCTCTCTCTCTCTCTCTCTCTCTCGTGTGTGTGTGTGTGTGTGTGTGTGTGTGTGTGTGTGTTAGTGAAAGACATGTCATGTAAGCCTCAGAATGACCTTTCTGGGAATCTCCTGCAGCAGCTTGTGGCTATTGGGCTTCCCCGCACCTCTCTTAAATGCATATCCAGCTGTGCTCATTCCCTTAAGCCCCCTGTGCCTGCTCAAGGTTAAACCTGCAGTCAGCTCTTTCAGTGTCCAGAGGGTAATTACCCAGATGCACCTGGGAGGGGTTTAACCCATTGCACCCCACCCTCCCCACCAGAGTCGTGGGGAGAATCACATGCATGCGAGAGAGGCACAGCTAGTGAAAGTCACACCCCATCCCCAGAGGTCATTTGATCTTGTCAAATATGCTTTTACAGAACATGTGTGCTTTAGTTTTATCTTAGCTCCTGGAACAACAGACTCCATTTTGTTAACCTCTGATGCATGTGTACGAAACAGGAAGCCCTCTTTTGTCTGCACATGAAACTTTTTAAGTTTTGGTGCAAAGAAAAGGCACACGTTTTCCTCAGATCACAATAAAGTGACTATTGGATTGTTCCTTTACTGAGAACAGCAGGTAAGAGAGAAAGGTGTGAAAATTCTATTCACAGAAGCCTGGGAAGAAGGCAGAATGACAGTCCTGGAAAGGAGTGCTCTATGGATGTTGTGGGCTAGCATTTGGGAGCAGAGTTGGTTAAAAGCGAGATGTATGTACACTTGCTTAGCTTGGGACCAGCTCTTTCCACAATTCTTCTCTCAGATGCTCCTGGGTCTCATGGCTGTGAGTTTGAGGTGGGATCCCATGGGCAGGGCCACTCTAGCTCCTGAGTACTTGATGCTATCACTAGCAGCACAGGACAGCACCAGCAACCTGCATGGGGATCTGGCACTGTCCTTGGAGGTGGAAGTGCGTGCACTCCAGCCACAGACTTTTGACAGCTGGACAGCCTCAGGCAGGTTGCCAGTGTCTGCTGGGCCCCAGTTTCCCTCTCTGTAACAGAGCCATTGAGACTCACCTTGGACAAAATGAAGCCCACTATGTTAAGTCTTTGGTACATCCTGAAGTATCAGATATTTGATGATAGTTGCTATTTTATCACAAGCTTTGTCAAAAGCCACATATGTGACTAGAGGTGGGTCATGCTGTGTAGGTAGCTGGCCTTTGGTTCTCGTGGGAAAATATAAAACTTTATGATACAATCCCCTTATAAGTTTGAACATTTCCTTCCAGTCCCTTTGTGACCCTTGGTTTACTCTAGGACAACTTGTAGTTCTCAACTTATGGGTTGTGACCCCCTGCAGGGTTGCATTTGAGACATCCTGTGTATAAGATATTTACATTGCAATTCTTAACAGCAGCAACATTACAGTTATGAAGTAGCAACAAAACTTTATGGTTGTGGGGTCACCACAGCTTGAGGGACTGAATTAAAGGGTGGTGGCGCTGGGAAGGCTGAGAAACACTGCTTAGAGAAAACACTCAAGCGTGGCCTGTGTCTAGCAGTGTGCAGTGTTGCTATGGCTCAGATCAGGTTTGGTCAAGATGTTTCAAGACTTGAGATGCTTCTCATTCATGGATTTTTAACGAGGACCCGGGCAGGTTACAGACAGTGTGAGTAGCAGACAAATAATTCTCATTCTCCTATGAAGGCCAGAGAAAGAAAACAGTCGGGTTTTCCCCCTAGAGAAGACCCCCAAACCAGAACTTGTTCTGCTGAGTAGCTAACCCTCCCACTGTCCCTAACTTCTTTATTGGTAATGTTCTGTAATGCTCAATAGTGCTCTGGATTCCAGGGCATTTTGGTTTTGACATTGTCATATTAACTCAGAGTACTTCTGGGAAGCAGATTAGGAGAGGAAACCCTGGGCTGGCTTTCATGGGACTGTACAGTCAAGAGTTCTTAGGTATGGAAGTCATTCTTGGGTCTTTTGCCACAAAAATTCTCTCACTGAAACAAGCTTCCCATGAAGGGCCGGAGCACTGTCTTTTATAAATGGGTAGAGAAAAAGCAAAGATGAGGTCACAGCTGGAAACAGGAGATAGAAACCCTATCTTGTTTATGATTGCTATCCTTTTAAAGGATGTTGTAGTTTTCTTGGGTAAACAGCAGTTAGGCATTAGGTTATATAGGTTAAATTCAAGTGCACAAATAATGTACTAAAATGTTTTATAGTCTAGTCATAACTAGTATTAATATTTTGCTATACAATAACTGCATATTTTACATTTTATATTTATCTGTATGACTTTGCATTCATCATTTCCCCATCCCGTTTATAACCTATCTTTAGTAACAAAGCATGTTACCAATTGTCCACAGTCAGTAGCATGGGGCTCAGATTGTGCACCTATCCCGACAGGTTCACCCTGCTTCCCTCTGTGCTCCAGGCTGCTCGCTGGGGAAAGGCAGTCCTCGCTCTTACCACCTTATGCATTCCATCCGCAGGAAAAGCTGCACACTGGCCGGCATAGCTCCAGATGCGGTGGAGCCCTGCAGTTCTGCTCTGGGGTGGGGGGTGGCCCATATTCAGTCCTCAAAGCCCTGGTTTCTTCCAACAGGCCAGGTCTCAGATGAAGACTGCACTACTAGGAACCGACTTCTCCTCAGGGGCTGGCTAATACAAGCCAGATGTGCAGGGCATTCAGGCCACAAAGGGTCAAGGTGAGGTAGGAGAGAGGGAAGTTCTCTGAGCCATGGTAGGGCTTGTGCCATTGTTCCATCCTGCCTCGTGTTCCTTTCCCCAGCTGCTTTCTAGCTGCGCTCACCCTCCCTTGCCTGCCCCTTGAAGCTCCTTTCTTTGCTCCCTCCTTCCCTCCCTCCCTACCTCTCTCCCTCCCTCTCTCCCTCCCTCCCTCCATGTTCTCCCTCTCTGCTTCCCCAGCCTGAGATGAGTGATAGCCAGCACATATGAAGGCAAATCAATCCCTTTTAGTTAGCGTAACTTCTATTGGTTAGTCCTGCATGTGACTATACTTGAGGTTGTGTTTTGCTGATGTTGTCTTCAGCCATCATCTGGTAAAGGACCCCTTGAAACCCATGCTTCTCCTTATTCTCCCCTCCAAGAAGATCTGGAAGACACAAGCAAGACATGGTAGCTTTTTTACCCTCTGTATGACCTCCAGGTTGGAGAGAGAGAGAAAGAAAGAGAGAGAGAGAGGACTCAGACAGAGCTCAGTCCACCCAGCCTCATCCCCCTGCCGCCTTTCAAGTGTGGGAGGTTTGAAGTCTACACACATTTTCCCAGGACGAGGCGCTGTACGCATCTGGGTCGGCTTTGTTCCCGTTTTTTCTTTTTTCAAGTTAATCAGCGTGAGTACATGAAACCAAGGGGAAAATGGAATAAATATGTTGGAAGTGCTTGAAATTGATAGGCACTTGTTGATTGTCCTCAGCCTCACTTCCTGGCCTCATTTTAAAACATTCAAAGAGTTTGAACAATCCTTAAGAGTTGTTTGGCATGCTGGAAAACTAGTCTTGTCTCTAACATGGAAGAACTTCGATCTCCGCGCTTCCTGGTCTAAGAATGTAGGAGAGGGAGGAAAAGGGCTCACACTTTGGGGTCTAAGGATCCGCAGAGCTGAGCAGTCTTCCAAAGATTATCTTTCCTTTTATCTTCTTCTTTGAGGTGGGCAGTATATTGCTATATGGCCCAGACTGGCTTCAATCTTCTGGGCTCAAGTAATCCTCCTGCCTCAGCGTCTCAAGTTGGTGATACTAGAGATATGTATCTCCATTGTAAGACTCTTGATCTATTGCAGAGTGCAGTGCACCCAATCTAGCCTGCAGTGCCCTGATCTCCTTTGGTTCCTTGAGGCAGAAACACTGGGCCAATAGAGAACTGCCCCAGACACCCACATAGGAAGAAATGGGAGCGATGGATGTGGCTCGGTGATGGGCGTTTGCCTGACATGAGTGAGATCTCAGGCACTAGAGCCAAACAAAATAAACCCAGTGAGCAAATGCTAGAAATGTCAGCTAGAGGAGCAATGATGTACATGATGAGACAACGCTGTTGTCAGGCGTAGCTCACCGTTATCGTCACAGGAAGGACTCCTTGGCTAACTTAGAGATGGGCAGGTTCTGTGAAGGCAGAAATGGTGCAGCAAGGCTATGCTCAGGGTCACCTGGAGATGATAACGTAGGGAAGGCTAGGGTGAGAATTCTGAACTGAGAATTCTGAGTTCATTCTTGAAATGTGGCACTGGAGTCCCATCCCTTCAAGCCTTTCTCTGAACCGTGAAACACCTCACTCAGCTGTGTGAACACCAGCCCCGCAGTTGGACAGTCTCCAGGCCCCGCTTCCCGCTGACTACTTGTGTCTCTGACCTCCTCCTTCCTTTACGTGACTGAGAGGACTGTGACTCGCAGAGTGCCTGGCACAGGGTAATGTATGGAGGACCTTCAACAGCATGCGTGGAAGCAGACTTGCTGGCGTGCCATCCAATAGGTGGAGACCTTCCTCCAGTGTAGTCTGTGCTCTGCCACACCCCTTTTACTCAAATCTGAGATATATGTTTCTAGATTTTTCTGTAAGAGGGAATTAGGACTCCCAGGGACCCAAGGGATAGCTTCTTCCTCATGTACTGGTCACTTCAGGAGATCTTCAGAGAAGGAAGTCACAGGAGAGCGCTTGGACCCCTGCTTCATCATTATGCTTCTAAGCTTGTGGACTCCATTGTGAACCCAAGAAGCTTGTAGCATCAATTCTAGGCCTGGGTTTGAACCTACCCTTGTATTCACAGGCCGGCCTCATTTTCCTACCTGTGAATCAGAGATAATGGCTGCTGCCTCTAAGGGTAGCTTTTGTGAGCGCTGGGCATAGCATGATATCATACCTATTATAAAATTGCTAATACTGAATGAACTAAAGTTTAAGTATATAAGGGTTGTCCAGAGAGGAATGGGGAAGACGCCATGAGGAAGAGGCTAGATTCATTCAACAAACATTTCTTTAAACACACACACAAGACTTTATTTTATGTGTGTATGTGTGCCTGAATGTATGTTTGTATATTACATGGGTGTAAGAGCCCACAGAGGTCAAAAGTATCCAATCCCCTGAAATTGGAGTTACAGACAGTTGTGAGCTGCCATATGGGTGCTTAGAACCGAACCCAGCTCCTCTGTAAGTGTGGTAAGCATTCTTAACTGCCGTGCTATCTCTTTATACCCTTAGCAAACATCTCTTGAGAACCAGTGCATGCAATTATTATTGGTGCTGTGTGGGTGATAAGGACCAAGACACAGTCTTGACATCCACCCCAGGTGTTCTTAGTCTTGTGGTGACAGATAAAGTTTGTCTGAATTTGAAGAGAAGACGGATCTAAAAGGCAGGGTTTACAGAGTACCTTGGGGCCCAATGATCTCTGCGGAGTATTGGAGAAAGGCAGCTGGCTCTGACCTAGACTTGGAAGAGGAGGAGTTTACTGAGAGGGGTTAGTGGTTTAGAAAAGATGGATGGCATTTCGAATGTAAAGAGATGCAAATGCAGTGGCCTGGTGCTGGCCAAGGTAGGGACTATGCAGGCCCAGGGAGGCAGCAGCAGGACCTTAGAGAGCTAAACTGAGCAGTTGGACAGGTTCTTTTTAGTCACGGGAGGCTGTGAACTCTTTAAGGGGTTAACAAGGCAGGGACTCTCATCTCATCCTTGGGGCCCTTCGATCTGTCCTTCAGCTGCTCCGCTCTCAGTCCTGGGAGGCAGGATATCCTTCATCACGATTGGGATTAACCAAACAAATTAACCTTAGTGGAGGGGGAAGTACTTTGCATAAGAGATAGGCAGATTCCACTGTGTCCCATAGTGACAGTCAGCTTTGCTGGCTCTACTTGGCTGGGTCATTTAATTTTCCACCCCACTCTAAAAACTGTTGTGTTTCTAAAAAAGGAAAAAAGAAACGGGGGGAAAAACCCAAAACCTGCATCTTCGGGAATGCAGTGTGGTTTTACTTCTGGGAAGGAGTGGTGAAAACTGAGCCACCCCAGTTCTCTATCACTTGATAAAGGGCAGAGTAGATAAATGTAGTTGAAAAACTCTCTCTCCAAACTGTTCTTAAAGGAAAAGCTGCCTGTGCATATATGATGTAAGTTCCCCGCTGCATTGCAAGCTTTTCTTTTGTTCTTTACACCCATTTCCAAGGAGGTGGCAAATCTCCAATGTTTTAAGCAAGGGTTTCAAGTGTAAGGCCCAACCTCAACCTCAGCAACAAAGACAGTCCTGAAAGGAGGGGGATGACTTAGGGGGTAAAGTGTGCAAATGGGAGCGAATGGCCTGTCTCTTGTCACTGCCTTTCCCTGTGGTGGTGGCAGTTCTTGTTTATCCGATATGTTTGTTGAGCAGTTACTCAGCCATTAGGTACACGCTCCTTGGTGGTGGTTTATTTTGGACCCTGACTCTGTGCTCAACCACCTGCCTCCTTCGATTTTCTTAGCTGGGCTTAGGATGGTCACCGGACTTGACCATTCTGTCATCGTCTCTCTCTCTCTCTGGGAGGCTGGTCTAGAGCCTTCCGTAAACTATCTGTCCCAGCTTTCTGGACAGGAGCAAGGGGAGATGCTCATAAAAACTAAGGAGGATGGAAGGCTCTGCTGGTTCTGGCTGGTGCTTTTGAATGACTTTTCATGGTATGCGAGTACTGTATTGTCTGCCATCTAGGGCATTGTCCTAGTACTTCATTGCACATGAGTGCCAGCTTTGCCTGGAGCCTCTGCTAGTCATGCAGACACAGGTATAGGGGGAAGGCTTGTGTGCTTCTCAGAATAAACACTGTAGCAGTGTTGGGAGCTGTAGATTAGGTAACAAAAGCCCTGGCTACATCCTGAAGAGCTGTTAGTGTTTTCAAACAGGTGTTCTGAGACGTGGCACACTATGAAATCTGTAATCCCAGCATGTGGGATGTGGAGGAAGGAGTACCAGGAGTTCAAGGCCATCCTAGGCCAGATAGCCAGATCCTACGGAAAACAGTTAGAAGCATTTGGTAGCCTATAGTGTAGATATGCACACACATCAACAGATGCAAATACGTAAAACCTAAAAATATAGAAATGGGGGTATTAATAGGTGATGAGGAAGAGTGTGGTGAACGAATGGGACATAAAAGAGAAAAAGAGACTTGGGAGAGGCTATTAGGATAAATCAGGGTGACTGAGGTTGGGGACAGGAGCAGGAAGGAGACTAGCGAAAAAATTCTTTGTTTGAAATGTCATAATGACATCTAACTCATTCTAATTACACTTTTAAAATAAAAGTATATAAAAAGTACTTTGGTATATGGTTAAAGTGATCAGACTTTAGTAGGTCTTGCTTTCTTTTTCAATACAGCTAAGTAACGAGAACGCTGAGCTAAACCTGAGGATTCAGGATGGCAAGACACAGAGTAAACTGTTTTATCAACACGGACTTTTCAGTCGAGGCAAATGATAAAGGAGGTTTCAGGTGTGGCCACACAGAGTGGGAGGACCCCAGCTCCAAGAGTGTCCAGAGGATCTTGCTGGCGTGTTGTGTGGCTTGACTCCAGGGGAGAGATGTTGTCATGATGTCATGAGGAGAGAGAAAGCAGTATGGCCATGACCAGGTCAGAAGGAGGGAAGGAGAAAGAGGGAAATAGGAGAGAAAGAACGAGAGAGAGAGAGAGAAAGACAGACAGACAGACAGACAGACAGAGAAGCTGAGAACTCCGAAATTCCTTTGTAGGTTGTTCAAATCCATTTGCGTGACTCTTAAGGCTTTTTAAAGGGCAGTCAACTTACTTTTTTCCAGATTGTCCAACTGCCCTGGCCAACTACCAAATGTTTTGTTCACACATGACCTTCAAAGCCTTCTTTTCTGCTTGGCGAAGGACAGTTCCTCCCAACGTCCAGTTTAGAAATGATCAATAAAGTCAATCTTTAGAAGAAAAATTGACTGAAATCTGCCCCCGTTCCTTCACTCTTGCTCCCTATCTTCCCTAGCTGGAATTGATCTCTTTCCAGTGTTGCTTCTGTGCAGCATGTCCAATGAGCACTTGTTGGGATCTAGGAACCCAATTTGGGAGAGCAAGTGGAGGTTGCTAAGCATCATAGAGGGGCAGTGTGTTCAGAGTGCATTGTTCCCAGTAGGGTACTGGACCAAAATGGTCTCCCCCTTCACTAGATACAATAGGTGTGGCTCTCTCATCTGGTCACCAAGTGGACATCTTCTTTTAAAACAATGAGGAAATAGAGTATCTGAGAGTTGAGTGGTATGCCCAAGCCCACATTAAACTGACAAGTGGCAAAGTCAGAATCTAAATCCTGCTCTGATTCTGACACCACATGGCTGAGCCACAAACAATACAGCTGGGAGCAGAGGTGCAGTCCCTGCCACACATCACCCACTCGGGGCAGAAGCACAGACATCACTGCTTGCACAGTGTTGAGTGGACAGCCCAGGGAAAGGGGACGGGGTATATGTGAAGAGTGTTCTACCACTGGCACTTGGCACTTATAGAACTGAAGATGCGTAGTGTCTTGTAATGTACTGCTCAGTGGGTCAGTCATACCCAGAGAAGGAGTTTTGCCTCAACAATATTGCCTGTTAGGAAACAGTATGGGACCTCTTTCTATGAGGATACCTGTCTTTCTGGGAAGCTAGTTCTGTTCTGGGAACCTGTCCCCTGGGGGTCACTCTAGAATGGTCGAGTTGTTTTTTTTTATCCTTTTCTCTTCCTAACCTCCACAGCCTCCCCTTCATTCTGCTCCTGAGACTAATGACTGAGACGCACCCCTACATGTGGTTTTCCTTCCCCTCATTGCAGAGATGGTCAAAGGAGAGGCCCTCAGAACCTTGCTTTAGGAACAATAACTTCAACCCAATCCCTGTGATCTGGCCACTGTTGTGGTGAGCAGGGGGGATGAAGAGCATTTGTGGAGCCCGACACTTCTTTGGGTGCAGAACCGACTGGTATATACTTGCAGATGGTTTGAAAGGAGGAGGAGGGGACTTGTTGGGACTGAGGGGAAAGAAAGTAGAATGGTAATTGGAGATAGTAGATGGCAACTCCCCAGTGAAGCCAGGAAGAAAAGACTCTATGCTTCAAAAACACAGGATGGAAGGGGTTTCGTGTTTAATGTAAATACACCTGCCATTTGTTCTCCAAAGCGCTGGGTCCAGGTTTTGAGATAAAATAGAGTTTTGAACATTGTGCCAGTGGAATTTGTCTTTCTGTGCCCAGGAACTTCTGTTCACTTTGTTCCCAACAGAACCTAGAGAAAGGAGAAGTGCCCTAACTGGCTTAAAGGTCTCACCCAGCTCTGCACCCACTTGGTCTCAGCATGGCACCCTCAGCAGACAGGTACCCCTGTGACCAATCCTGATCATTTCATTCTGCTATTCCCATGCTCGCCACTGCATTAGAGACAGAGGCAGAAACCCTCATTTCTCTTACAAAAACCCCTGCTGCTTTTTGCCTTAAGTTCATCAATCTATCCGTTGCTCAGCTCCAGCTACTGGGTCTGATTTCAGGCTTAGACTGTCAGTACACTGGCCTCCTCAGAGCCTGGGCTGGTCCCCTGCCTTCTCCTTTCTCTTCAGCCTTCATTCTGTCCATAATCAGTGTTCTGCATTATTTCTTTAGGGTGCTTTCTCTGAATCTAGCCCATCAGTCAGAGATATTGAGCTCTTCCTACACTGCTCTTGGTTCCCAGTTTCCCCCCTTTGTGGCTTGTCCCTGATTATAACTGTGGGTTTGTGTAATTACTTGGTCAATCTCTCCATCTTCTACTAGACTGCGGGCTCACTGGGGCTAAGTTGGCACTGGCACAGCCTGCCAATTAGAAGGTCCCACCAGTGTCCACTCAGTGAAGAACGGAAGAACATTTTCAAGTGAAACACCTGAACAAATAGGAAGGAAAACAACCCTAAAGTTATAATTTTACAACTGAAGAAACTCCACTTTTGATTTTTTTCAGTGTATGCTTTTGAATTTTTGCTCATTCTATAAAAATAACAAGACTTTTCATTTAGCGATATTGTGAACGGGGTTAAATTTCTACCAACTGTATTTAATTTCCTATCATCTTTTAAAATCAACCTTTTTTATGAGCCCCCCCCCACATGATCATGTGATATGTTATTTCATGGAAATTGATGCAGAAATAACGCCATGTCAACTTAGCTCATCAACACTTTACCTTTCCCCAAATGAGTACATGCTACAAAGTCAGGTTGACTGCACAGGCAAATGGAACCACATGGCAAAGGATCCGTAGACCATGCACGAGAGCACTGGCCGCAGGAAATGGCTGTGACTGGCAGTGGGGAATGTGGTAGGACTGTTAAAGTTGCCACCTGCCCCTGATAGAAGCAAGCATCTTGTGTGGAATGCCATCATGGCACAGTGACATGGGCAAGCAAAACAGTTGCCCTGGGATCATCTAGAACCTTCTTGGACTTGTGACAAACCCACAGTGCTGTGGAAGAAAGAGTGACTGGTCAAGCGATTACACAGATTCATAGTTCCAGTCTTTAGCAGACAGCATGAAACAGTGACTCGCTATGCTGATTCCCACAGGACCTTCCGTTGGACTGACCCTGAGGGACTTTGGTTTACCACAAAGGCAAGGAAGAAGGGTTAAGAGGGGTAGCCACAAGGGGGCACTAAACCTGAGCTAGAGATCTGAGGAGCGGTGATTCTTTTGTCATTGTTTTGTGCTGTCTCCTGAAGAAAGGTCCCTTAGAGAGTCCAGATGATGGCAGGCTGCTTGTATTTCAGCCACCAGACACTGTGTGCTTCCTGTGACTGGGAAACCTTATGCTCTAGAACCTTCAAGCAAGGAGGACCTTACCGCTTTTATCCCAGATTTTATACACTAAGTCCTAGAGACATGAGGAAGGTGGAAAACAGAATTTGAACGCAGGTCCATGTGAGCCCAAATCCTGTGCTTTCTTAACCGCTATTGGTGAGGAATCTCAGAAGGTTCTTAAGGACGGGTGCTCTCCTCTCCAGAGTATTTGTGACCCAACCGTATGAACAGAAACAAGGCAAGCTCTGTGCTCCCACTTGGGGAAAGTTAATACTTCACTGCTCTCCAGAATTTAGGAGCTTGGTAAAAACTCACTATTAAACAGGGATTTTCTTTAATTCCTTTTGTTTAAAGATTTTCTTGTGAAACACTCTATGTACTGTGCCTCCCTCTGAGACGGCAGCGGTGCCAGACCGTTAGGGAGTTTGTGTAAATAGAGAGACGGCCAAATGCTGCCCACACAAGTCGTGAGGCATGAGGCTGAGTGTGTGAAACCCTTTCCCAGGCAGCCAGGGCTCAGGGAGTGGCCTGGGACCTCACCTGCTTCCCCAGATCTGTGGACAGGGCTGTTCAGGTCTGAGGATAAAGATTCAAAAATGTCTCTAACTGATCATTGGAAAAGAGAAGTTTGATAAGGAAATACAACCATTTAGTCTTGAAAGGTCAATATTAATTATTGTTAATGCATATCTGGATTTTGTTTTGATTTTTCAACTGACACTTCTTACAAAAACCAGGAATATCTAGAGAGTAAATAATGGGACAAGAAGGCTTTGAAAAATCTTTGAAATAATGGTTCGGTGCCTGGGGTCAAAGTGTAGAGCTGGTTTTCTTCATGCATTAAAAAAAAAGACCTATTTTTGTATTTAACATTGTTTTGGGAAAGACTGCATTATATTGACACATTGAGAAAAAAATTCCTTTTTTTGTTTTTCTACAACTAATAGCAGCTTAGCATTGTGACTAAGGAGCAAAGAGAACCCGTGTGGATGAATGCCCTCTTTCTTTAGCTGTAGAATTTAATAGCTGCCACTGAGAGCGTTTTCTTTTAATCAGCAAAAAAAAAATTTATTTTGTCCTTGACATTTATGCCAAAAACCAGCCCAGAGAGTATGTTTTATAGCCAGTGCTGGATTGCCCTAAAGGTAGAATTTTCCCATGTATAGTATTAGCTGAGTAGAGTTTATGTTAGATAACCCATCTGTTAGGTAATCTTTGCAGTATTTTCCCAAAGAAGAAGATGCCTAGCGATGGAGGAGCATCACAGGTAAACACTTACATGCTTCCTGCCTTGAGTGACCAGTACTGAGTCTATTTTCTTGATACAACAGGAGAGCTTATGCGCCAGCATGATCGTATTGTCATAGTGATTAATGTAGCTAAACATCTAACATAGCCCTTGGCAATTACTGAGCAGTTACTAAATATTTGTGATACATAAATGATATAATAGCTTAAGTCTTAGCCCAGAGAAAGCTTTCTTTATGATCTGGTGATTATAAGAAGGCATAGAAAACGAGACAGTTCAATCGTCTAGAACAACTAATAGATGTAAGTTTAGCAGAGGCACAATAAGATATCGCTTAAGATACTGCAAGCTGAGGTTGTTGGAGAGGTGTTTATACCTTATTATTAAATGTGAGAGGAAAACTGTGTCTGTGACCTCTTATCTTTACCTATTTGTAAAATCAGGACAGGCTACACATTGTTAAGCATTATGGAGAGCGCAAAGAGACACATGATATAGGCCCTGACCCGATGGAATGTTTAGTGTTTTTGCAAAATGAAATAGGTAACAATTAATTACCAAATAATAGCCGAGAGCAGAGGAAGAGCCTGGCAGATCCCAGGTCGCAGCATTGACAGTTGGGAGGAAATGTGGGCCCCATGACAGAGCAATGGAAAGCCTCCTGCAGGTCTGGGGAGAGGCGAGAAGGAAGCTGGCTGTGGTGGGAAAGAACAAGGCAAAGGGAAGGAGAAGTGGTTGGCAAGAGCAGCTCATTAACATCCAAGGCTCCCTTTGAACCTAAAGTGTCTGTCTGTCTGGACTGATCAAGCTTGTCCATCATGCCCTTGTCCACCGCCATGATTCATTACCCTGCCTCTCTTGTCATCGTATCGCAAGTAAGACAAGAGGCAGGCACAGATAGGAGGAAGTCCTTTGCTTCTCGCTTCTATGCCAAACATAGCTTACATACCACCACTGGTGGCCTGTCAGCCCACCGCTCCTGGACACTTAATCACGGCCCTGGAATCCACCGGAGCAAGTTTCCTATGCAGTACTATGTGCTTCAGAGTGTCTGTTTCTTCCTCCTTCAGCATGCTCGCAGAGTTCCAAGGTGGCCCAGGCTGCACATTCTCTCTCAAAGTTGAAGTGCCCTGGCAGGAATGCAGCTCCTCCATGCCCCATCAATGGGGTGCTTAGCATAGGCCGGGTATTTGCTGTATGTCTGGCACTATTCTGTGTTTTTTCCACGCAAAAATTCAGTTACTTCTCCAGAGGGAAGAAACAGTAGGAACAAGGGGAGGCCTTATGAATGTACCAACTTATTAGATAATTCATCTTCAGTTCCTCCTACAAATATTTATTGAGGAGTATTTTATGCCAGGCACCAGGACTCAGGCCTGGCAGAATTCCTGAGTAGACAATCAAAGATTGGAGTAATTCAGTCATAACCGAGCTGCCAGGATGGATATTTTATCAGCGTCCCACATTCTGAATTGACTATTCAACATACTTTGTGTCCATGAGAGCGGTACTGTATTCAACTTTAACAAGGGTGCGGATCTCCTGGGAATCGTGGAAAATGCATATTCCGAGTTGGCAGTGCTGTGGAGAACTAGGGAGTTTGGGCTTTTAATGTGTCTGCTGGGGATGGCGATGCTGCATACCCACATGAGCACTTGGGGTGTCCAGGGCCAAGAGAACCAACGAACAACAAAGGCAACCTGAGGTCAGCAGCAGGAAGAGATGATGGCTACTTGCACACCACAGAGGCAGCCGGCCTCAGCTTAGCATGGTCCTCACAGTCCCTCTGACCATCATGTGCATTTGGCGACTGACTCCCCAGTGCCCAGTGACACTCCCAGCATGCCTTAAAGGAGCAGTGCCAGCTGTCCTCTTTGGAATAAGTGGTCAACTACAACTAGCAAGGGCTCATTTGTAGACTGTGAGCTCAGAGAAGTCGTGGGGGCTTTCTGTGTCTGGGTTTCCCCAACCACTAAGACAAAACTCTGGTGATGCCAGGAGTAGCAGATGAGAGTGTGCAGAGGCTCGTGGGGGAAAACCAAAGGAAAGCTGCAAAGGAAGCTTCTGGGAGAGGGCGGTGAGTTCTCGCAAGCTGAGTTACTTCTGTGTGCCTTCCCAAGGGGGAAAGTGTGATCACAGCCTATTCTGCCTTTTCCTGGGGTGTGAACCCTTCTATCTAAGCCCTCTGGGATGTGGACCCTTCTAGAACAAGTCAGCTCAGCTCCAGATTCCCCGAGCCCGTTTGATAGTCAACGGGCTATGATATTGATAGTCAATGACCCCAACGTTTCCCTCTCTGCTGAACCTGTTATGAATGAGGGACGATCCAGCTGGGCTGAGGCTCAGTGGTAAAGCATTTGAGACACTCTGGGTTTGAATGCTAACACTTCAATAATGATAATAACTTATTGTTATTACTATTATAGAAGTCTGTTGAAAAGGGAAAGTAGAGAGGGGCAATATTTATTGAGCATTTTATGCAACATCTTTTATGCACTCTTCATGACTTTCATGAGGAAGATGTTATTCTAGTTTTATAAACAAGGCGCCTAAAGCTCAGGCAGGTTCAAAGCCCTGTCAACTCCAACTGAGCTGTGCTTGCTTCATTTACTCTTGTAGGTCTGGGAAGTTAGCAGCCTCAGGTACCTGACTAACAGCTCATTGCACACATGTTATTCCAGGGCCGGACTCCAGTTTAGGATGAAGCCAAGAGTTTCTTGATTCCACCTGTCTCTTTGCAGGAGAATGAATCCTTTCAGAAGTCTTTGAATTTTAGGTGTGTAGGCTTTTCTAAGGAGCTCTACAGCTCGCCTCCCCTAGGACCAGGGAAGACCTGCAGCCGGAGACTTAGGTTTCTTCACTTAGTGTTGATGCGAGTGGTAAGGAGGGGCTTTTGTTAAGCAAGTCCCGCGCACCCGGCAGTGTGTGAAGCCCTTTGTCCAGAGCATCCAGACAGTGCTCGCAGCCCTGGAGGCTGTGGTTTGGTTGCCTTCATCTCAGGTTAGAGGAAGTTGGCTACTTAGGGAGCACAGGTCTGGAACCTCCCAATGGGCCAGATGGACTTCAGTTCTGTTCTTCCAGCCCCGCCATTTACATTTGATCCTACAGAGTCCCGCAGCCAGTAGGCTGCCCACTTTGATGACCGGCTGGCCTTAGAAACCAGCAGTGGCCTGCAGAGGGAAAGAACCACGCAAACTAATAACAATAATAATGAAAGCGATTGCCAACTTCCTCTGTGGCGTGTAAGGCTTCCCCGGCCAAGACCTGTCACATCTCATCATGTCACAGGGTGTGTGAGATCACGGGGCTCGGAAAGCCCTGGGCAGCTGATGGGATAACACAGATTGCATGTGACACCCGCCCTTCGGAATCCCAGCATGCCACAGCGGCCCCACTTTGCTCAGAGCACATTTAATTTATAGGCCGAGTGCTGAGATTCCTCAAAGTCTCACTGTGACATCTAGAAAAATCTCACAACCCTCCTAGCTTGGATGAGCTAAATGCTGGTAAGGCAGTGCCCCTCTCAGGGTTGACGGGAAACCAAACCAGTGATGCCAGATCCACAAAGAGTTCCGACGTCTACGCCATCCTCATGCGTCCCTTTTCATCTGTCGCTTTGCCTTGGAATTTCTCTTAGACCCACTGCTCCCTGTCTGAGTCAGCCCTCTCTCAAGGCTCTCCTGCTTGGCAGCATCTGTGGGGTGAGTCAGCCCTCTCTCAAGGCTCTCCTGCTTGGCAGCATCTGTGGGGTGAGACCCTTCCTTCCCTCCCCTCACAGTCTCCTGTGGTTTCATGCTTCATTTGGGATCTATCTATAGCTCTTACCTTATAAGTCATTGCCGATCTGGGCCCTGTCCACTTCCCTGCCTTCACAGATGCCTCTTGTGCTCTGGGTCATGGAGCACCAACTGTGGTGATCTTTCTGTTCCTTGAACAGAAGCCACAGGCCCAAAGACCTTTCTTTGTCCCCGACACTCTCAGATCATGGTGTGGCTGGAAATACCTCGTCATTTTTAGGGGTCCCCTTTTCTCTGTGGAAAGTCACCACATAGCCTTCTAACACATTATCCTATTCTGTTTTTTTTTCACTTAAAATTCTTTCATGCAATATATTTTGATCATGTTTTCTCCTCTCTCAACTCTTTCCAGATTCTTCCCACCTTCTGACCCACCTGACTTTATATTCTTTCTGTTGTTCAGATTTTCATTTTTGTGTTTTTAAATTTTCTTTCTGCATTCTTCAATGCCTGATTTTCATGTTTGTTTGATTATAGCTCATATTCTTTGCACTATAGAGTCAAGTCGATGACTCTTCACATGGGTACCTCTCTGTTGCCCAGCATACAGGAGGTACTCAGTAAACATCAGTTGAATAGCTGAATGAATACTTCCCTGACCATAAGTAATTTTCAAGTAAGAATAAGTATAAACAAGTGTTTTAGAGACACCATGACCAAGGCCGCTTGCAAAAGGAAGCATTTAATTGGGGACTTGCTTACAGTCTTAGAGGGTTAGTCCAAACTGTCATGGTGGGGAGCAGGGTGACAGACAGGCATGGTGATGGAGCAGTGTCTGAGAGCTCACTCCCTGACCTGAAAGATGGAAACACAGAAAGAGTGAGGGTGGACCTGGCATTCATTTTTGAGAACTTAAAGCCCACCCCCAGTGACAGGCCTTCACAACAAGGCCACACCTCCTAATCCTTCCTGATCAGTCTACCAACAAGGAACCAAGCCTGCACAATTATGAGCCTTCGGGGCCATTCTCATCCCAACACCACAAGATATGACCTTCAATATGTATCTTTCACATAAGCCTTGAGAATCTCCATTCATAAGTAGGCCTAATAAGAAGAGGCAGGTGCACGAATGAGCTTTTGTTCAGAGCAATAAGGTGTGATGAAAGGCTGTCTCCTTTGGCTCCCTGCTCCCAAAGGCTTTATTCAATTATTGGATAGGAGCCTGCTCTGGCCTGATCTGTGTGCTGAACCCAGAGTAGACAGCTCACCACGAGAGGGGCAACTTTGAGTTACAGTTTGACAAGGAAGACCGGCATTGAGCACAAGGAGTTTTAAGTAGAGCCAACAGATACCTTAAATGAGGAGAACCATGCAGACGATGCTGGGAATGTTTAGCAGCAGGGTCATTTGGAGCATCAGCACTTACTCCAGAGTCTTATGGTTTAGATGTAGTTAGAGTGTCGCCAAAGGCTTGTGTCCTGCAAGCTAGTCCTCTGTGTGGCAGTGCCGACAACTGTAGGCACTGTTGAGAGGCGGAGCCTTGTGGTAAGGTAAAGTAACTGCGTGGCTGGACATGCGTGCCTGTTTATCCTAGCAAGGGATTTATGCAGTTATCTCAGGACGATTGCTAGGCCGCACAACAGTTGGTTGCTATTTAAAACAACAACACAGAAACCATACGCTTAGCCCCCGAGTTTCTTTGGCTTCCCATCTCACCGCACGATCTCTCCTTCTCAAATTCCTACTTTATAATACTTGCTGCCATGAAGCCCTCCATCAGAGGCTGAACTGAAAGAGATAACTAAACTTGAACTCAACTAACTTTCAGTTCCCAAACTATAGATCCGGCTGACCTCTTTCGTTTATAGAGGACTTCTCCTTAAATATCGTCTTATTGTAACAGAAAATGGGGTAGCAATACAACGAGTGACATTTAAACAAAACCTGATGGGTCCCTGACTGTCCAGATTTCTTCATGGGTTTCTTACAATTAACTCGAGGAGGGTACACATCTGCACAGCTTGGATCAGAAAAGGGTGTAGATGATTGGGTATTCTACTACCAGAAGGCAGACACCCTCTCCTCTTTCCTTAAATTTGTGTGTACCAGTGGATTAGAGAGCCATTGCTCAGTGCAGGAAAGGCTATTTTTCACATTCACACCACTGGTCAATGGGAGGTGAGGCCCGCATCTTCGATGACTTCCTAGCCTATATTCTTATAGACAATTTGGGTGTCCCTAATCTGTAATTTTGAGGAATGTATGGTTAGGATGCTCTCTCCTGTGGCTTTTATTGCCTCAGTCACGTGTCCAGTCTTAGATTTTGAAGAGTTAAAAAGTTGGCTTTGCCTTTTCCAGTCCTAACAACATGTCGCAATATCTGTAGTTCTGTGAAATCTGGCAAACAAGAAACGGTAATGCAGTTGGCACCCTTCTGCCAGCTGGCCTGACGATGTGCCACTCTGAAGTTGAGCAAGTGGTTTGGAACCTTGAGGCTACCCCTAAGTACCCACATCCCTGCCCTAATATCATCGGAACTCTTTGTAAAATGGCCAGTGCAGATTTATAGAGGGGGTTGGGGAAATGCTCATGAAATTGATCTGAAAGTGCTTGGCAATCGCCAGCTTTATAAAAATCCGAGGCAGAAATAATTACTGATTTTGGAGGATGGATTTACTTAGGAAAGCTTCAACTGCATTGAGGGTGGGCCCTTTTCCTGTTGCTCCTGGCATGTTCTCTTCAAGTAACATTTGCAGCAGTCTGGGTGGTTCGTCTGCTTAGAGCCATCCAGAAAAGTTGGTGGGAAAAGCCAAGAGGCCATTGGCACTTAGCGACTGGGGTTGGCACCAGTCGTGGTGAAAGATGTTGCTTTTATTAGCAACTTAGTCATTTTACGGCAGGCGTGGCAGAAGCGCCGTCTATGCAGATTTAAGATGTTAATGCGGTCCTTTGGGTGGGTGCAGCATCTGTACCTGCATTAACAGAGGACCCATGGTGTAGACACAGCATACCTTTCACGAGTTTGGTGCTAGGTTTATATACTTCCTTCCAGAGAGGCCTGTTGGCAGTCCCGTGGTCCCATAGTGTAGTGTTTGAATCCCACCTCTACCACTTGCTTTTGCTAACCTTGCGATCTTGTGGCTAACATCCTTGTTTTCGTCTGCAAACCAGAAATCTTAATGGTATCGGGGGAGTGGGAGGACTGTCCTTTTACCCTCTGGAGGTCTGTGGAGCCAACTCACAGCGCATTAACTGAAGGCAAGGTACATAGATTTATGACCAGCACAGAGCAACACATGAAAGAGAAGGGAATGTGTCTGATCCACTGAGATTTAGAAGCTGATGTGCTCTTTTCATAGGGAGAGGGGAAAGTGGATGGTTTGGGGGAAAGATGAATGGGCCCTCAGAAGTAGAGATGACAGCTTGTGACAGAATCTGTTTGGGCCCAGTCTTTGTAGGAAGTCAGGCCTATAAGGGGAGCGCAGAGAAGTTGCTGCCTGCATCTATTATTCCCGAAGTGCCCGTAGCTCAAGATACTTGGCATATGAAGGAGGCATATTTTGGGGAGCTGTTTCCTCAACTCCTCCAGCATCTACCTCCCTGGGCTCTTTTAAGGAGTCCCCAGTTAATGGTGCAGCCCTCAGAATGGTGCTGGACACGGAGTGTTCAGTTGTGACTGGCTCCTCCCGTTGTCACTGGCCTACAGCTGGGCCTCAGCTTCTGTACCTCACCTCATTCTCAGAGGCCTTCGAAGAATTCCTCGGGGTAACCTCATTTGAACCCCCCAAATCTGGACCCCGATATGGACTGTTCCTTACTAAATTCCAACAAGGAAAGGTCATGGTGTGCCCTCAGATTGACCCCTGGCAGAGGTCGGGCTCATAAAAGTCAGAGGGAGGGGTTTGGAAATTTGACACAGCTGGAGCATCCCAGATAAAAGGGTTGACTTTTAAAGACTGTTACAGTTTATATCAGCTGAGGTACGATTAGGTAGATGATACTTCCTGGACTTTCTGCATGCTGAGTATGGGAAGTGGGCTTGGTTACACAGGAGACTGTGGGCTTCTGGAGGGCATAGACCATGGACTCAACCAAGGCGTGTGTTATGTAATTCTCTTCTATCTCTGTATCTTCTAGTAGTTGGGTCCTTAATATATGTTTGTTGATTGAACTGGCAAATGAAAGAAAATGTGAAAGAAATCTATCAAACACTGAGTACCTCTTGGAAGGAGTTTTGATCTTCCTAAACTGGAGTGGCAGATAACTTTCTAGGGTCTTTTGGTTTTGTGTGATTTCTCTTTCAGGAGCTCATCTGGTCCTCCTGTCTAGAATCTTGGAAATTGACACTGGAGTTCTAACCTAGAAGTCTAGCTCAGGACCCGGGCATGGCAACTATGCTGTCACTACGGGAGTCTTTGGTCAGAGCTGTAGGGCTTTGACCCGGGGCCATGGCAACTATGCTGTTACTACAGCTCTTCTTCTTTGCTCCTTCAGAGGTAGCGATTCCAGCATTTTTTGGCTTTGTGGCAAGCTAACCAAAATCTTTATCCATTTACCTGTTATCCTTTTTTCTGGGCTCAAGATACATAATTTCCCAGTGACGGACCATGGGCCAATGAAAGCAAGTCATAGAGGGATTCTGTCCAAGTTAAAGTACTTGTTAGCCTGAAGGTCTACAAGCCTTTGTAAAACTCTTTCTTGTAGTCTCCAGGAAGCCCCTCCTTGCTGTCCTTGGGTCCACTGACCTGCAGACAACATTTAGGTGGAGGCTACGCAATAGTTTTTTAACATCACAGTTGGCCATTCTGTTAGCTGCATCAGGAAATGGAAGCCCTGTTTAGGGAACACAGAGCCTTGCAGAATTCTGAACCCAGGTACTGAGCTCTATTCCTTCTAGGATGGAGCTGCCATAAAGTGTTGTAAGCCAATCGCTTCTTGAGTATTACTAATTTTCCCTGTGAAATGTTGTCTTGCTTTGTGTTTATGTGCATATATTATATATTTTGTGCAGGTTTATATGGGTGTGGCTGTCCATGCCTGCGGAGGCCAGAGACTAACATCTGCATCTTCCTCAATTGCTCCTCACCTTCATTTTTGGGGCCGGGTCTCTCACTGCAACTGAAAGCCATCAGTTTGACCAGCCTGGCAGGGAGCAACCTCAGGATCCGCTTTTGTTTTTGTCCCTAGTTGTGGGATTAGACACACAAGCTGCTGTGTCTGTCCTTTTATTTGGGGGCTGGGAACCAGAGCTTATGTCCTCATGTTCATGTGGCAAGTGCTTTATCAATCTCCAGATTCCCCAAAACTTCTTTCTAATACCCCTTATTAATTTATGTTCATTGATGACCCCTCTACATGCAGAATCAGATGGTGACATTTGACATACTTGAAGGCTCATCCTTTTTACTTCTAAATACCCATCCCTCACATGTGAATCCTTAATTAGGTTACTTGAGATGTTAGTAAGGACCCCTGGAATGTTGATTCCCTGCTTAAGCTATGCAAATGGCAACCAAATGTTACACAGCATATGCCCTATAGAACCAGCTGTAACTTAGAAATAACAGTGGGCATCAAGCTATCAGTTGCAAAAAGCTCTGAAATAAATCACAGGCAACATATGTTCAGATGTTTTATAGAGAAAGACTCTGAGACCTTTACTGTCCATTTTTACCTGGGAAATTTTATGTGCATCTAGGTATATAGACATATAAACTACATATACAAATCAAGTGACTACTGATAATAAACCATGAAGAAATGTTTTCTGAAACAGTTCCTTGGTATATTTAATTTAACCAGTTTTTAAGTCAAAAGCAAATTTGCATACAAACGACATGAATGTGCCTGTTAATTTTTACATGAAGAATTCCATTTTGGCTATTCGATACTGCAATTTGTACACCATCCTCAACATTTTTTTTCAGTTAATTGGCATTTTGCTTTTATAATTGTCAATGCAGAGGATGCCATTTTGCATAAGTATGGAGTATGAAATGGCAGAAGTGTACTTATGGCCATTTGTATAATTGTTGGAAATTCTGTCCTAATCCCATGCCAAAATTCATTTACTGATTTTTTTTTAAAAGGAAGCTCAAGCAAGCAACCCAAACCTTACTTTTTAAAATCAAACATTCAAACGCAATAAAACCCAAAGACATACTAATCAGATGCTTACGTACTGAAGGAGGGTGGTAGAAAAACACGAGGAGTCTGTTTCCCATCACGAAATCATTATGTTTCTCTAAGAGATGAAAACTTCATGTGTTCCATGAAAGCACTTCAGTTCATAACATGCAGAGGTCTCTGAACCGAGGTGTTTCGGGGCAGTGTGTTCTGGTGCTGTGTGCTTGGTGGCATGCATCTCCTGAGCACATAGACTGTGTTCAGAACCTTCAGTAGAGTTCAGGAGGCAACACAGAGAACACGGCCAGAAAGACTTCGAATTTCTTACATGGTTGATTTCAAATTCATTTCTCGTCATCTGCTGGCAAATATCCCACAGCCCCTACATCTGTTTAACCAGGATCATGATACACACTTTGAGACAGAATGAATTCGGTTCCACCTTCATCTGTGGCTGTGAGCAAGTGACCACAAAATCTCAGTCTTTACAATAATGCCAATCCCGCAGGCTTGCAGTGAGGAACAATTAGGTATTTATAAGTACTTAGCTCAGGGCCTGGCACCAAGCCACAGATATTTAGAGCTCACATAATCAACGCCAGTTCTGGTCAGTCATGAAATACTTGACAGGTGCCTGTGGGACAAGTGAAGGTGACATTACCTGGCACGGGAGGGAGGTGGAAGTGTAGGAAGGAAGGTTCATGCTAGGCAAGAAGGGTGACAGGGGATTTATGGATTTGACTTCTCCAATAGCTGAAATCCAAAGTGGTGGTGCTCTGCTTGGCAATGGGAGAGGAGAGACAAGAGCACAGGCCTCTGTGGGAATGTCCCAGTCTCCTTCCCTTTGGTCTGTCACCTCAAGGCAGGTTCCCATGGTCCCATTGTCTTTGTTGTTGCTAATGCTGAGGGAGGGGTGACCTTTCAGGTGGCACTTCCTGTAAGGGAGATGTTATAGCAGGCAGGCATGGCTCCCTGGAGTCTCCACAGAGTCCCCAAGTCAGCGTCATTTCCTGTTATTTTCGTCTGTTTTATAAAGAGAAACAGTCACAGGGAGGGCCCATGATGCTCTCAGCCAGTTTTGGACTCATTTGCCGCTGACTCTGTAGTTGTGATGATGGGCCTGTGTATGCTGCTTCCCCAATGCCTTGCTGGATACCCTTTCTACCTGTGGGTATCTTGCTCCTCAGTTTAACCTGCGGCTTAAAGACTGAAGCCATGTGGTAGATGGGCAGGTGGGGGACCTTCGGGAGCTGGTGCATGGACTGGTGAAAATACGGACCCCTCTTTGCTCTCCTGGGCTTCAGGCCTTTATCCCTGCAGGAACTGTCAGGAGTTCAAAAAGATCCCCTTTCCCCATATTATTGTAAAACCTGCGTTTGAGGCTAGGGACCAGACCAGCCCTCATTGACTTGTGCTGAAAATTATAAGAACTCACCCTCATTTAATTTTCCCTAAATTAAATGCTGTGGATGGATAAGATGGTGGAGAGAGTCCAGTGATCCCGAGAAAAACTCAACTGCCTGGTATGACATCCAATGGAATTGTACGGGCAGGGCAGTGTGTGGGCAATGCCTGGTGTTTCTGATAGCCTGTGGGACCTCAGCCCATGATATTGTCTCTGAGAGTAAGTCCTATTTTCTTACATATAAATCAGGGCTGATAGGACTGGTCTCAATGCTTGTGGCAGTCAATGAGATTTTCTAAGTTAAGTGCTTAGGGATAGGCAGGGCTAATATTCCTCAGAAATGAGCCTTAATACCAAAGGTGGGTTTTACGCTCATTCAAATATTTGACATAAGTATTCAATAAGTTGTAAACATCATTACTCTATTCTCTTTGAAACCAAAATTTTACCTCTAATACAAGTTTAGAGGCTATAAAGATCTTGCCTTTCAGGCTGGGGAGATAGCTCAATGATACAGCCCAGGACTAGTCTATGTAAGACCCTGGCTTCAGTTCACAGCACTGCTAAAGACAAATCCTGAATTTTTATGGGCAGAGATCATATAACATTTATTGAGTACCAGCTACCATAAGATGTTCTGTGTATTTGATTTAATTATAGTCGTGGAAAACACTATTATGCCTATATGTTAAATGACACTATTGGGTCTCTGGGAAGTTCAGTGAGAAAGCCAAGGTCATGGCCTTGTGGTGGAGTTGGCATCTGATCTAGGGCAAAGGCCAGAGTCTGTGTCACGACTCACAAATGCCATGCAGATGACAGTGTTGAATGTACATAGTCCAGATGACTCCTGCTATCTTCTTGAATGGAGCACAGCAGACCTCAAACAAGTTTAGTACTTGAGTATTTGATGTGGGGTCAGTATGACCTATACACAGTGAACCCCAATAGTGAGAAAGTGGATAGAGATAGAGTATGGTAAGCCTGGAGCCCCAGGACTGGGAATCAGCACTTGCCTCTGCCTTACCCCCAGTTATTGCTGCTTTGTGGTTGCTAGATTCCTGGGAAGCAAGGTGGTAGCTATGAGTTCTGTTGGAGAGAGCAAGCAGCCTTGATGGGGTTCAACCATAAGGACCCATGGGTGAGGTACGCCATTGATTGGGTTCAACCATAAGGACCATGGGTGAGATACACCACTGATGGGGTTCAACCATAAGGACCATGGGTGAGATACACCATTGATGGGGTTCAACCATAAGGACCATGGGTGAGATACACCATTGATGGGGTTCAACCATAAGGACCATGGGTGAGATACACCATTGATGGGGTTCAACCATAAGGACCATGGGTGAGATACACCACTGATGGGGTTCAACCATAAGGACCATGGGTGAGATACACCAAGAGGCACCAGGCAGTGGCTCTGGAAGCACAGGGATTTAGGACTTCTAGGGAGGCCCCAACCCTAAGCTAGACCCTGCAGCCCTGCTCCGCACCCGCTGTGAGCCTTCAGCTTGTTAAAAACAGTGACGATGGAGCTCGCCTCATGTGCTTTCGATATGGCATCAAATGGCACCAGGCCTGTACAGTTCTCAGTATTGCATCTGCCCCTTGCAGTAAGCACGTGAAAAAAGCTTGGTGTCACCACTGACCAAAAGAGCACATCCTACCTTGACTCTACTCATTTCCCAAGTGGACTTTATGGGACAATTTTGACAGATAAAGTTGTTTACTGAGTTCTTGCCCTGGCTCTGATTCGTAAGGACTGCTGGGAAGAATCAAAATCAACACATTTATACTTCACAGAAAGAAAATATTTGGGTTGGCTTTGGCAAGATTTCCTTCCTTCTTATAAAAGTTTGTTTTAATTTTTTCCCCCTGCTTTTAAGATATCAGGGTCTTGAGGGACAGCCAGCCCATGTCTAATGTCTGGGCCTGAGAAGATCTTTAAGAGGAGGCCTCCCCACTGAAACTGAACTTCCAGACAGAGCCTGCCATAGATTTCCTGAGGATTTAGATGACATAAAGGGGAGTTAACCCATCTCACATTGTAAATTATCTTTTCAAAGGGAAGATGAGGGAGCCAGGGAACAGTTTGTCATGATTCTTTTACGTTTTGACTCGACAAGAATTTACCAATCTGCACTTATCTAGAGCTCTTTGGTTTGGGAGAAGTTGGGGTAGAGTGTGAAGAACTTTTATGAACACTTTTAAAAAAGCAATCTGCTTGATTTTTGTTGAAATATAAAATGGGATTCTCCCTTAGGAACAAAAATTAGTACCTTGTCTCTGAGTAGTAAGATTAAAATTTCATCATTTGTCTATGGGAATAAAATTTATGTTTTTTTAAAAAAAAACAAAAACAACAAATAACTTAGTATTACATGCCCAGGAGGTCACTTTCCTCATTCAGTTGGAGCAAATACATTAAAACTAATAAACTAGTAAAACTGGTGAATAGTTTTACTATTAGTCAAGTCCAGCTAAACAATGGAATAGTTAGACTCTCTAACTGTGAGTCTCTGAACTCTGAAAGAATAACTAGGAATGGAAGACAAACTTAATACTACTGCCAATGCTTAGACATCAGTGATGCTACTGATACTGATGAAGGGGAAACAAGGAAGAGGAAACATTTATGCAGCATCTTGGGCAGCCACCTTTAGTACCTTTTGCTACTTACCAGCTCAGCGAACACCGGCTCAATATAGGTATTTTTCATCCTCATCTATCGGTATCTAAGCAGTTTTCCAGCTCCACAGAGGTGTAAGCCAGACATTCCGGATTCAGATTCAGAATTATGCTGTAGCATCCAAGGAGGAAAGTGACAATGGAAGGGAGTTGCTAGAATACGGCATAGTGACTGTTGGAGCCGAGGTGTCCCGAGTACTTTGGGAAGAAGTATGGAAGAGGCTCACCTCTGCCTAGGATGCTGGGCTCACTCTAGGAGGGTCCACATTAGCTATATCAGAGAGGCCAGTGGCACAAGTTTCTCTTTGGAAGGAAAAGAAATCAAGGCTTTGCCTCTGAGGGCACAGCTGGTAGCAAGCTATGGCTCCTGGGAGACCCAGTAAAGTGGTCAGGGTTGGCACAGATGAGGCCTGGCTGTGCTGAGGTAGAGAAAAGCAAGCATCTCCAATGGAAGCCCAGGGTTGTCAAGAGCAGCCTCTTTGTGTTCTTTCGCTGTGTGGGTTATTTTCTTTTCCCCCATCCTGTGGTTAGGTTGCCGAGAGAAGGCCTCTTCTCAGGATTATATATGGTGTCTCCATGCTTGATTGCTGAGAAAAGAAACCAAGACTGTATTTAATCATCGACTGTACAGTGTCAGAAAGGGTCCTGACACTCTGTCTTGTCACTGCCCAGTGGCAGTAATTTATAACTTGAACAGCAGCTGGGGCAGGAAGGAGCCTTGAAAGCAGTCCGATTTGCTGGTTAACTTTGGTTAACCCTGAGGTCAAAGCAGTTTCTGTCTAGCACATTAGATAATGTTGGAAGCGGTTGATATGTTGCAGGTAGCCTTACAGGAACATCCACGCTTGGGATAAAGAGTTATTTATGAGGTAGCTGTGCTTTCAAATATAAAAGGAAAAAGCTCTGTAGTTATGAGGGCTCTGGTATCAAAGCCCCGGTTGGGTATCACTGGCCTTTCTGAGATGTTGCAAGGGAGGCTAGCCAGGAATGAACCAGGAAAACCAGAAAGGCAAAGATGTGGATCGCAGTGACTGCTGGTTCAAAGACCCTCTCTGAGAAAAGCTTCTGCCTTCAGCCTTCGGGTTGGTTGCCTTAGGTGTCATTAATTACCATAGACAACAGAATGTATTGGTGTAACATGAGGGCCTGCTTGTTCCGTCCTGTCCAGTTCCCACAGCCGGCAAGTCCCAAAGAAAATCACACAGAGAGTCTCCATAAGTTATAAACTGATTGGCCCATTAGCTCAGGCTTCTTATTAGCTCTTGTAGCTTATATTAACGTATTATTCTTATTTATGTTAGCCACATGGCTCAGTACCTTTTTCAGCAGGGCAGGTCACATCCTCCTTCGGTGGTCTGGGTAGGAGTGTGGGGGAGCTTCCTGCTTCCCAGAATTCTCCTATTCTTATTGCACCACCTCTACTTCCTGTCTGGTTTTCCTGCCTATACTTCCTGCCTGGCTACCAACCAATCAGCGTTTATTTAAAACATAATTGATAGATATAGAATTGTTCTCCCACATATTGGTCACTCTTGTCGCCGGGTGGAGAGATGGTTTAACTGTTAAAGGCGAGGCTCACAACCAAAATGTCAAAACTCATGTCGCAAAATATCACAAAACTATTAATTTACTGATTTGACTTAGCATAGTGACTCCAAAAAGAAGAAGCAAGAATCATTGACTCCCGACATCCTAAACTCTTCCCACTCAGGCTATAGACAGACCAATCCTTGCTGTACTGTCAACAATAAAATAAACACTTTCAGGCAATAGTAGCTTTTTTTTGTTGTTGTTGTTAAAAAAGCATCTTTCCTCTAAAATACTGAACGGCTAGTATTCTCCCAGATACAGATGCAGAATATCCACGCTTGGGATAAAGAGTTATTTATGAGGTAGCTCATAGTTTAAGAACTGCTTTTTAGGGGTTGGAGCGAAGCTCCATGGCATGTGCTGTTTTTCCAGAGAAACTGAATTCAGCTCCCAGCTTACATCAGATGGCTCACAACCGTCTGTAACTCTTGTTCCAGGGTATCCATTGCTTCAAGCCTACAATGGCACCTGAAATCATGTGTGTATTCCTCCCTACTCCTTACAGGGAAACATACATACCCATGATTTAAGAAACAATAGATGCTGTCTTTTCGTAAGAGGGAGTTCTTTTCCAATTAATTTACAATGGGAATGCAGGGCTGAAGAAGGAAGAAGGAAATTGCCCTTGGCTCTATTTAGATTCTTTTCCCTGTTCTTGTCGGTGACTGTACAAACCACACACCACATGAGAACTGCTCCTAACAGAAGCATTTCTGACTAAAAAGCTAAAGTAGGTGATAGAACAACCCTTTTGAGCCCCTGAGATGGTAAACATTTGCTTTAGCTCCCTATAAGGCTATCATGGGAAGCAAAAGAAATTCAATGTCTTAATAATTCTCTCAATACTTGTGAAAAAGCTCGCATGCTCGGTGGTACGCGTAGACTCTTATTTAAACCTTTCCCTGTCCCCTCCAGTAAGCACAGTGACATTCGTTGAATGACCAGGTAGGCATAACCTCTTTATTTCATCCTACTTTTTGGTACACGTCCAGTGTATTTCTTGCTTGAACTTTTGGGTTGACAGTTTTCAGAGCTGGGAGTAGTGATGTGGTCCCTCAATTAGAAGCTATCTGATCATTAACTAAAGAAAAAGATAAGTCAAGATGCTTCTTCTCAAGGACCTGGACTGAGCCTTACTCATTTTCTGTGTCTTAGCCCCCTGAGACTTATTGTGATGTAAATTTGGCAGTGATTAAGGACTGTTTCCAAACAGGATTTTCGGTGACACTGGCTTTTCCTCTTGTGCCATCGCAGAACCACTGGACACTTGCTCTTCTGAACTGAGCTTTGAACTGTGGCTGACTTGTCTTAACCCTGCCTCCAGCCCTGCGCTAGGTGGACTCGTCTAACAATGTCCTTCTTACATGTCTAACTGCCCTGTGGATAGCCTGGCCACTCTTCTCATGTCTGCAGATGTCATTGGAGATAACGAGAAAGCCCTAAGAACTAACGTTTCTGACACTGGTGTGTTAACCCTGCCTCATCCTTCAGTGAAAGCTACTGCAGAGAACCATGTTGGGTCTTCTGGCTCAAAGAAGTGGTTGTGGCCACACCTACAGAAAGATAGCAGGCACATTGGCATTTCTGCTGCACAGCTATAAATCAGTGCCTTTGAATGCATGTGTGTGTGTGTGTGTGTGTGTGTGTGTGTGTGTGTGTGTGCGCGCGCGCGCATATGAGAGAGAGAGAGCACGCAAGAGAGCGAGCTGTGTGTTCATGAAGAGATGAGGTGGTACCATTCACCTTGTTTCGTTTTTCCTTTTGGAGACTGAGTCTTTCACTGGCCTACAACTCACTGAGTGGCTGGTCTTGTTGGCTGTGACTCTCTGGCTCTGGGATTTCAAACACATGCCACACTATTCCTGCGGCATTGTTTTTGTTGTTGTTGTTGTTGTTGATTGTTTATTTGTTTTGCATGGATTTGGGTGATCAAATTTGTGACCATATAAAGCCCTTTCCCTACCGGAACATCCTCCTAGTCTCCCTAGCAGATGGTCCTGAATGTTCTAAAGACTTGAGTTATAAATAAGGGAATTACTAAGTGTGTAAGTCTGTAAGTTGCTCGCTCTGCCGTGTTTGTTGAGTCTGTCGTCTTGTAGTCTGTTTGGGCAAGTAAGGCAGTATCAAACAAGCAGAAGCCCCAGGCTAGACCACTGCAGTGCTCAGACTTTCCCTAGGGCCCACGTTCTCTCAAGCCCTGTGTGCTGTTTGACCTCCTTGGATTCATGTCCAGGGCTTCACACTGTGAGCTGGCTCTGCACATACTGACTAGACTGTAAAATCTCAGGTTAGCCCAGAGTGTTAACCATTCTTTCACTAAGCTAGCTCTAGCCATTTTGTTTCTGCTGTATTCTTAGTTCAGTTTGGTTTATATTTAGAATTTTATTAAGAAAAGAATTATTTTGTTTTTCATTTCTAGATCAGGGCTTCTAAATGTCTTCCCATTCACATTCTCTTCTTACCTGGGAAATTTATATACGTCCTTGCATATATAGATATGTAGACTGTGTATGCAAATCAAACTGATGGTAAAATAATTTAAATAAATCGTAAGTGTAAAACAATTCTTTAGGGAATGCATACCATTTTCCCATTTTAGAAGAAAACATCATATTTGCCAACTAATGAGAATGGGTGTGTTTGCTTATGTTTAAAGAAAGAATTAAAATCTTGGTTGAGCAGGATGCGGAGCATCTTCAGTGCAGCACAGAACGGCCCGGTCCTGCGGTTTGTAGCTGTCCATGTTGAGAATGCCGCTTGATAGAACTATGCAGCATGAAATCGTAGAAGAGCATTTAAGGGCTGTTTCAGCAACTGCTAGAAATTATGCCCCAATCTCATGCAGAAATTCATTAAATAGTTTTTTATAAAGCTCAGGTAAGCACATCAAATAGCAATTTTAACCATCAAACCTACTAACAATGCAATCCAAAGATACACCAATTTGATCCTTGAACACTGAGGAATGGCAGTAGGGAAATTAAGTTTGATTTCTGTAGTGAAGTTATTGTTTCTGTAGGCAGAAACCTTTGTGTATACAGTGAAAGCCCCACAGGCCAGATGTTCCTATGGTCTTGAATCTGAGGTGGGTGTTGACGGGATGGTGAGTTGGTGCTGGGTAATTCGGTTGCCTCGCAATGCAGTGCATGTATGTTGTGCTCAGAAGCAAGCTGCGGTGAAATTTCACGGCATGACATGGACTCCTTAGATTCTGAATTAGTGTTTTGTCATGGCACAGTTAGAGATCACATGGAGTTTTGAGCCACAGTTTAAGACGACATGTCCTAAATAACCCTGAGCCACTGAAGGAAGAAGAGTGAGGGTGACTTCAGTGATTTCTGATCAGGTACTGTCTAGTTATGGCTGCCCCTGCTTTCCTTGCATTGTTGTGCCTCTAAGTGGTTTCCTTCAGGCTAGAACCATCTGAAGAACTTTTAAAATTCCTGGTGTCCAGGTCACCTTCAACCCCCTTAAATCAGATATGGGGGAGGGGAGCGTGCAAGTATCCATGTCAGCATTTTTGAGGATCTTAGCTGTTATGGAATGACTGGGATTATAGTGTGGGCCTCTTCTCTATGGAGAGGAGGCTTCAGATAGCTAGTCATTGGGGAGGTTAAACTGAAATCCCTCCCCACCAACCCAGAGAAAGAAAACTCAAATAAATTAGCTGTATTTTAGTTAAAGAGAAAATGTCCGAACATTTCAGAGATGGTACTGGTCAAAGCTTTGGCTTGAATGCTCCCATCAGAATTTACAATGATCCCCATGATGAGGTATTAAAGTTGGTTCCGGGTGGTATAGGTAAGGGGTGACTAAGTCATAAGAGCAGAGCCATTCTGGTAGTTTAGCTTCAGACGAGTCTGTTACAAAGACCAATTTAGAGCTGGGCAGTGGTGGCGCACACCTTTAATCCCAGCACTTGGGAGGCAGAAGCAGGCGGATCTCTGTGAGTTCGAGGCCAGCCTGGTCTACAAGAGCTAATTCCAGGACAGACTCCAAAGCTACAGAGAAACCCTGTCTTGAAAAACTAAAACAAACAAAAAACCAAAGACCAATTTAGCTCCACCCCCCTTGCCATATGTGATACCCTGAGCTGCCTGGGGACCTTGCAGTACTGACCAGCAAGACTGCTGCTCTAAGCTACTCCTCAGTTTTGCAGGCTTTAGAACTGAGCTGATGAAACTTTATTCTTTACAAATTACATAGTCTCTGGTATTGCCATAGCCACAGAAAATGGACTAGAATATTCATAAAAAGAAACCCCACATAACTTAGAGAAAATGAAAGCAATGGAAGGAAAAAGCCAGTTGGCTTCTAGAGTGCATTGGCCGTCAGGTGCTCATAGACTGGATCTCTGATTCCATGGCTCCTCCTGTGTGACTTCAGCTGGAGACATTATACCTTTCTGAACTGTGTATTTGGAAATAGGGGTGGAGGGTGGTCCAAAGATGAGAAGTTATGCCCTTGAGAACCTTGTACCCAGTGCTGGCTTCTGTCCCCTGCCTGTTTCAGGATCCAGCTCCTTTTTTTAAGATCTGTCACTGCACAGGGCTGTCGAATCCCTGAGGTTTAAAGAATTTGAGAGTTCCAGATCATCCAGGACTGTTACACAGAGAAACCCTGTCTCTAAAAACAAAACAAACAAACAAAACACCAAACAAATAAAAAAGGGAATTTACATTCCCCACTTGCTGTCTGGATCCCCGTGGGTGGTGTAGTAGATTTCTGCAAGACCAACTTGTAGAGTAAAAGGTAAAGAGAGAGAGAGAGAGAGAGAGAGAGAGAGAGAGAGAGAGAGAGAGAGCTCTCAGAAATGGGCCTCAGTGGACAGCATGCTGAAGTGGCTGAAGGATGTGTCCGATAAACACATTTTCTGAGAGTCAAAATGATGATTTTCTGGTTCTGTGGTGATTCATGAGCCCCCACAGGAAAGGCAGGTTTTCATTCATTCAGTTATTTAGGTGACTATGTGCCAGGCTAAGAATAGAAGTATCAGGTTATAACATTTTCTTCTATTAAAAAAAAAAGAGGAAAAAAATTGATTCCATCACTTGGGCAGGGATGGTACAAATTAAGCCCGGAACATTTTGTTGTGCCAGAAAGTATGCAAACATAATCAGTGATGTCTAGAAGATATAGAAGCCAGGTTAAAAAAAGCAAGTCTTGGGCAATTTGTGTGATAAAGTATCTAAGAACACACTGGATAAAATAGGGATGCATAAGTCTATTCTGTGATGATAGATGGATGGAGAGATAGACAGACAGATAGATAGATAGATAGATAGATAGATAGATAGATAGATAGATAGATAGATAGATAGATAGAGATAGATTAGATCGTGGATATATAGTAGATAGATGATAGATACAAAGATTAATAGATAGATATCATATGGTTGGTTGTATAGATAAACAGACACACAGACAGATAGCTAGATGATCATTACAAACAGGTAGGTAGATGATGGATAGATGACAGTTACTAAGACAGGTTGATAATTGACTGGCAATAGACAAAAAGATGGATAATTAGATAAATGAATAGTTCAAAGATAGTTAAGGGAGATGACTCTTCATCATAATGCCATGGAAACTGATATTTATGGAAGTGGTGGACTTGGAAAGAGCTTTTGCAAGAATCATCAATGGTTATTAAATCTAGAGTGAGTGGGTTTGATAATGAACAGGTTATATGGATTTAAAGTATCTCCTCGATTTGCTCGTGGGTTGGGATGGAGAAAATGGTAACTAAGACAGTTGAGAAAATGGGTAAGACCATGGCCAAGTGATCAGGTCAGTATCACCAAAAGGCAGATGGCTGTCATGAGGCATCCAGATGTCCAGATGCAGGAACGCAGCAAGCTGCAGAGAGTGCAGCGTCACTTGCATAGCATTCTGACTGGGAATGAATAACCTGCATCTAATCACAGGAAATACCAGGCCAGTGCAAGCAAGGAACATTCTCTGTAATTACTGACCTACATTCATCATAGGCAATGCCATGAAAATCAAAGGCCAGGGAACTGTTCCAAGTTAAAATAGACTAAAGCTACATGACCAATATCTGCAGTCAGTGATCCTGGGCTGGGTTTTATGCTGGAGGGGGGAAAATACAATGAAAAACATTATTGAAACAATTGAAAAATTGGACTATGGCCATGACAATAGAGTTAGACCAATATTAATTATATGTATATACTATAAAATATGGTGTATATTAATGCTGAACTATTTAGGGCTGTGATGTGCACAACTTAACTCTTCATTAGTTTAAGAAGTAAATTCCTGCACAGAATGAGGTAGCACCTGCAGTGAGACATTGAAACTGACAAATTTGGTTAACAAGGGCTTCTCTGGCTTGTTCTTGCAACTGTCCCACCCATTTGAAATCATTTCAATGTAAGTGAGTTTTTAGTTTGATTTCACTGGTTTCAGGTACTGGGGTAAGCCAGCCTCACAATCTGCCTTCATTTAGCTCTCTTAACCTTGGGTAAATCCCTGAGAGGGTCTATTCATTAGTTTTCTTGTCTTTTTAGTGGTGATAATCCCGGAGCTTTCTGCTTTACAGGGATGAAGGCATGACAGGCTTTCTGCAAAGAACTTAGACAGTTATTAGCTAGTGACTCTTGCTCTAACCGTGTTCACACTTCCCAGGCTTGTACTTGTACTGGCCTCTAGGCTCCAGCCCCTTCTCTAAATAGTTGATTAAGCTTGCAAAGGGTAAGGTTCTGTCACTACCACTGCCCACAGCATTAGTAGTGACTGTCTGGCACACATCACTCTATAGCCTTTATAGTGTTTCTTTTCTAAAGATGTATTTTTATTTATGTGTACACCTGTGTGTCTGTGCCACCCATGTGAAGGTGCCAATGGGGACCAGAAAGGGACATCAGATCCCCTGGGGCTAGAGTTATGGGCATTGTGAGCGACTCACTTGTGGTAGAAAATGAGCGACTATTCTCTGAAGAACAGTGAGTGCCCTTAACTGCTGGGCCATCTCTCCAGCCCTTTCACAGTGTTTTCTGTGACATGCATTGTGCCAAATACTTTATATCTTTGTGTACATTTAATTTTTACTCAAACCCTGTTAGGTAGGTATAGCTATCCTCCATCTCAGTGAGGGTGGGGGCAGCAGGGATGGTTGGTTCCAGAACTCCAAGAATGCCAAATTGTAGAGTATTATTGATATATTATAGTGTTTCTAATAACCTGTATTCCTGCTCCCATGAACTTCAAATTATATCTAGATGATGTATAATTTCTAACACAATGTAAATGATATGAGAACAATTGCTATTCATGGAATAATGACAAACAATAAATATATACATACTCGGCACTGAATCATTTTTTTTTTTTACCAGTATTTTAATCTTGAACTGTTTGAATCTGTGGTTACAGATCCGATGTAAATGGTGGGCTGGCTATATAAAAATGTTTGCAGAGATGGAAACTGGGGTAAGATGACTCAAGAGAGGACGCAGATACAGGCAGTCTACTCTTAGTTTGTGCTCTGAAACAGGAACCTCAGGTGCCTCTGAAATCTACAGCCCCCGCACCTCGCACCCCTCCCGGCACAGCCTGGAACAGACCCGCTAAACATCTATACAACGAATAGTGCAGAGGACTATCTCAGGACATGCTAGCGCCTCGGAACTTGTTGGAGCTGGCTGAGCACTCACTTCAGCCCGCCTTTTGTAGCTACACTCAGCTTTTCTGAGCCCCAGGTCCACGTGTGATACGATTAATTTTAGCTCAGAGGAGACGGGGGATCATGATTCTCTTCTGTTGCCCTTCATTCTTGTCTGTGCTCTGCAGGCAGTGTTCATATTGCTTTTATTGTGAGTGTTATGTGCCAGAACATTTTTTTAAAAAGTTTTTTATGTAGATTTTTGTGTGTGAGTGTTTGCATGTGTGTATATGTGCCATGTCTGTACCTGGGAGGAAGAGGCTTTGGATGCCTTGGAATTGGAGTTACAGATGATTGCCGACTACCACTGGGAAACCCCAGGTCCCCTGCTAGGAAGGCAATTGCTGAGGGTCGTCCCAGCCCTGAATGCATCACTGTGGTGTTTGTAACCTTAGTACAGTTATTTGCTCTCGGCTTCCATTTAGATTGGTTATGTGAAGTCAAAAGGCAACCGGTTTATGCTATTGTGTTTTTATTGACTGGTGCAGTCAGTGGCCCTTGGAAAGAACCCTTGCCCCCTTACATCACACTTTGATGAGATTTAGAAAAAGATGCCCTCTCTGGCCAGATTTTGTACTGTAGGAATGATGTCTGCTGAGTAAATACCTCTGGGTAAAGAAAGGGCCTTTTTCTTTGGAGCACAACTTGGGACACAAGGCCACACTCTGCCCCAAGTATTCCTCGCCACTTGTGCACTCTGTGTAGTCCGCTGAAGGCACTCTGCTCATCAGTCACTTGGGAAATGTTTGTAGAATGGCAAGTGACCTGTGATACTTCCTCTTTTCCCATCTTGGACCCCCGTGGTGCTACCACTGAGCCAGGGAACTTTCCTAAAGCTGCTTTGTGGGCTGTGGAAGAGTCTTTGAGTGGCTTCATGGATGACAAAAGGTGAACCAGGAAACAGTCTCTCCAACCTAGGACAAAGTAGGTGGGCTTAGCAGGCTCAAACCTAAGAGTAGACCTCTAGGCTTTCTAGCCTTCACTTTGAAAATAGCCATAGATGCCCACACTGTGGCCCTTAAGCTTCCCCAGAGGCCACACTCTCTGGCCCAGGAAGCTTTTCTGTTAACTGCTGGCTTTAGCAGCAGCACAGACATTGGGTGACAGTATTACTTCTACAGTCTAAGTAGCCCTCAGATGAGGTGGCCACAGAGAGAGAATCATGACCATGTCATCTGATCATAGGCATTGCTACTTTTCTTTTACTTGTCATTTATGATAATCATTTTCCAGTTACAATAATTTTCTCTTAAGATTGCTAAGTGCTAAGTATTTGTTACAGAAAAGGTATTAAAGAATATAATTATCTTTCTTGGTCATAATTATTATAGATACTTACATATAATCTTTCAGTCTTTACACACACACACACACACACACACACACACACACACACACACACACATGCACGGAAGCCTCACTTCCCTTTGCTCATTGTATCTTGGAACAGCTTTGCAGCTTCGAGATTATGTCAATTTGTAGAAGTGATCAAGGGATCAGCAAACAGAAAGCATTATTCAGTTGTTAGGGATGGGGTGAGATTATGCCTTGAGTTCCATGGGTATGCCCTTCTAGCCTGTCATTCCTGAAACAAACTTGCTGTAGTCTGAGTCTCTCTCTGATGCCAAATGTGCAATACACAAAGGGCCTGCATCCCAGGACATTGGCTGAACCCAGCACATTATGTTCTATCTTTATGATGAAATACAGATTTCAAATTAAAAGGAAAATCTCTTCCTTTCAGAAGGTTGCAAAAGATGATACTTACCAAAGGGGGGGTGGTGGTGCAGAATCCAGCTGGTTAAATTTAGGGCGCTGAAAGAGGTCCAATTGGCAGATAGTCCCTGGCCCCAGGCCCACAGAGTTTTCATTTGATTGTGCACTGGATACATTTTCATTCATTTTAAGCCCATGCCTTTCAGGATTTTGTTCCTCAGAGTCAGGCAAACTAGTATCAATAGCTCTCTGGGCCCCCATCAAATGACTTGATTTACTTAAGTGGTCTATTTTACTATTCCTGTAAGGAGGGATGTATATTTGCTGATGCATTTCTGAGAATTCTTGGGCAAAGGAATGCTGGGATTCTGACCATTTCTGTCCTTGGTAGCCTTTCTGGAACTGGAGGATGTTGGGTGAAGCAGTGAGTGCCAAGCTCTGAGAAGACGCCACACAGGAGACCTGGCTCGACACCTACTTCTGACACTGACATAATGGGTTCAGCTGTGGCCAAGTTTCCTAACTGCCAGGGCCCTTCATTTCCTCACTTGAAGAAAATGGGGGTAATCATTTCTCCTCCAACTCTCTCCTGGAGATGTTGGATAAGTAATGACCTCATCGGTGGGTTTGAATTTCAGCTGCACATTGATATCACCTGAGGAGGTGGTGACAATAGTTTGACTAGTCTCCAGTCTGAACAACACCATAGTCCATGGGCACAGAACCTGAGCCTTAATACACACAGGCAGGCACACATGTACACATATGCACGCACGCACACACGCATGCACACATACCCTCCGATTATGTTGCACAAGGAAGGTTGGAGACTGTTGAACGTCACAGAATATTTTGATGGGAGGCTTGAGAAATCTGTCATGAGAAAAGATTGAAACTTCCCGCTTTGCATGACCATTGCCATTATTTATACAGTGTCACCTGAAGAGAGGCAAGGCAATGAACGTCACGTTTTAGGTGGAAACCAAAAACCATCCTCGTATTTCCATGTACACTGAATTTCTAAGAATGCCCCACCCTGCGGATTTCTGCAGGATAATGTTTTCCCTCTCTGTGGTCCACTTACTATAGTTCACCTTTCCCTTCTCTACGCAATTGTGTTTAGGATAGGTGGCTTCACCCTTCTCCTTTCTATGCTAGAGTGCCATGGAATTGATGAGTTCTGGGCTGTAGTTTGAAAGGTTGAACTAACGGTGTGTTTTTGAGAAACAGTCTCACCAGAACATCGAATGCTTGTCCCCCACATCTCCAGGAGTCCGCTGACACATACAGTAGACACTGCCACCTACAGAGCATCTCCACTTTGTCACCCTCCTATGCCTTTATTTGTAGGCAGCAGGGCTTTCTTGGTTCTGTGCCCATCTTTTCTTGGGTGAGTCAGAGCCTCCCATAGATCTTATGCATAGTCTCCTCTTTCTCACATCGGATTTCTGCAGCAAACTTAATGCACACTGGTAATTGAATTATATATAGTTGATTAAAGGCCTTCCGTAGCAAAAATACAAGTAGTTACTATAGCAGTAGGATTGTGTCAGGGGTTACTCCATGTTCCTGGCATTGCAGAGATGAAAAGAGAGCTCTCTGTGTTCTGACCAGTCCCTCCTCTCCTACGATGTCTAGGCATCACTGGGATATTGTGCTGTGATAAGACTGTTTTTATGAGCTATAAGCTAGTCTCAGCTTCTCTTTTTGTCCAGCACTGGCTTGCAATTGCTTCTGTTTGCTGGGATGCGGCTTTAGGCGAGAGCTCAAGGCTCCTGGTTTGTGCTTAGGACATAATGTGAAACAGTCAAACTGATCCATCTGCACTGATTCCTTCTGCCTGAATCATTGCTGTGAGGCTTAGAAGGTTTGGGGAAACTTGGACTGGAAGAGAATGTGTTCCTGGAGCTCCTTCTGTGTTTCCTCTGATTTCCGTTTAACCTTTTCAGGGGTCTTGTTTCAACTTTCTTTAACTTTGACTCTGGCACAAAGCCACATATATATTCAGCTTTCTTGAAAAGATTTTCCTTCATTAACCAATGAAAATTGAATGTGTTTGTGGTATATAGTATGATGTTTTTATATGTGTATACATTGCAGAACAGCCAAATCAGATCTTCCATATAATATTTGATCACACTCTTGGGATTTTGTTCTTTTTATTTAATTTCTAAAGCAGTCTTGGAAGAAAAAGATTATCATTTCCACTATTTATAGGGATAGAGCAGAGACTTGGATTAGCAAGGGAATTTCCATGGCTCCTGAACATCTGGGACTTGAACCCGGGTGTTTGGATTCTGAGTTAGGCGCCCCTCTTGTGCACAGACTGTGTATGTTTGTGACAACATTGATGATCCTTGTTTCCCCAAGACTCAGGACAGCTTGGCAAAGAGCGTGCCCTATGCCATGCATGAGCCTGGCAAGGGTTAACATGGGGCTCCCACCACATGCCTCCCATCCAAGAAATTAGCTGGGCTTTGCCAGACCAGTCAAATCCAAAAGCTGTTCCTTTGGTACTTAGGCTTGGCTAAGGCTGCTGTAATTGACCAACATGTCAAGTCTCCCCTAGTGCTGGAGACAGAGTCAGGATGGGAAAAGAGTCTTGGGGGAAAGATAGTTCTACCTCTCCTGACTTATGCTCGGTGGGGATTTGAGAACATCCTTGCCCAGACAGCTGTCTGGGCTCCATGACGATAGGCATCCTGAGTAAATACTCTGATAGACTAAACACACGGTGCCCATGTTGGCTGGGAAGCAGCAGTCAGGGAGTGGGCTCCGTGTAGTCCCTGGGGCAGCAGCCTAGCTTGTTAGCCATCACCATCCCAGAAGGCTGGCCTGGACAGAGATCTTTCGCTTGGGGCTTGTGCACTACCCTCGATGTTAATGTGAGCTTTCTGAGAAATATAATTTCTGTTCTGACCTCCATGCCCTGTTGTTATAGAGAATGCAGACATAAAGCAATTCTTGAAATGGCAGAAAGCAATTGCGTCTAATGGGGGGTACCTCTGCCAAGGAAAACATGCTTAGCTTTAAAGCATTCCCACACAAACAGGCACATTTGAAAACTACTCCTGGATCTGCCTTGGAGTATGAGCGCTTTTCTGTGTCCTTTAGTAACCTCTAATGCATGCACCAGCCAGCTCTATGCAGACCCCCCACAGACTGTGACAGAGGTAGACCGGCAGATGGGAAGTGACAGCTGAGACCTGTGTGAACTAGTATCAGCTAGAGAACCTTCCGGGGGCTGAGGTAGGGAGATTTACAATGGGAGCAGATTCCGTAGACTATAATGTCCCACTTCCATCTGTTACACTGCAGAATGTGAGCCCCTGTTGGGTCTTGAACTCTTGGCCCTTCTGTTAGGTGATACCAGTGACTAAGCAGCATGTCATTCAACCTTCAGAAGTTTGCATTAGGAGATAGACAATCTGTCTTCCAAATGCTTGTGGACAGATTCTACTTAGAAATAATAATACCATGTTGGTAACAATTGCAGTCATTATGTGTGTTTATAATATGCCAGGAGTAAGTACTTTCCCTAAATTATCTCCTTCTGCCCCTCCCAGGAATTCTGCAAGATGAGTTCTCTTATCTCTACTTGACAGAGAAAGCTGCATCACAGAGTGGTAGATAATTTGTAAAAGGTCACACACGCTACAATTAATCCTCTCAGCCTGAGCAAGATGACCCATTGAGATAACCAAGAAAACATTAGTTTGCAATTATATTTATTTTAATCTCATCCTTTATATATTTTATTTATGTAAAATTTATACAGTATGTGCTATGATGGTACAGAACTGTATTGTGTAGTTTCTGAATAAGTAAATACACACATAATAGAAACTTGTGGTCAAATATTGCTTATTGGTAGTACAAACTTGGGGAGTACTTTGAAGTTCAGTTGAAAGGAAAATCTCTTTTCCTGATGAGTGGCTAATATTAATAATACCATAGGAAATTTGATTACTTCAGTGTGTGTAGGACCCTTGAAGGCACATAATTTTGTCTGCTTGCTCATCACCAGCTACCCAAACCAGGCTTCACTATAGAAGATGATAATAAGGTTTGGAACCTAGTTGGGCATAGAATCCTTTAAGTAGAATGTGTTTCCCCCAAGTTCACGTGTTGAAACCCTAACCCTAATCCTAATATGACAGTCTTAGGACTTGGAGGAGTTTGGAGGTGACACGGGACTGTGGAATTCTTATGTGTAGAATTAGCTCATAAAGACATCTCAGGAAGCTCCCTTGGCCCTTTCCTCATCTCTCTGTGACTAAATATATAGTTTACCAGACCCTGTCCCTGACCACACCTCAATATTATTCGTTCCAGCCTTTAGATTGTGAGAAATAAATTTCTGTTTTCCATAAGTCTCAGAGTCTGTCACCATGGACAGTGAATAGGTTATCACCATTGCAGTATTGGGATACATCCAACAACATGGCACAGTATGTTTAATGGTCATCCTTCATAAGCAGTACAGTGTTTGGTATGCTGGGAGGAATGGGCGTGAGTGCCCGCTGCCTTCCTCTTACACATAGCGCCCTTAACTGACAGTAGGACCCAGTGCTTTCTCCGAGGTAAGAGCTGGGACTCAGGAGCATGGAAGGGAGAGAGAACTGTAGCAGTAAATGAAATCAGGTCTATGTGTGGTATCACAAAGGGATTTTTCCCTGATTATCTGCTCATGCAAGGACACACTTCCATACTCCACCTCTGCATGTGGTGCTATCAAAGAGGCGGGTTTTGAGCCTGGTTGCGGGTAAATTGGGAGAAGAAAAGTTGCCAGAAATATTTGCCACCCAAACCCACTTGTTTTATTCTTCTGCTCATTTAAAAATACAC
Organism: Ondatra zibethicus; assembly: GCA_004026605.1. Taxonomy (NCBI): domain Eukaryota; kingdom Metazoa; phylum Chordata; class Mammalia; order Rodentia; family Cricetidae; genus Ondatra; species Ondatra zibethicus. Next base: position 156,420 of record PVIU01000019.1, on the reverse strand, counting down.
GAGCTGATTCTTTGAGTGCCCATGCATCTCGCCTGAGCTCACACACTGGGCATTCTGACAAGGCTGCTGTTCTTCCTAAGCCACACCCCTGCCCTGAGCTGGGCGTCACTCTCAGGATGTGTGTAGTCTCAGCCAAAGCTGGAACTCTTCCAGGTGCTAGGGCTTGGAGATCCACTCTCTCAGTGACCAGTCTGGTTCTCCCAAATTTGGACTATTTCCAGAAATGCTTAAGTTTCTCAAAATAGATAAGCTGGGGATTTATGGCCCATTGGGTTTTGTTGTTGTTGTTTTCTTCTTCTTTTTTTTAAAATACTCAGTTTGGCCAATACCTTATGGGAGAGTTTGAGGAAAAGAAAATTAGTTTTGTGGCCTGGGCAGATCTAGGAAGAAGAGTTTCAGTTTTCATTAGACAATGCATGTAAACTTGGACCTATTTTCCGAGTCAGCCCAGTTGTTTTCTCCTTTGTTCTATAAATGCCCGGAAGACGTCTTCTTCAGTTCTGGAGTTTCTTAGAATGCCAGCCATGTCCAAACCTGACTGTGTATCAGAATCCCGTGGAGTGTCTGCTCAGATGCTGGATGCCCTTGCCAGACTCTACATATTCAGACGAGCCTGACTCCAGCTCCCACCTTCAGCAATCTCTGCATATGGACATGAGAGCAGTCAGAGTTTTGAAGCCAGTGGACTAGAAGAGAGTAATATGTGTAAGTCAAACCTGCAAGGCTTAAACTATTTCAAAATAATGAAGGAAGCAAAAATTGGCATTTAAAGTTCATCTGCACACTTCAGTCAACAGGGCAAGATCTCCAGTCGTTATATCAAAGCATGATGAAATATAATGAAAAGCTTTCATGGGATAGTCTCCCTAAATTTACTAGAAAGTTCTAGTCTCCCCAAAATAACATGTCAAGTAAATCCCTAAACTTTGCATCGTTTGTGAGAAGAACTTTCTTCTAGGCATGTGACTGAACTTTTTCTTTAAAATCTAGAGGAACTTAGTGAAGGCCAGTATGATTCATTGTCTTTGGTCATTAGCCATAGAACCAGCATGGCTTACTTTCCCAGAGGTTGCAGAGAAGCAGGCAAGAGAGGGTCAGTTAATTTACCGAGTTCCTTTGCCCTGATCCTATTTATCATCTGGGCGCTCATAGAATGTAGGAGGTGGCTGCTGAACCCTTCGTACTGCACTGCAAATCCTTTTTTAGCATGGCTGTGCGACAAACATTGCTCCAGGCAGGCTGCACCATTGAACCAGACCAAGTCTTTATGAGCCGACATTCTTGTGGTAAAGACAGACAATAAACAAGTAAATGAAATACTAATAAAGAACATGTCAGTTCGTGATAAGTGATATGAAGAACGTACCGGATCATGGAAGGGACTTGTAGAGAACTCACCTCGGGGATGAGAACAGACCCTTAGCTGGCAAGGCAAGTGCCACCTGTTGGGGAGAGAGAGAGAGAGAGAGAGAGAGAGAGAGAGAGAGAGAGAGAGAGAGAGAAAGAGAGAGAGAGAGAGAGAGAAAGTGTGTTTCTCAGAGGACTGAAGGGAACAGAACATGAGCACAAGTGTTGGCCAGAGAGAGAAGAGAGTGATGTTCTTTGCTGTGCTTGGCACAGCCTCTCCAGGGCCCTGGGAACAGTCTAAGCTATTTTCTGTTTAGATTTTTTTTCTCAAACTCATACTTCACCCACCTATTGGCTCCTGGTTCTTGATGGTCAGGCCCTATAAAACTCCCGTCTGCCCTGGGAATGATGTCCGAAGGCCCTGAGGAAAGACGAGCATGTTGTATTTGAAGACTTTAAAGAAATAAAAGTAGGCCTGTGGTCAACATGCTGCGTGGTCACTCATTTGCATTAGTTTCTTGAGTATGAGGTTGCTCTTGTGAAGCACATGGTTTTCTGTCCTTTAATCTAGAGGAGACAAAGAGAACAAAGTGCAAAGTGCCAGGTGGCCATGGGGGACATGAAGCAAGCAGGGGGGATGTGGTTAGATACAGAGTCTGAGGGTGGAACCTGCGTGCTTGCTCTTGTATAAGGAATAGACAGAGAAGTTCCTCAAGCTCTTGTGAGACCTGAGATCTGGAGGGTGATGCATAAGAACAACATTCCAGACAGTAGAAAGCTGAACCTGCTACTGGAGGGCTCAGGCTTCATTCTAAGGGTAATAAGCATACTTTTGACACTAGGTACTTTTAAAGTCTAAGTAAAGAAAAAGCACTGGATAGCTAAGGCCTCAAAGCTGGCTTTGGGTTGGCCATGGAATGGTCCAGTAGAACAGAAATCTTGCAGAAGAGCAAGGGCCACTATAGGAGCAAATGATGAGCATTGCTGGTCTAGAGTCCTTCTTGGGACACAGGACTAGGAATGGGGTTCCAAAGTCCAGTTTGCCTAAGTCATGGAAAGCCTAGAGGGCAGGCCAGATAAGCTTGATATTAATAAATATGAACTCCCAGTTTCCATAAATCTGCAGTAATCCAAAATTTCTAGGGGTAGTCCAAAATGTCTCTCTGGTTGGAGAGAACAGTGATGAAGAGTGGCAGAGGATTTGGCATGGAGCCAGACTGCGTATTCCCTCTCAAGTGCTGCATGAAGGAGTGATTGTAAAGATCTGAGCTCCTGTCCAAAGCTACATTGCATAGGAGGTAACTACATGGCTTTTGCTGGAATGATATTCTGTTTGGATAAGGAAGAGAACAGTGGAATTCTGAGGGTCTAGTCTTTAGCTCTGAATTGGGAGAATGAAAATGACAGAGGAAACTGTGATTTACTAATGTTGATAGAGTGAGTGCTAGGAAGGCATCCATCCTTCCTTCCATCCTTCCTTCCATCTATCCTTCTATCCATCCTTCCATCCGGCCATCTATACATCCATCCATCCGTCCATCATTTCATCCAATAGTTTATTGAAGCTCCAAGGTGCTACTTACAAGCTATATGACCTGAGCAATGTTTATTTGGTTTCCCAGACTCTGTTAATAATGACAACACCTGCCTTAGTCATGGTTGTGATTAGAAATAATATGTGCTCATGCTCAAGCCAGGGTTTGGGACTTAGATGCTCAATGCATGGCAACTCCTACTGAGTTTTGGTAAGCCGGGGCACTTTAAGCAGAAAGTTGTTACCATTCAGTAAGATGTGCCTCAACGAGGCCTTCTTTAGGGTGACGGTGAGGGTCTATAGGGGATTTTCTTACAAGTGTTTACTAATACTCTTTCAAAAATTTTATTAGCATGCAAGGAATTCAATTTTGTTTTTTAGATAAAATTCATCTTTGTTGTTTTCTTACCTCCCCTCTCCCCGTCCCCCTCCCTTCCTTGCGTCCCTCCACTCCACATAGCCTTCTGTGTACTTTCATGTCACGTGTAATCTTTTGTTTTTTCTCCCTTTTCAGTACCTCTTGTTTCCCTCTCCTGGCCTCCTCTCTCTCAGTCTAGATGACAGTTTGAGATCTTGAAGGTATATTATGGGTAGTACTTGCAAGCTGAAGAAGAAGGTTGACTCAAAGATAACAAGGAAGTTTTAAGCACAGAGAATATGAAATTAGATTCTCTACCTAAAAGAGAGGGATATAGAAGGAAGTGTACTGGGAAATAAGTCTCAGTTTAAGTTGAAACTGTGGTAGTTGCCAAGTGGAAATAACCTTTAGATTTCTGGATATGATGTGTTTCAAGAGTAAGATCTGAGCTAAGCTCACAACTTAATATAATCATGACTACTGTGGTGTAAAAGAGTATAAATTTGGTCGCCATAAAGACTCCAGATAGAATTGGCTTATAAGAGGTGAGAGCATAAGCTATTGAAAGGGCTTTTTAGATTCCCATCCCATGCTCCACCTTACCAAATATAAGTGAAGTCAGGATGGTTGTGTCAGTATGCCTATATCCCACCCACAGAAAAAGGAAATAGAGTAGAGAGAGACCACACTAATCCCCTTCAAGAGCCGGACATGGTCACATGATCACACTTAGCAGAAAGAGAGGCTGGTTAAGGGGTCTACATTCTAAGTTATGATTCTGTTGTCTTGGAAGAGGAAGAGAGCTGGTATCCTGGCCTTCCAGTGGCCTTAGCCACACACAGAGTTAAGTAAAGATCTGAGGTTGGGTGAGGCACAGCCAAAAAGACTGCCACAGAGCTGGGATGGCTCAGCTTAGTAACAAATTTGAGAATATAAAAAACCAGACGTAGTGGCAGGCCCTTGTAATCCTAGTTCTTGGGTAAGTGGAGACAGGTGGATTCCTGGGGCTTGCTGTTCAGATAGAGACCTTATCTCAAAACAAAAATAACAACAGCAACAACAAAATACAAACACAAAAAATAAAATCAAGGTTGATGTCTGGCCTTTACACACAAAACATTACACACATGTGAATATAAGCACACACACACACAAAGAGAGAGAACATGCAATGGGGGTGATTAGAGTCAGGTAAGACTGTTAAGGCAGAGGAGGGGCCCAGGAAGGGTAGTCATACACAAAAGATACATAGTTGGAACAGGCTGCTGAAGGCTGTGCACCAGAGATGTGGACAGACGGAACAGACACTCTAGAGTCCGAAAGACTTGTCTCTGGTGACTAATAGCTTAGGTACAGTCTAGCTTGCAGAAGCCATGGGTGTGGGACAAGCAGAGATGGTGCGCCTGGGTCACACTGGAAAGGGTTAGCAGACAGAAGGACCTCGGAAGAAGGCAGAACCCGAGGGCTGCCGGGCTAAGTGAAATTTAGTTCACGTCTGAAAGGGTTTGATGATACTAATTTACTCTTTTATTTTTTTTTAATTGGAAAGAGGCTTTTAAAACAAAACAAAACAAAACAAAAATCCTCTTAAGTAAAAGGAGTGGATCCTTTTGGGGAGTTAGCTAATGTGTGCATAAATTTTTTTCTTTGGCAGGTTTTTTTTTTTAAATTCTCCTCTTTCAGATAATCTTATCTCAATTTGGAATCAGAAATCTTATTTATAGCTTTTCTGGAGAGAATTATTTTGAGGGGGCAGATTCTTTGCCCTTTGGACTTACTTTCTTTTTAAAAGCAGATAAGTTATCCCTCCTTTTTCTCAGGAAAGACAGTTGAAATATTAATTTAAAAACAATGATTGTACGCTGAAAGGGAACATAAATCAAAGCAGGCAGCATACTTTCAGCTGCCTCCTGTTTTATGGGCTTTTTCTCCTTTGTTTTGTGGAGGGACTCTAGACGTTCCAACTTCATCTTCCCATGAGGACTAGATAGGAACTTATCAACTAATACCCCAGCTCTGCCCCTGGCACTGACCTAGATGAGGGCTTGGCACTCAAGACTTGGGAAAGCCTACAAGCACTCTTAGTTATTGGAGTCATTGCAGGGGACACCCTGAGACAGATGCCATCATACATATAGCCTCGTGCTGGAGTTTGCCAGCTTCCTCAGGACAACCTTATGTCTTGCTGTTGCCTTAGCTCATCCACGAAGTATGGGCACTGGCACTCTAAGCTTGTCAGTGACAAAGTCTGGCTTCGAAGGCCATCTGACTCTGTAGCCTATGTCTGTGTGCTTAGCCTACGATTATCTCTACAAAGCTCTGGCCATGGAGTGCTGTTTGGAGAGAAAGAGTAAGCACTGCCCCAGGGTACCCCATGACTTCCTTCTGTTCTGCAGCCTGACCCCATGGCTTGTGTTGGTCATGGTGTCCTGCACCGGTGCCTGGCCAGGGCACTGCAGCCTGAGGTTCAAAGGACAGATGGGCCTCTTTAAGCCTCTTCTAACATCTGATCTGAGCAAAGAGTGCTGACATTCTGTACCTGCCTGTGGACTACCAGGGGTGAGTTCCTATATGGGCATGGAGACCTTGCAGGATATTTGGCTCCTCTCAGTGGGTTTACAACCAGCATCCAAAACACACATCTTATTCCTAATGCACTCAGGGACTCACTGACAGAGGCTCAGAGCTCAGCCCTCATGAAGCTGAAAAGAAACGTGAGCATAACCAGGGCCTGCCAAAACAGTAGGCCTTGATTCCTCTTGGAGCTCCAGAATCTAATTTCTACAGCAACAAGACTGAATGAGTTAACTTAAGTGAAGGGTTCGTTAGGGTTCCCAACATGTGGCAAGCGTCAGTAAGCGCTTTCTGTTCTTTATTATCCGATGGGCCTAAGGTGGCAGCCTGGATTCCACCCCAGCCATCTTTAGTCCAGCTCACACAGTGGATCTGAGGGGGCTGCCTAGTTTTCTTTAATTTATTTTGTGAGTTGTCCATAATGACCCTGATGTCTCATGTGTGGAAAAGGCTTGTGGAACCAACGCTTCTGAAGATCACGTTGTTGAGACTTATTTTCAAATGTTGTAATGCAATAGACAGCTATGGTGAAAGAACTCAATGCTGATTAACGAGCATCGAGTAAGAAATAGATCTTCCTTTTCTTCCCCCAGTTCTCCGTTCCATTTTTGAAATGACAAAATCATTCTTGGATACCCTTTCAAAACCGAAACCCAGTTCCCACGCAGATTTAACGGAGTTGCAAACATTGCCTCACGGATATTCTCACATGGAATGTGGTTTTTGTTAAGCCTCATTCATGTTGGGGTGAGCCAGTGGAAGCAGGAAGGAGTCCTGGACCCAGGCCCTGGCCTCTGAACCCCCGACAGGGCCTGGTGTCTATTAAAGGAGCTTGTGACTAGTGAGTCTGTAGGAGGCCTAGAGTTGGAAGCCTCGCTGAAGTTATCTGCGGTGAAAAGTGTGGCTAATGTCCACTGTCACTGGCAGTTCCTTCTGGTTTCCCGACAAAGCTTGGACTGACTTGCTCATGGGAGTGTCTTGTAGCTTTATCTCATTGCAGGACCTTTGCATGTGGAGTTCTCATGCCCCTCTCAAATTGTTCATGTTGCAGGCAGGTGAGGCTTTCTCCTTCACAGTTCTCCTTCCCTCAGTGTCTAGAATATCAGTTCAGTGTAGGGATGTAGATCAAAGATGCCAACAAGTCTCCCAGCCCCAACTCGCATTTTCCTAGGGTACAGGAGATGAGGCTCCATACCCATCCTTACATCCCATTCTGTTCTAGTCCCCCTTAGTGACTTAAGGTCAAATGGCCGATGGGCAGGAATGGGACAGCACACTGGTTGCAGGTCTTTACAATCTACCCACTCTACAAGTCTGTCTGTCAGTCTGACCATGTGTTTGTTCATGCATTTTCATTTGATTCCAGTGTTGGGACTTACCATCACTGATGGCCAATCCTCACTGGCCTTCCATCACAGGGCTTTCCGGAACACCTTAGACCATCTCGTGGCTTTAATGGCTTTTGTTGCAGCACTCTATCAAGTTTCCTTGACTTGTTTGCTCATGAATTGACATAGATTTATCTATGGTTATGTAAGTATGGCTGGAAAACACCCCATAGTCCCTGTCTGTGTTTTCTTCCCTCTTCCATGGAAATTCCTTTGCTCATCACCAAACATGCAAGCAAGCAAGCAAACAAGGAAGCAACCAATCAATCAATCAATCAATCAAGCAAGCAAGCAAGCAAGCAAGCAAGCAAGCAAGCAGCAGTATACCAGTTAAGAAGGCTGCCTTCCTCATGGATCTCCTTGCTGCTCTCTAGTCCTCTTTTACATCTGTAAATCTTCCTCTACAGTTTTGACACCAGAGCCCTGGAGTTATAATTTTAGGAGAAGGAACACCAATAACAGGAGGATAATGTTCATATTGCCCAGGACACATTTTTTTTCTTTAAGTGCATGCTCTGAGTCCCAAGGGAAAGAAACACATTTTCAGAAAGAATTGATATTTCTTCTAAACCCAAGTTGAGTAGCTCCCACAGTTTAATATTTTACTCTCTTACATAGAAAAGGTTGGGATGCAGGTAGCTGTGTGGAACTCTCTGGGGACATCTGTGAAATCTTTGGGATGCACTTGGCTTTCTGCTTCATCTACATCTATGTAGTTTCCACTCTCAAGGTAACAAAAATGACATCTGTCATGTCAGCATTCCAGGTGTGGAAAGGTAGAGTGGTATAGGACACATGAGGCGTGTGCCAACTTGCCACCTGCTGTTGATGGAAGGCCACTTGTTTGTTCCCGGCTGCCCAGACTCAAAATAACCACACAGAAACTGTATTAATGAAATCACTGCTTGGCCTATTAGCTCTAGATTCTTATTGGCTAGCTCTTACATCTTAATTTAACCCATTTCTATTAATCTGTGTATTGCCACGTGGCTATGGCTTACTGGCAAGGTTCTGGAGCATCTGTCTGCTGTGGGCAGCTATGTGGCATCTCTCAACTCTGCCTTCTTTCTCCCAGAATTCAGTTTAGTTCACCCCTGCTACTCCCTGCCTAGCTCTACTCTGCCCTATCACAGGCCAAGCCAGCTTCTTTATTCATTAACCAATAAAAACAACACATATACAGAAGGAATTCCCACACCAACCTGCCTTTGTAGCAGCATCTATGGAATCCCAAATAGTATTGACTTTATAGCTTAATGATCAGAGCTTGGGCACATGGTCACATTAGCTGTACCTAGACACAGTATCACCCTTAATAAAACTGGGGTGTGGTTAATAAATAACAAAAATCTAAGCCAATACAGAGTAGCTGCTCTGTCTCATGTGATTTGACCTGTGGTTTGCATTTCTCATTTCCCTGAGAGCTCCCACATCTGGAACAGGACAGAGTATAAAGTAGCTCGAGTTTATCTCTGTACCTCCCAACATCTGAGTTCCAGCCTCCTGCCTCCCAGTTTCTGTAATAAATTCTTGATTCTGAGTGAGCAGGGATAACAGCATTCAACCAGAACTTAGAAATATACCATAGTAAGTACTCACGGGCTCTTTTGCCCAGTCGTTCCTTCAAAGCTTCCCTGCTCCAAGTGCCCTCTTTGCTAGGCAGCATGATTCCCTACGCAGGAGGTGGGCATTCCTAGCTGATCTGCCCCAGCTTCTGTTGCTATCATCGTCTTTCTCTGTGCAGTCTCTCCTCTAGCTAGGCTTAATCCCCTTCCTTAAATCCATCATGACCTCAGGCAGCACATCGTCATCTCCCTGCCTTATTCACAGACCTATCCCTGGCACAGAAAATCTCACTTGACATGACACAATTGACAAGAGCTAGCACAGGTAGGCTCCTTCTGAGGTTGCAAAGTCCCACGAGTGCTGTGCTTAATGGCGTTGGTTCCAGCCTTCACCCTCGGACCTGGGTGGGTTCTTGGAGGGCAGAAAAGTGAATTTCGCACTAGCCTCTCTCCTTGAAGACAGGTCCCAGAAAACATATCTCTGGTGGAGATGGAGCCCAGGTACCCTGTAATGAAGACGCCTCCCACCTTCCTCACAGTGCAAAGCCTGCTTGCAGTCACTGATATATTAAACTTCTCCACAGCAGCCACTCCGTGGTCACAGCCATCATCGGAGAAGGACCTAGTTTGTGCAGCTGAAGGGTCTCTTGAGACACTGCCAGTCACTTGAATAAAATGCTGGGCTTTGTCTAATGGTTTATTTTCACATAGGAACAGGTCCTTGGCGCTAATCCTATTTGAGTCCTGGGCTCTGCGGAGCAGAAAGATGAGCCAGAGACCTCAGGTTTCATTTGTTGTTGAAGTTTGACCAGACATTTGGTGTAAGTGTGTGTCGTGCATGACTTTACTTAAGTAATTAACATTCCTGTCAAGGCTCTGTAAAGGGTCCTATGTTACTGAGTCCCTCCAAAGGCCACTTTAAACCTTTGAACTCCCAGCCTGTCTCTCATTGCCAATTGCAATACGCTTAAGTTTCATTTTTAAAAAAAAGTACAAAAAAAGAATTTGATTTTTTTGGGAGAAATATTTATTATTAAGAGAACTAACCTTGGAAAGTAAGGTGATTTCAAAATAAAAAGAGTAAGTACAAAATGTCATGCGTGAATAGTTGGGCAAGGAAATGTCTAAAAATACTTTTTAAGTTAGGAGAAAGGAAGAGTGCGGGTGAATCTGACAATAGTCTTCACATATTTGGGGACCGGCATGAGAGTAAACAGATCAGCTCACCGAAGGACTGAGCGTTTTCTTTCTCTTCCCCTTCCTTCCGCTTCCTTCCTCTTTGTTACCCACCTTCCCGTGCCTGTGAACGCCTTTCCTCCATTCTTTTCTTCTTTCAGCTTCTTCTCAGGGTTGTTCAGAGCATAAGGCCCTATGGAAGGAGAAGATGAAGCTCATTTGCTAAGAGACAGCTCTTGAATGACTGAACGAAGGTGTGGATGCTATCACAAGGTGATGTGGAGGATGAGAGACCGAGTCTGGAGGGGACCAAGCCAGGAGTATGTCTGTTTGTGGAGGTCATGTGATCCCAGGAGCTGATGGTAGACAGCTGCGGGGAGGAGGCAGCAGTCAAGAAAAGTCTTCCTGGACTTAGTGATGATGTAGCTGCATCCCAAAGAGTAGTCTGATGAAGGGATGGGGAAAGCGCCTTGAGTGCAATACGCAGCAAAGCCTGGAAGCTAGTGTCGGGGTACAGGCTGTGACCCCAAACTCTCTCTACTTTGTCTGTGGCAAAGCTTGGAGAAGAAGGGATGGGGGATAATGCTGGGCAAGGTTGGAGGTGGGGTGCATGGCAATAGGCTTTGCCTGGAAGGCTAGGACACTGGGGGATTTGAAACAGGAGGGCGGCTTTGGTGGGTGTGTGGACAGTGGCTTTGGAGGAGGAGAGAAAACACTTTTCAGTAGATTAGAAGAAGGACTGAGAGGATTGGATGGAAGCTAAACTTGGGTATTTACAGTAGAGACTGGGTTTGAAAAGAACTGGGATGTGGACCTGAAAGGTTTCCTTGACTCGATAGAAGATGCTGCCATGTCCGTTAGACTGTGGATTTCTTAGTAACTGATGCAATGCACTATCTCCAATCCTGCATCAGTACCTAGTACCTACAGTGGCTTAATTTTTTTAGTAACAATTGCTTAATGAGGATTTATTTAAGAAGTTATTTAATTGTAGCAGCCTACACATCATATTTGTGGGAGCACTAGTTGCCTTTCAATATCTATTTCTCTTTTAGAAAAAGAACGCCGACTTGAAACTGATTTTGTTGCTTCATTTCCCAGCATCCTCATAGAGATGTGATGTCACTGTGTGACCTAGTTGTTTTCTTTAATTTATTTATTTTTTTATTGATTTTTATTGAGCTCTTCATTTTTCTATGTTCCCCTTCCTGCCGCTCCCCTCCCCTTCAACCTTCTCCCAAGATCCCCATGCTCCCAATTTACTCAGGAGATCTTGTCTTTTTCTACTTCCTGTGACTTAGTTGTTATCTGGAAGTTCAAGAAAGTCTGCTGCTGCACCTGCCTCCTTTTTGCTGTTTGAAATGCAAACACTGGTGGTTTCCATGGTGGGGGTGGGAGAGCAGAACAGGGGAAGTCTTCCCCTTCTGGTTGTAAGGCTGCCTACCAGTCCTAGATTGCTTTGAGCAAGAAACATACTTCTACTGCAGCTGCCTCTTTAGAGTTTAACATTCTGGAGCAATGTAGCTAAACCTACTCCCAGAAGTACCTAGAAATTGCTTTTATGTACACAGCCTCCTTTGACATTAACCGCACTCCTGTGTACTGTTAAATCATCCATATCAGACAGGGAAAGAAACTAAGACTCCTAAGCTTCGTTTGATTTCCTTACTCTAAATGCCACTCGGGTCTCCTGACAGTTCAGCCTTCCTTTCTGCCAGGCGACAACAGATGCGGGCCACACTGAGTCACCTGAACCTGGCCGTTTTCACATACTCGCTTTGGGTTGAATTTCATGGTACTTATTTAACATCTTATGGCTTCCCTGGGATAAGTAAACCAATTCCATCTATTGTGTCTGTACACATGTGCACACACGCACGCACACACAGAGAGCTGGCCCTCCATGTCTGTTAACCACCTGTGTATAAAAAACATACTCATCCTGTGATGGTTGGGCCTGTACTGTTATAAAACATGTGGTGACACCATTCTGCACTTTAATAATTATTTATATAGCATTTGTGTTGTCTTGGGAAGAGTGGGTAGCAGAGATGCTTCAAAGAGGAAAGAGATTCATAGGCCGTTTGCAACTATGTCACACTTTTTGTAAGGGTCTTGCACATCTCTGCCTTATAATATTATCCACAATGGTGCCCTAGGATGCTGAGGACCAGTTGTACATATAAAAAATAGACAGTTGAACATTGTGATGATCCCAGTATTTGAAGGCTAGGCAGGAGGATTATAAATTTGAGGCCAGTCTGGACTACTTAGGAGTTCAAGGTTGACTCAGATGGCATCGTGAGACCCTTAGACACATAAACAACCTGACACAGCAGTCCTAACACAGTTCATTTCATCAAGTATTTGTTGAAATCTTATTGAGCTCTCAGGCTGTACCGAGTGCAGAAGTGAAGCCATCACACCTGACACCGTAAGGGCTTATGCTGGCTTTTGAGAGTTCAGAAGAATTTCTTTACCTTCTAATTATACAGGGATGGTGTGCTAAAGAAGGCATGAATTAGCCAGGCTATTCAGAGAAAGCCCACATGCCCTCAGCAATGGTGCCTTCTGATCATATGCCCGTGGAGCCTGGTGTCTCTGACAGATGGGATATGATGTAGCTCTTAGTTCTGTCTGCTGCCTGGCTCTTCTCACCTGTTGTGTCTAAGCACCTTGCTATGGGGCTAGCGGCATGGCCTAAAGCTTTGGCAACTGTTTGGACCTTAAGTGGCTCATCCGTTGAAAACGGAAAGGGACTTCTTAAAGGGTTCACTTAGGCATTAACTTTCTCCATGCCTTTATGCAACAGGTACAGGCAGCAGAAAGCTCTAGGGCTTACCACTACTATTTTACAAGCACTTTCAAATGTGTGACATATAACAATGATTTTATTCTTTCAACTCTGCAAATTAGGAGTATATGTATTTTATAGATGAAGCCACTGAAGTTCAAAGTTACAATCTTTACTTGAACTTAGCACAGTGGGTGTGTAGGCGTGTTGAACTCAAATCCATCCAGCTCAGTATGGCTCTAAAGTTCCCCATTGGGATCTCCTGTTGCCTTGGGTAGTTTCTGATCTAGATACTCATAGCACATTCCTACTGAGCCTTACCGCAGGGTCAGACTACCTAGCTCCTCAGCACTCACTCACAGCGAGAATGGCAATCACTGGCAGATTATTATCATGAATGGTGGTTCCATGCAAATGTTGGTAGTAATTGTAGCAAGCTTTCTTGTTGGACTATCTTTGGATTGCCAGCCCCCAAATAATGATGTGGAGAATTATTATTAATTATGAAAGCTTGGCCTTAGCTTGTATTTTTTTTCCAACTTGTTCTTATAACTTAATTAGCCCATATTTCTAATCTATGTTCTGCCTAGTGACTTGGTTACCCCTCCTCAGTAGGGCATGTCTGACTTGCTCTAAGTCTGTTGGCAAAATTCACACACCTAGATTCCTCCTTTTCCTCTCTGCTCCCCTTCCCCCCCCCCCGGAAATCCCACTTATCCGCTCCTGCCTAGCGATTGGCTGTTAAGGTCTTTATTAAACCAATCACAGCAATACATCATCACACTGTGTACAAATATCCCACAACAATGTTCTTACATTTAGCATTTTCTTGATATCACATTTGCTTGAGGAAATGGCCCGTTGTGTTAACTTAAGAAAGCAAACTGCAGTTTGTATTATTCTCTTTGTAAAAAAGACAAAAACCCCGCCTTCAATTTTCAGAACCAAGCAATGGATGGGCCCTGCTCATCAGAGTCTTTCACAGCTGCTCTTAGAACCTCTGAGAATTAGACTTGCTTGGAGAGACTTTTATTCTCTTTTGCAATTATTACCTCATTCAGTATAATCCTTAATACTTTACTTCCTGGGTCTTGAGGCTCAGGGATGGTGAGATCATTACATATGAGGGACAGTCCCTTTTAGGAGACTATTGGGTTTCAGATTAGTTGACCAAATAGCAAGTTGATCTTGAGATCTTGAAGCACAGTTGAGTGACAGTGGTTGAAGCAACCATGCTACAGAGGGTTTGGAGTCAGAGTTAGAGTCCAACTTGTTATCTCCTACTGTGAGACCTTGGACAAGTCACCAAACCCTTCACAACCCCTTAATACAGTATATGAGGGTCCTTGGCTGTGATGAGGGCTAAATCCTATGCTGGAGTCTGAATGCATTACCTGCCACCAAATGCCGGACATCTGTCACTCACAATCCCTTATTCCGTTCTTCATATTCTACCATGCAGTGTCTCAAGTGTGATTAAAACCAATAATCTCCTTTCTAAGTCATGAAACAGGCAAGCATGAAATGAACAGCAATTGGAGACGCTGCCCCACTGGTTCTGTTACCCAGAACTGTCAGAGCAACGGCCAGAATCCGCTTCATTAAACGTCAAGCTGTGCGTGTCGAGCCTGTGCCACCAGGTCTGTGCATGCTGCCCGCACAGACGGCAGGGCACACCCAGCCCGGCATGTTGACTTAGTCATCACCATGGCATTTAATGAGAACAGCCTGTTCTATGCTAAAGCTTCAACTTTTGCATAGGATAATTTGATGCCAAGGTCTATATCATTCTTGCTGGCCAATCTAGTAGAGGAAATACAGTCAGTTTACCTCAGGTCTTCACCAAGCCAGCTAGGCTGAGGTGACATTTTAGACTAAAAGAACAAAAAGCCTGAGTAAGTCTCTTAGGGTGTTTGTCTCCAGGTTCAGCCCAACAGGTCCAATCCAGAATCTTTGGATTCCTTTTGATGTTGTTTGCCATTTTGTGTTGACTTGGTTATTGTGTTCTGTTTTATTTTGGGTCCTTTTGTTGTTGTTTGGTTGATTCTGAAAACGTATCAGTAGAGAAATTAAATAAAACTGTTTTCTCTTTTATTTCTTGAATTACATATGGCAAGGCTAACTAGAAAGTGACCTAACATTGAACCGATGAGGTTGAAATGTTCTCACTGCAGGGCCGTTTCATAGACCAGATGCTACTGCCTGCCAGGGAGCCTGCCCTTCACATCTGTTTTCCAATGACCTTTGTGCTCCAAAATCATATGGTTGCTGTCTCCTTGGATTAGGTGATGCCTCATCTGATTGGAGTCTCTAGATCTCTGTGAGATGGTATTCAGCTACATGAGGTTTTAGATTTTCTAGAATTAGATCCTAGGGGGACTTGCTGCTGTTTAGGAGAAGCTCGGCCTAAAGGAATTGCTCTAATTAAAGGGCTTGGAATGGTACTGGTTGCACAGGAAGCACTCAGCAAGTGTAGCCATCCCAGTGGTGTTGATTATCCTGCTATCTTGTGGAACTGGGCAGGTCAGTTCTCTAATCCTCTACCCAACTGTCGGGACGAGTATAAGACATTTCCATTCCGTCTTGAGAAATGATATCATGAGATCCCAGGCTGGCAAAAGAGTTGGTACGTGACATAGTGAAACTATTTTACAGAGGAAAATAGATAGGGTTCCTTGTAACTCCTGTCAGTCATTCTCTGGAACTTCGTCCGCCTTTTGTGCTCACTCGCCATTTCCAGGATTTGATTCAGTACCCAGCATGTGGGAGACTTTCCGTTAGCATTGAGCTCACCTAAAATGATCTTCCTAGTCTTCAATCTGCAATTTACTATTTATGACACTTTATTACTAGAATTAGTGATAAAATCAGCTTCATTTTGGCTCCTTCATTCATGATTGGAAAGGGTAGTGAAGCTGTAAGATGTCAGAAGCCCTTGTGACATTTGGGTGCCCGTAAACTGGCAGTGTGCTGCAGCATTTTATGTCCTGTACTTGAACTCTTTCTATTGTGATAAAGGCTATGACCAAAAGCAATTTGGGCAAAATAAGAGTTTATTTGACTTATGCATACCAATTGCAGTCCATCATTGAGAGAAGCCAAGGCAGAATGAAAGAGGACAGGAATCTGGAAACAGGAGCAGAGACCCCAGGGGAATGCTATTTACTGGCTTGCTCCCCATAGCTGGTTCAGCTTGCTTTTTTGACGCAACCAAAGACCATCTACCATGGAGTAGCAGTGGGATGGGCCCTTCCACATCACCCAAGAAACTGCTCCACCCCAGATTTGCCTACAAATCAATCTGATGGAAATACGTTCTCAGTTGAGACTCCATCTTCTCCAATGACCCTAGCTTGTGTCGACTGGATTTTAAGAATGCAACCAGCACCTGTCCAGGTGGCAATATGAAAACAGAGTATAGATTGCCACAAGGTATCCTGAAAACTGAATTAGAGAAGGAAGTTTCAGAAGCATCCCTTAGAAATGATGCATGAGTTTCTGTTTGCTTCATGTTGTTCTCTAAAGACTTCAGAAATTAGTGGGAATCTCTCAAGGGAGACTCTCTCTCCTCTCTTCTTCCCCTTCACTGTGTGTGTGTGTGTGTGCACGCACACATGCATGCATGCATACATATGTACATGTGCACATGCATAGTTTAGCATCTATTTATAATTTACAGGTAGAATGGCAAGAATATTTTCTATCCAATCAAGGAAGGTAAATATTTGCTTTGTGGTGGAGATATTTAAGACAGAGACTCTCAGTGTAATCCAAATTGCTCTCGAACTCATGAACTTCCTGCCTCAGCTTCCTGAGTACTGAGATTGGAAGCATGCATGACCACACATACCTAATAGCCAGTAACTCACTTTGTGGAATCTGTTCTAGAGATGTGTTTGAGAATCTACATAACAATTTGTCAAATGAAAAAGTTATTAGTAACATGCTATTATTTCTGGTGCCAAAAATGAATAAACAATAATAAAAACAATAAATGCAATGTCAGCTATTTGAAAGTTCATATTGAAGTAGAGGAAATAACCCCAAATGGTTGTATATTTCTAGATTTTGAGATAATAAAATATTCTTATTCTCTTGTTGACATTTCTTTAAGGGATTTGGAGGGCAGGCAATGAGTATTTTCATATGAGAAACTACATTTAAAATCTTAAACTTTTCTTACAGTAGATTTTGTTCTACTGACTAATAGAAACATCAGCACTAATTTCCCTGTGGCACAAAAAAATGTCATGCCAGAACGGAGAGGACTCATTGGATTCCCTCCCCAAGTTTGTTTTTTTGCACCTCGTAGTTCAGGGCGTGACAGGAGGGCCTGCTCTGGTACATAGTGCTAACTATGTACCACTGAGCTACATGCTGGGCTTCTTGTCTGCAGCCCTGTAGTTTCATGAGAAAGAGATAATTTATGTGCAGCTCATGCTTTCTTTTCCTGTCCCATAGATTCTCTCATCTCTCATGGTTGGATTTTTCTCTTGAATCTCAAAATGTCACCTGGACGTGGGTTGTCATTGTTGTCTCCTTGATGCCTGAGCATGACTAACAGGGTGATTTCCCATCTTCCCATCCTCAGGGTCTTTCTGAGCTACAAACTCATACAGCCAGTTGTCAGACAGTATTCTCTGGGGATCTTAACAGCCGCCTAAAATTCCTGACTAGTCCAAAACTGAACTCTGTGTCACTCCTGCGCCCAAACCAACTGTTCATCCTATATTGCTTGCCTCTGTAGATAGCTTGATTATTGCCCATTGTCTGAGCCATTCCTACATTCAGTCTCTTGGAACATGTAGTTGTACTGAGTTCCCTCTTCCATGGATATGGTTTATTGTTTCTTTCTTTCCTAATCTTCCTTCCCAGGCTCTGTTGCTGCTAATAATTTCTCCCATCCCAATAAAAACCTGTTCCTGATTGAAATGGTAGGCTTGCCCACCGTCTACGTAGCAGATCTATTTGGATGCCCTCTGTTCTCCAAGGGCACTGAAGTCCCTCTCATCTCATCCTACTGGTTTCTGTACTCTCGGAGTCTGCCTCATTCCTTAAATCAAGCTAAAGTCCTCTCTTTATTTCCATAAGATATTCGGCTTCTTTTATGATTGTATAGAGACACATCCTTGTCTAAAATGTTCCTCTTTTCATCTTCCTTCCTCGTCTCTTTCATCAACTATCTGGACCATCTTATTTCATTCTTTAGATCGGGATTCATCTGTTACTTCCTCAGAGGGTGTTTCTTGAACTCCCATGTCTAGGTTGAATACTGAGCTGATTAATTTTAACTCTCAACTTGACACAACCTAGAATCGCCAAGTATCAACGGAAGAATTGCCTGGATCAGACTGGCCCACTGCAGTCTGAGGACCAACTCAGACTGAGATGGGAAGACTCAGCTTGAACAGAGTGGTACCTTTCCTAGGCGAGGCCTGAGGGTGTCAGAGTGAAGAGAGTCCGCTGAGCACAGCAGCACTCAAGCAGGCATCGTGGGTACATTTGTTTCTCTCTGCCCTTGACTGTGGACGCGGTCTGACAATTGTCTCAAACTCCTGCCTCTGTGGCCTCTCTGAAACAATGCCTGAACCTGTGATTGTAAACCAAACAAACCTTTTGTCCTCTGTTGCCTCTGGTCAGTGTGTTGGAATCACAGTGACAGAAATGAAGCTGAAAAAATACCACCTCTCTATTTCACACTGCCAGGGCTGTTTTCCTTCACCCCAAGACATTGTACTCCATTAGGACAGGGCCCTTCACAGTTGGTGTTTCTAGACTCTAGGGCAGTAATAGATAGTTGTAGGTACTTAGTAAATATTGATGAAAAGGGATTTTTGTTTCTTTAGGTTACATTAATCTGCCACAATGATAAGTTTATAATAACTAGCAATTGATGAAGAATAATAATGACTTATATTGTTGCTTTATTCCTTCCTGGGACTGTAGTTGGACCTTTTCATCAGGACTGCCAGGTCACAAATAATTGCATGGGAACTTATTATTATGAAAGCTCGGTGGATAGCTTAGGCTTGTTTCTAACTAGGTCTTATAACTTTAATTAACCTGTTTCTATTAACTTGCTTTCTGCCTCGTGGCTTTATTACCACATATCCACAGTGCTCATCTTGCCTGTTCTGCATTTCATGGTGTCTACACCCTTCCTTTTCCCAGCTTTCCTCTGGAAATCTTGCTTAACTATTGGCTGTTCAGCTCCTTATTAAACCAATCAGAGTGGCACATATTCCCAGTCTACAGAAACATTATTTCACAACATGGGGCCAAGCACTGCATGTGATTCTTTCTTAGGAAGTTCTTCAACTTCGCTGATCAATTGATAACAGCTGGCACCTCCTCTAATCTCTAGACCCTGCTTGGATGTGCCAAAACTCTAAGGTTATTCACATTTAAAAAAAGAAAATCTAAAACATGAATAAAAACAAGCAGGCCTTCCATGCAAGACTGTGGCCAGAAAAGGGGAGTGACCAAATAAGAGTAACTGCTGGCATTCACTGAGATGTTTTTTCATGGAAACATTTTCTAACGTCCTAACATGCATAAGTTTGTCCCAACAATGTTATAAATTGAATATAATCATTTTCATTGTCCACATGAGAAATCAGAGATCCAGAGTCATGGCCAGTTTGTGGACACAACAGAGAATGGAGAAGCAGCTTGGGGAGTCAGTCAAATTCCACATACCCACTGCCTCATTTCATGAACTATAAGGAACATTGAGCTCTAGCCAACAAGGCTATTGAGTTGTCCTTAACTTCCCCTCTTCCTCTTCTCCCTTCCCCTCCCTTAGACATTGTCTTCCAGTTGCTCTGGGATCCAGTCTAGTCTGATCTCACTCTTATTTCTAGAGTAGATGTATATATTCTTCATGAAAGGCAGCATAGTGACTTAAAAGTAGTCTCCAAATTCAGAGCCTGTGCTCAAACCACAGCTCTGCCACTTAGATCATACTTGACTTCAGGCAATATTTCCCACGCCATCCCCATCTATCCAATGCAGACAATGATACTACAGAACCACAGACTGTTACATGGGGCTAATGTGTGCTGCACGCAAAACAAGACTTGGCTGGAAACAAGCACAGTTTGCACCCGTAGTTTTGCAGTTCGAGATAATCCTATTAATGTTTGCTCAATGCAGTATTCAGGTGTGTTAGTTCCAGGGTAACTAATGAGGTGCTGTAGAAACCTACCCATTTTTTCATCTCACGTGAACTTTAAATATGCACCCTGTATAAAATATAACTCTGGAGGATAGAAATAAATCACCTGCAAAACCTCACATGAAAGCTGCTCATGAATCACGTAAAAGTGGGGCCAAGTGTAAAGATGGCGTACAGATTGGGTTAAAGCCCTCCTTGTGAGCTCCTAATGAGGGACTCTGGAAGGGCCGGTCTTGCAGTGTGTGTGGTCACCGGAATCAGGCTCTTTATCTACCTGAAGCATGTGAGTGGGAGGAACTGACGGAGGCTCAGAGCTTGTCAGCAGATGGTGAAGCCTTTGCTCTCAGATTCAGCCAGAGGCTGGGAAGAACTACACCACGGTGTCGCCATTCCCAGCAGCCATGGTTTTCTCCTCAACTCTGGCCCATTTGTTTTGCTTATAATTTCCTAACCCACGTATCAGTAGAACCTGACCATGTGTCTCAAGGTCCCCAGGTTACAAGGCATTTCCTTCTTGAAGCTATTTCTGAGTCCCCTAACTGCCTGCATCTTCCATCTTTGGGCAATGCTCACGTCTCATGACTGCCTGCATCTTCCATCTTTGGGCTATGCTAACCTCTCATGTTTATCTTGGAGCTTGTTGTTAGTGTTTTTACTGGGTGTTTGCCCTGACTCTGGGCTCCCAAACACCATATATTTTCAATTCCATTCTTTCACTTAACCCCTAATACAGTTCTGTGAGTCCAGTTTTCCCATATTCACTTTCCTGACAGGTAACCAAGGATCAAGTGAAGTTTGCTGCAGGTGCAGAGCCACAGCAGAGGGGCTGCAGAGATGGCTTAGCAGTTAAGATTACTGACCGCTATTCTAGAAGACACATGTTTATTTCCCAGCATTCACATGGTGGCTCACAATCTTCTGTAACTCTAGGCCCAGGGGATCCAGTACCCTCTTCTGACCTACTTAGGTACCATTTGAGAGGTATACAGATAGATTAAGCAAAACATTTGTGTGTGTGTATGTGTGTGTGTACATATATTCTATTTTTAAAAAATATTTATACACATAAAATGAAATCTCATAGGAAAAATTTTAAAAAACAAAGCCAAGGCAGATTCCAATCCTGGAATCCTTTACTCAAGGCTTCCTCTCTGAAGTCCGCTGTCATATGCTGCTCAATCTCATATCTCTATACGGTTTCTAGATATTTGGTTCAATACTTTTTTATATTCACTCAGCTTCTTTATTGATCCAGCAAAACAGTATGTCTCAGACACTCACATTAAAAAGTATATAGATATCTACAGAAGGAATTAAGGTGGCATTTTAATGACATTTTGGCCTACCTTAGCCTGTAATAGAGTTCACAAACCCTGATGTCAGCAAGGGCAGGCAGCAACAGTGATGTCAGCAAGGGCAGGCAGCAACAGTGATGTCAGCAAGGGCAGGCAGCAACAGTGATGTCATCAAGGGTAGGCAGCAACAGTGATGTCAGCAAGGGCAGGAAGCAACAGTGATGTCAGCAAGGGCAGGCAGCAACAGTGATGTCAGCAAGGGCAGGCAGCAACAGACAAACAATGAAGAAGGCTGAGCAGGACCCACTGAGGGATGGTGAAGCCTCCTTCCAGCAGATGTGCTCATCTGCCCAGTGGAAGTGACCACCAGTTAACTACTGGTTGTTTGATGCTGCGTTGGAGTACAAGCTTTGTATTATAGCTTTTTTTTTTCAAGGAAGGGAGAAAATTTAAGTTTGGAATTATTTGTACTATTTCTTTATAGTCAAGTTTTCAAAACTATCTTAGTTTTTAAAAGAAGACCGAAAAATCTAAAGAACATGTGGTTTGTGTGGTTACTATGTGTCACATTGAAAAGCTGCAGGCCAAACTGATGTGCTGCCCACAAGGTCTATATTTTCAAGGTAGAAAAGCCGGCACTATGGAGCAGTAAAGCCATCCTTTCTCCTCTTGGTCCTCATAAGCCAGGATGTAGGTGTCACTGGCCTGGAGGCTGGCCTAACTTTGCAGCTATTCCGGTGTCACTTCTGACCCCATTTGTCCCACTTCCTTCCTATCCTGCCAGAGATGACTGACCTGTATCCTTCCCACAGAGTTCCATGCTCTGGATCCTACTAATTCAGATGGCCAACTTTGTTTCAATGAGTTAAGGTGCACAGATGGCAGAAAGCCAATGTAGCCCTTGGCCTGTCCAGTATATTTACGTCTTTGTGGCCTTGGGAAGCCCTATCCCTGAGCAGGTGGTATCAGTGAGAGCGCAGTTCTATCCTGGGGCCTCTTGCCAGGTCCTGGAGGAAGTTAGAGGTTAGGAAAGACTTTATCAAACATCTACAGAAACAGAATTCATGATGGCCTATTGGGAATTCTCTTCTTAGTGATTTAGTGACTACAAATAAATAGAACTATTGTTCTTTGAAACTATAATGATTGGTTATTGTTGAGGGATATTTGATCACACTGTGAAAATGTGTTGCTGTTTTATCCTTGCCTGCCTGGGCACCTTGTAATTGGTTTAATAAAGAGCTGAATGGCCAATAGCTAGACAAGAGAGGATAGGTGGAACATCTAGAGGATAAGAACTTGGGGAGAAATCTGAGAGATGGGGAATTCACCAGAGAAACGCTGAGAAAATTAGACGTACGGTGTGGAGGAAAATAAATGAGTCACGTGGCAAAACATAGATTAATATAAATGGGTTAATTTAAGTTATAACAGCTAGTTGGGAACAAGCCTAAGCTAAAGCCAAGCTTTCATAATTGTAAGAAATCTCTATGTCATTATTTACGAGCTGGTTGTCCAAAGAAAGCCTGGCAGCAGGTGAATGACCACTATGCTTGTATCAGTGTATCATAGCTCTGATATTGGCCCATGCTAGCTTGAGGTGCGGTTTAAGAACTATCAGCACCAAGTTTACTGGATGTTTTCAAGACTGCCAGTGTGTCTCTTTCCTTGGTGTGTCATCGAAGGTTCTGGGGTCATTATGGATCACTGCCCAATCTTATTACTCATATAGATATTGTATGACCAAGCCATATCCAAAGCCTGGCTATTAAGTTGTCCCTGATGTCCAATTCCATGTCTTTGACCTGGAGCAGAAGTAGGTGAATTGTCACTCTGTGGCCTATGTGGTCAGATGGATATGAACGCCAGGGCTCTTTCTGAGCCCGGGGGGTAACTCCGTAGTTGTGCTGAGCACACAGTAAACATTATGGCAAAGTTGGCTTCCATATTCCAGTTCACCTCCACCTTTTCCATGTCATCTGTGTCAACAGAGTTGTTTTGTGCTGGGACTGACAGGCTTCAGACAGGCATCTTGGCTGCCTCTGGGAAGCCCCGGGGTCCAGTGGCCATGTTTCTAGTGGCCCATCTCACCATGTCCATCTTCATCTACATCATTGTTATGTGAATACAAAAACATGTAAGGGATGCCCTTGCAGGGACAAGTTCAAGTGCTCTGATTACCAGAAGAAGATCTATCTCTCAAAACCTGGCACTTCACCAAGTTTAGCGCAGATGAGTTTAAAGACCTAGCAGCTAAGAAGTGGTTTATTCCCAGCGGTTATGGGGTCATCAGATATATCCCTAGTCATGATGCCCTGGACACACAGTAGATTTGTAAGGGCTTTCACTGTGATTAGTCAAACGTGTTTGCTAATAAATTTAATCTCCCTTCTATTGAAAAAAAATGAGTCAATTTCTGAGTTTCACCCCTGGTTCTCTAATCCAGAAGTATGGTTTCTGGAATGTTCTTTTTAAAAATTACTATGCAGTTTTACCAATTTCCCTCCATTCTCCTTCCTTCCTCTGGCAACTCCTTTCCTACTGTCATGCTCCCTCTCAAGTTCCTAGTCTCTTCTTTCATCGTCTGTGTGTGTGCACATGGGCACCAATATATAGATTCAGTGTTGTTTTCAGAGTTTACCGCTTGGTATTAGATAACCAATGAGGAGGCTCTTCCGGGGGGGGGCTGCTTCCACTCCCAGCATCCTTTAGTTGCCTGGAGTTCTTTATTTAGGGGTGGGGCCCTGCGAGATTGCCCCCTTCCATGTTAGCATGTCTGTTGGTAGAATCTCAGGAGTTTCTGGTCATCGTGTTCAATCTGTACCACGTGGCGAGGGAAGCAAAGACCTTATTATTCCATCTGCTATATTCCTCTTGCAATGTGCCTGTGAGGTGCTGGATAATTTCTCAGTGTGTTGAGTGAGCATCACTCTTTCCAAAGGATGTTTAGGGCACTACATGGATAAATTTTTTTTTTAATTTCAAAGGTGTTTTTTGGTTTAACTTCCATACAGCATTTGTGTGTTTCATTAACTCTCTAACTCATAATTTTGTGAGTTACTTTGCTTAATAGCCAGATTTATTTAAGTAAAAACTGTGAATCAATTTAGGAAAGAATAATAAAGAAATCTTAGCTCCAGAAATAAAAACTGTAGAGTGTAAGCAGCTGATATTTGGGAAGCATTTAGATGGCTGAAGAGTTTCTGAGTAAGGGCTGAAGATGAATTAAGGTGGAATTAAGTTCTTCCTGGCCATGTGCCCTTGGGTACATATCTTCTCTTAGCCTGAGTTTCACTTTCAGAATAATGAAAGTATTTAAAAGCCAGTTTTAATGATGTTGGGCTGTGGTGAAAGTCCTTTGAGAAAATATAAATGAAAAAGTGTGTTCTGAGCAGTCAGGAAATATTGTTGAATGTGAACATTACTGGACTCTCCCTGAAAATTTAATTGAACATGCATGTTTCATGTGGACAATACGTGATCCTCCCCAGAATGTTAGAAATATGAGCTGCTATTTTCTCATTCCTCTCTCTGCATTTACCAGATAATAGGGGGGGAGAACAGTGAATGGAGTGTGAATATTTGGCTTCTAGAGTTTGAGTCTGCACTACCTCCAAAGAGACAAATCCTGGCTCACTGTGCTCCAGTTTTATAAGCTGTAAAGTGAGTTTGAACTAACAGGCTTTCCAAGGCTCTCCCCAGCCCAGCATCCGATTTGTTCCCGTGCTCATTCCCCATCACCTGTAACACATGGAAACTCTCAGAACACGTGTTTAATAGCATTGCAGGTACACTACGCTAGGGTCACCCAGCGGACTGATTCGCTTTCAGGCCTTTATGTGGCAATGCAAATGGACGAGGAAACAAAAAACCAGAAGATACTAGACACAGGAAATCTGGAGCCTCCTAAGCTAGAGATAGCTCCCAAAAGAATAAAGGTTGCTTCTCTCTTTTAGCACCATAATTCGGCAGTGTTGTGCAGCTCACAATGGGGTCACACCAACGTTAGATTGGAGCTCGAGACATAACTAGTTGCATCTGTTTCCTGCGCTAATAGAAGTGGTGATGACTCTGTATTCTTCAAGCTGATCTTCAGGCTCTGACAAAATGAATTACTTGCTGACATGGCGTGGTTACCTGGTGGAGAGCTCCGGGAGACAGTTTCTCTCAGTTAATCAGCTGTCCAGAAATGTTTTTCTCATGCTGGAAGTATAAAACAGAAAAATGGGATACTGAACTTGCTGAACACACACGAAGTGGTGCCATGGTGTCCCCACCCTGTGCCAAAGCAAATTTCTGAGCCTTATGTAATTTCTCTTTGGCTGTGAGGTCTCATGATCCTGTCTGAGGTTGATACAGTGGGCTTCGCCTTAGCCAGATCCTGCCCAGCCCTCCCTTGGTGGGTGACATCTTGTAGGCATTAGGGACCCATGATGGTGATTGACGAGAAAAACTTGTATCACTTCAGCTCATATCCAGTGTCTGGTCATCTCTGCAAATTCGTGCTGGGGGCAGGGATTGCTAAAAAAGATACTGTTTATTGGCAGCAGAGTAAGTCACAACTTCCAAAGGCACGTTCGTTCATTTGGAAAATATTTGTGATCATTCCCTGGGCCAATAGCACTATGGGGAATTTTTTAAAAATGTATTTTATATGGTTTAAAAAATTATATGATAGGGATTTTGCTCTTGAGGAATTTACAGCTCTTTGGTGCATCAGGGCGCGGGAGGGACTTGTTTGCAAGTTGAAGAATCAGACAGTGTGGCGGTAGTAAGGGTGTCAGGGGATAATGTCATGGAGGTTGACACATGGTAGGTGGCAGTGCCTAAACTTTCCCTCTTCTTGATGGAGAAACTGAAAGGCAGAAAAGAAGAGGAGACTAGCCAGGAGTGGGAAGGCTGGAGGCTTGAATCTGAGGCCCTTTGCACAATGTCTATAATGCTTTGTCAAGATATTTGCACTTTGATGAAACCATAGATATTAGAGGAGAAAGGTGGCTCAGAAAAAAGAGAGAGAGAGAGAGAGAGAGAGAGGAGAGTGAAGGTGGGAGGGAGGGAGGAAGGAAGGAAAAGAAAAAAGAGAAAGGAAGAAAAGAAAGGAAATGCCAGTATTACTTCAGGAAATGGATAGAACCCACAGGACGCAATGACTTGGCTTAGTGAATGAAATGTGCATCTCTTGCCATTGGATGGCCATGTCCGAGATTGACTGGATGTGTGCACTGTTAGCTTTGAATATGGAATGTTTTTCATGGCCTCATGTTTTGAGCACTTGGCCCCGTCACATGGAGCTAGTTTGAAGAAATGATGAGTGGTGATAACTTGTCCTGGTTGCTACCTGCTTTCTCTGCTTCCTGGTCTGAGCCATGTGAACAGACACTCAACACACTGCCGCTGCCATGAACTGGGCCACTCTGCCATACTGGGTTGATATTCCTCTGAAGAGATGAGCTAAAATAAAGGATTTCTCACTTAAATTGTTTTTTTGTCTGGCTTTTTGGTCATAATAGCAAAACTGTTATTAAGATACGGTACTATAAAATGGTCATCAACTTCCACTGTTTGAGAGAAATTTCTAGAATATGGAAAATATAGATCCTGTATCATCGGTGTCATCTTTTGTCTTACTTTTTTCAACCATTTGATATATTGCTCATTATACCTAAGGGGGGGGGTATAAGAAACAAAGAGAGCAAGTTAGCGGCCATTCAGCAATTCTGAAAAAGCTCTCTTTTCTGACTATCCTCATCATTAAACTGGCCATATGGGATTTTTCACTAAATGAGGCAGTGCAATACATCCCCAGTTGTCTCCTGGGATGCGTCATCTTGCTCTATCAGTCAGTTTTGCGTCACTATAACAAATATCGAGACAACTAGCTTCATACAGAAAAGTGAAATAAGCTCTCAGTTTTCAAGGGCCAAGTCCAGCACCATGACTGCCAACTGCTTGCATCACAGGTGTGGTCCCTGGGCAGCAATTGCAGTATTGTACATAGAAGCGAGTGTTCACATCTTGAGCAGGAACCAGAGGAGACTGAGACCCAGAGATCTCATGATTCCCTTCTAGGCATGCCCCCACTGACCTAAGGCCATCCCACTAAACTTCACCTCTTAAAATTCCACAGCCCCTGCAAATAATGGGAATTCCACCACCCTTGGGAATCATACCATTATATGGATACTTAGGGTACACTCCAAGTATGCCCAACTTGATCTTCATTATTGTAATCCATCACTGTGTGGTTCTGTCTCATCTCTTCCTGCTTATGACACTCCTCTATTGCTCATATCTTTTTTTCTGCCCTCAGACTTTTAAGAGTGCTAACCTACAGGCTTGCAAGATCCTGCCTCTGTTGCTAATAATTGCTCTGTCCAACTTTCATATATCCAGCACCTCAGTCATTTCTCCTTCATCTTCCTGATGAGAACACGGAAATCTGGAGGTGCTCTTTGTCCATCTGGGGTGGGTGCACACTAGTTCTTCTGGTTAGTAGCTAGCTAAAATTCAACACCTAGAATCTTAACTTAATCTTTTAATTTTGCAAATAGAGAGGAGACATGAAAATGTCAGGACCAATCGTCTGTGCTAGTCACTGTATCAAGACACCCAAGAGAAACAGCTTAGGTGGAGGGGAGTTTGTTCTGGTTCATTGTTTCAGAGGCTTCAGTTGGTGTCACTGGAGCTAGGATTATAGCTGGGCAGAGCATCCTGTCAGGAAATGCGGAGCAGAGCAGGGCTGCACATCTTGTGGAGGCTGGGAAGCAGAGGGTCATAAGCAGGGTCCCAATATCCCCTCCCAACGCCCACCCTGGTGGCATCACTCCATTTCACCAGGTCCCACCTCCTAAAGGTTCCCATAATAGTGTCACAGGCTGGTGACCAAAAGTGTAGTATCGGCCCTCAGGAATATTTAAGATCTTGGTTGGCAGTCTTCCTCCATCTGCTTCTCACAAATGATTTACCACGATCATGGTGCATGTGTGTGAAAGTTCAGAGAAGGTTGAGGTTTCCCAGGAAAGGCTATGCGACATCTCTCTATGACCGAGTTGTTATCTCTCCTTGCTTGGAGTGGGATCCCGGGCCATATTCTGAAAGGAACACTCAGTGAGAAGAAAGCTACAGCATTCACATGCCCAGGGGTAGACTGCACCTGAGGGTTGATCTCATTTCTTAAAAGCCAATTGTCCTGGAACTCTTTGCCTAGACGGAGAGCCTCTCCTGGTCCACAGGAGTGGAAAGACATGGATGACAGGCAAGGCATTCCAGCCATCAGCGTTAGGCTTGTCTTGGAGAGCAAAGGTCCTCGGCATAGAAGAGGGGGGATCCTGGGCCATCAGAGACTCATACCAAGTTCCCTGCTCTGGTGCACCTAGTTGCTACTTCCGTTCAGGTCACGCATACACCTGCCATCCCTTCCTTTGCAACCTGTGCCCTGAACAAAAACACACTTTGCCTGCTGTGTTCTAAGTATTTGGATCCCACTGCCATCCTTTTGATTTTCTCTTTGTAAAGATATCCTGTCATAGTAGCAAATAAAACTAAAACTAAACTATAAAATGAGTAATTAGAATGTGAAGCGAATAA
Organism: Ondatra zibethicus; assembly: GCA_004026605.1. NCBI lineage: Eukaryota > Metazoa > Chordata > Mammalia > Rodentia > Cricetidae > Ondatra > Ondatra zibethicus. The sequence goes on along the minus strand of PVIU01000019.1, from coordinate 127,625 downwards.
CAATACCGGTAACCAGTGGTAAGCGCCTTTTTAGCTGCCTGTCAGGTATCATCTCAACGGATGCTCTGCAGAACCTAAATTACTGCCCTCATTGCCAGTGAAGGAGACCAAGCTTGGAAAGGTTGTGAAAACTCAGCTAGAAGAGTGGGGAGCAGGGAACAGGACCCTATTCTGTTTCCCTTCAGAGCTCGAGATTCCTTCTACTTGACCACATTGCCTATAAAACGAGGATGGTAATAGCAGTTGCAAGGCTGGCTTTGCAGGCCTGCGGCGAGGATCAAATGAGACAGTAATTGGGAAAGCACTTTAGAAATTGCAAAGCACTATATAAATATATGGTATTATTCTAATGTGTCACTGGCCTACAAAAACACTGCTCAAGCATTGCGTTTAAGGGAAGGCACACCAGCCCATTATTCAATAAGATAACACCACATGTGAGCCTTTTATCATCCAAAGAATGTTTATGAAGTCCACAAAAGCCAAGCCATTAGGAAGGTTTTGTTTTCTGGGTAGACTCAGCAAACTTGGAGCCGGCTCAAGAAGTCTTTAAACAGTCAGGAAGTTAAAATGAAGAGAAGCGTTTAGTGTCAGAGAATTAAATGTTCTTTCATGGACTCCGGGAGTTGAAAATATACAACGTTTGATAAGTTAGACGGTTCCTCGGAGAGTCTTTCAAGTGGTGAATGGGGATCCCATTGGCACAAACGGGAGTTGTAACAGTGATGTCAAACGATGACAGTAATTTTCAGCAGGGTAAAGTGGGAGCATTGGCTGTCCGATCAGACTTCTGGTTTCCCTGGGACCTGAGTAAATGGCTTCATCTTTATGTGCCCTGGTTATCTTATGGGTAAATGGGAATAAAAATAGCACCTACCCTGTAAGGCATTTGTAATGGTCCCATGAGTCACCAGAACTGAGCCTGGCACATAGCAAGGCATTGGTAAAAGTTACTTCATGCCATTGTTATGCTTTGCACAGCCCACAAAATATTCCTGAATAGCACAAGAATTGAAGGGTAGTGCCAAAGGCAGCTGAAATCATTCAGGGCCTCGCATATGCAATGCAAGTGCTCCGAGCTCATGATGCACTTCTTGTGTGACTTTTCCTGGGGACATATGAGCAAATGTGGGCTCGCTTCAGATAGGGAACCAGCAGCAGACCAAAGTGAGGATTCCACAAAGTCCAACTTGGTGAGTATATTGAGGTTACTACAAGAACATTGACAGTGTTGGAATCTCCTCTCCCTCAGCCCCTGTAACTGTTTTCTGAGTCTGTAACCTTGAGGAGCTCCAGGCTCTCTACAACTTGGGATATTGTTTACTGTTTGCTGAGCCTCACGAGCCTCCCTCTAGGAAGCAAAGCTTCCATTTGGAGCCCGTCTCTACCAGACAGCATTGTCGTCTCCTCTTAGCAATAGAAGACTTTGTCACTGGTGGAGACACTCGTGTCCAGAGACTGTGTGATGATCTGAATTGTTTTTAAAAGTTTCCTCTTTCTTTACTTTCCCCCCAAACTCCTATTGCTCAGTGGTTAGTTGCGGGTCCTCCATCCATGGATGTGCTACTGAAAATCGGGTATCAAATACATTTCCACTCTACTAAGACACAAGCTGCAAGGGTGAGAGCCCCCCGCCCGAAGCCATGCCTAGGACTGCTGAGCCTGGCTTTCCACACCTTTCAGGGCTCTGGAAGTCATCAGTGCTTACTCCCCCTGATGGAAGTGCTTTGCATTGGGTTTTAGAGAAATAATCAGTGTGGCAGAAGAACAGCACTGGCATTGCACAATCCATCAGGGGTCCTGTCTGCAGCTGGGCTGATTTAGATGACATCATGTAAACGGAGACTGCTCATTAATTTCCTGGCCACCCAGACCCGAATAATGACGCAGAAACTATATTAATTACAACACTGTTCATCCAATAGCTTAGGCATATTCCTAGCTAGCTCTTACATCTTATATTAACCCATTTCTATTAATCTGTGTATTGCCACAAGGCTGTGGCTTACAGGGTAAGGTTCTGTTGTGGCTTCTTCTCCTTCAGCAGCTACATGGCATCTCTGTGACTCTACCTACTCTCTCTCTATAACTCTGTTTGGATTTCCTGCCTGGCTTTACTCTGGTAAGTCATTGACTGAAACAGCTTTATCCATTATCTAATAAAAGCAACACATACACAGAAGGCCATCCCACATCAGCATCACCTGCTCTGTAGTAGTAAAGCTTCCCTTAACTCTGTTACTCTGGAGAAGAAGTTCTCGGTCTTCAGGATTAGTAGATTAGAAGTGTAGCTTTTGAAGTCTCACAGTCTTGGTCCGGATCTGTCATTAAGTGACTGTATGACTTTCCACTGAAGTTAATTCCTCAGAACCACAGTTTTCATACTTACGAAGTGATGCTTCCTTGCTAGTCGCTGTAATGATCAAATAAGAAAGGGTGACTCTCTGGCACCTGTACTTTATAGAACAAAGTACCAGAAAGTAGGTCTCTTTCTTTCACTTAACAAGGTGCACGTAACCCTCCCTAAACAGATTTCACCCTTCCCATTTATATGGGCCTGTGCATATGCCTTTGTGTTCATGCCCTATAGTTTATGGAGACCACACTGCCATGCCATTCTCAGTTTGGGCACAGAAATAAGACACTTAGGCCAAATTGCCTAGCTTAATTAATGCTTTTGACAATATGGCCTCTAAAGAAGGTGGAATGAATGGCGGTGGCCTAATGGCTGATAATAAGTGTGTCGATATTTTCTTACAAGGGGTCACCAAAGTTCCTTGGGAATCTCAGATTTGGAACTGGCCAGTCATTAACAGAGATTTAGGCCTGCATCATGTCTTTCCTAAATTAAATATTTGTCATCCGAACCCCAACCAGATCCTGGCCAGTCACATTTAGCAGCTAGCCATTAGTCTCTCCTTGGAAGTATGCCACAGGGAAGAGAATTAAACTGTATGCATAGCTATTTGGGGCTTGGTCAGAATTGTGCCCAGCTAATTCTATCCTGAGGCCTAGCCCTTTAAATGTGTTAGAGTGTAGAAGCCTCTGTTGTCTTCGTGTTCACTTTCTTGTGTCACACATAAGGTTCTATAGGAGTTTCTGTGCAGAGAACCCTTGGTGGGTCATGTAGCCTTGAAAAGTTGGCTCAGGAGTACATAGGAATGTAGTATCTCCTGAAATGACATTTAAGATCTTGACTCCATATGCAATGTTCTTATGATGTTTCTTTTTGTTCCTTTCCATGTGTTAGATAACTAAAAATGAATATATACAAAATCGGAAGTCTCTGGTTTATACAGTGATACTATTTATCTGGCAGTGTTGGCCCTTTAATTCTTAAGTGAATTTTTAATGAATGAAAGCATTCTTCACTAAATTCCAAACAGTCTGTTGTTGAATGGAAATTGGTTTTGGTGGATGCCCACAGGTCTCTGTCTTCCCTGGCAGACTACCTCTCACAATACTGCAAGTTCACCACTGAGTTACTGCAGATGTTGCCCTATAGGACCTAGCAGGGTCTAGTTCACCCCTGAGTTAGTAAAAGTGTTGCCTTATAGGACCTAGCAGGGTCTAGTTCACCCCTGAGTTAGTAAAGGTGTTGTGCTATAGGACCTAGTAGGGTCTAGTGACACCTAAGCTGTCACTCATCCTGAGCCATTCATGTACTCTGTCTTCTGAGTGGCTTGTATTCATTTCCATTTGTTGTGTCTAGTCAATCAGGCTCAGGAAATCTGATAAACTGGCTTGTGAAAAGTGCGTACAAACAGCTTCCGTGTGAAGACACTTTGCACGTTCTTAAGAACTAAGACCTTTGGAGAATCCTTCTGAGTAGGTGTGTCAAAACCTAAGGCCTCCTAACTTTGCCACTATTTTGCCAGATACCTGTTTACTTAGCTGCCATATTTGAGACCCAGGAACTCATCCCAGGGTAGAGAGAAACCTATGAGTCACTACTAATTGTGAGTTTTTTGTTTTTGTTTTTTTAAGGAGATTTTTTATAAGGCTTTCAGAAAGATCTGTCCAATCATTTCTCTTTTTTTCTGCCTGCCACTGAGCCAAAGGTGGACTGTTTTTCCCTCACTACCCCTGTCCATAGGATGGTGAATGTCTAGTTGGAGAAATGTATAGAGAAAATAAAGTTAAGAAATAGTATGGAGCGTACTACTGTGTCCTTCATATCTCAGAGAAGAGAATGATATCTGCTTGGAAGGACAACAGACAGAGAAAGGAAAGTCATTCTCTTCCTCCCTTCCTGTATGTCTTTCTACAACTCCCTTATTTTTATCCAGAATAAACATTTATTCAGTACCAACTGTATTCTTTCCCTGAGGTTACAGTAGTGGTTGAGGCAGACCTGATGCTCGCTCTCATTTGAATATCAAAGAGTGAAGGCATGAGGAGCTGAGGGAAGGAAACAGGTATCCCCACGAAGAGAACAGAAAGGGTATAGTGTGGCTAGAAGGTAAACTATAACTCAACCTTGCTGGAAAGCGTAGGGAGCGGGGAGAGGCAGACTGCAAAGAACCTACATGCTCTGCTGGTGACAATGTTTCTCACTTGTTAGAGATGTCCTCTAGAAAGGTTCTTCCCGGGGCGACTTAGAGAAGTGCAGCCTTTGGGTGCATTGTGACACTCAAAGCCGTCAGCCACAGAGGAACCCCAAAGGAAACACGGCAAATGTAACGTAATTTCAACTTCTCCCTCCACCCTTCCATTTTGAGGATCCTATCTCAGATACCCAGAATCCATTAACAGCCTTTCTAAGGTATCTGCCTCTTCTTTTCCCTTGAATTTTATAGCATTTTCAAGCAGTCAAAACGTGAAGAAAGTCCTAGAAGCTGCTGGACTCCGGGAATGGCCGGTAGCTCTCATGGCCATAGTTTCCCTTGGAATGACGTCACTGATATGCATTAACAATTGAATTATGCCTCATGGCATACTGGTTCTTCAGTCTCACCATGGAGGTGGGTCAGGCCTGCTCCATGAGCACTGAGCCTCCTGTTCCTACGCTCATTCAAGTCTGTTGGTGCCACCTTCAAACCAGCCTCACTGCTTCTTAGGGACTGTGTGCTCCGCCGTTCCCCTCTAGACTGCAGGCCCTCCGCCTTGGCAACCTGGTATCGTACTGGCTTTGAGTTTAGGTTATTTCTATGGGTTGCTCTGAGCACTAAGGCAGAGACACATGCCTTTTCAGGAAACAGAAAATCCAGCTTCAACTTCTCACTGCATTTGAGCTGGGAGAAAACCCGAGGGTAGGGTTCACAGAGACCTTAAGTAGAACAGCATTCTCAGTATTCCCTGGTTCCATTTGGCTAGAGGCACTAGCACTGGCTTCAGTTAGCTGTTTACATTCCCCTATTTCTATATAAATTGTTCTATATTAGCATATATTTCACACTGTGACCCAGTGTTTCTCAGATCCTTTAAGCCGGGCTATTTGTGCATTAGTCAACGTCAACAGAAGTAAAATCTCAAATTGAGTGCAGACTACAGCCCTGTTCCACTGCCCACTCTGTCATGCTGAAACAGATCCCTTGTTCTAAGACTTGCTGTGAAATACACTCTATTTACATTAAGAAGACCTCTGTATATTTAAGGCATAATTGTTTCAGGGCCTTCATTAATTTTTGAACTGTGAGACCAATACTGTCTTCTCTTGTATCTTTTCTGAAACAGTGGAAGTTAGAAGCTTCCAAAAAATAATAATAATAGCAAATTGGTCCTCATTAAAGCAAGCTGGCGATGGTTTTCTGGCCGTGTGCTTTACAAACAGTGGGAGAATCTGATTGTAAATCGCCTCCAGAGCCCCACTCTCCCAGTGGCCAGGCTGGGACACTCCGAGATAAAAGGTAGTCTGGATTTGTATGGAAAAATAAAAAACTTGTTTTGCTTCTGTAATTGATGAAATGTTTATTCTGTCATACAAGCTTATAGTTGGAAGTTCTCAGAGTTCATCTAATCGAGCCCCTATCCAGAATAAGAGCTGCCTCCTCAGGTCTCTGACAAATGAACACTTCAAGCCGTGTGAAGCTTACTTCCTTAAGAAGATTTGTGTGATTATACATAATATAAAATTATCATTTTAGCCATTCAGTGTACATAGTTTAATGGCATTAAATACATTTCACAGCCCTGTATAGCCATTGTCACTGTCCATCCCCTATACTTTTTTTGGTTAAAACTAAGTTCTCTATTCTTTCAAAAACTGACAGCCCCACCCTACAGTTCCTAGTGACAAGACCCTCCCACATCCCTAGGTGACCAGTTCTCACCACCACCCAATCCCCTGGTGACCAGTCCCATGCCATATCTGCTGTGACTAGTTCCCCTTGCTGTATCTCCTAGTGACCAGTCCCCACTACCACATGCCCCTGGTGACCAGTCCCTAGCACCACCTCTCCTGGTGACCAGCCCCCCTCCACCACATCCCCTAGTGGCCATCTCCCCTACTACATCTCCTGGTGGCAATATATATATTCTTCTGTGTGTTTGCCTTGCTTTGGGGTGATCCTGTAGAGGCTAGAAGAGAGTACTATATCTCCTAGAGTTGGAGAGTTCGTGAGTGGGTACTGGGAACCAAACTCCAGTCCCCTGGAAGAGCAGCAAGTACTTTTAACCACTGCACTATCTCCCCAGCCCCTAGTCTGCTTGTTGATGTAATGAATTAGCCTGTCTTTGTACCTCAGATAATTGAGTCATACCATACCTGTCCTTGTGACTGACTGGTTTATTTCAGTTACCGCGCCGTCTATATGGATCGCTCTTGTTGGACTGTGTTCTAGGCTTCCATTCCTTTTGAAAGGCTCCACAGCACCATACGGTAGGAACATACTCATCTTCTTTATTCATCCATCCATCAACATACATTTAGGCTGTACCATCCTTGGTCTATCATAAATGCCACCATGAACATGGATGTGCACGTTTGAGTTCTTGCTTTCGATTTTTCTACAAGTATATTCCTCCAACTCAATGATAGAAATAGATGTGTTGATTCATATGGAAATTATGGCTTTCAGTTTTTAAGGGACCTACTGCACTGCTGTCAAGGTGCTCCCGTCGTTCTAATAATTGCTAGCATTGTTCCAGATGACACTTTCTATAGACCTACCAAGGCATATTTCTGGGTTTTAAAAAGTTATTTTCTTAAAAATGATATCATATAGTTATAAAAATATAGGCTCTGTCCAGTGGCGAGCAGACAGTGAGCCCAGCTGCAGGAAGCAGGGTGTCCTACGTGGAGGTGGCTCTGTGCGGAAAGCATGGGGAAGACTAGAAGCAGGAAATCGTGATCTTTTCTCAGAAGATTGCACATAAGCTTTTAAAAAACAAAACCCAGAGAAACCCTGTCTTGGAAAACCAAAAAAAAAAAAAAGATAGGCTTTAGTTTTGAAATTTGGCTGAGCTTAAGTTATTAATTATTTGAATTTAGTTATTTGAATTTGAGTCAAATATTTTGTCTTTCCAAGTCTCAGAGATGTTTTGTCTGTCAGTGTAAAGGATGAGTAGCCAAGAAGATGACACTATTTCATTAGAAAAATGAATGAAACAAAAATTAGTATAAGATACGTTATTTAGTGTCTCAGAACAATAGGCTCTCGTTGACTTGTTTTGGGATTCTGGGGTCACTGGTTGGTCCATTGTTGTGGGATACCCTTGATTTGGGGTTGTCTTCTTCAGGCTGAATTAAAGTCTATGGGGCCAGTGAGATGGCTCCGTGGGTGAAGGAGCTTGCCTCTCAGTGATGCAAGTCTGATGGCCTAAATTCAATCCCTGGAACCCACATAAAGATGGAGGTGAGAACTGGCTTTGCAAAGCTGTCCTTTGACTTCCACATACACAGAACAGCAAATCCCGCACATTACCACATTATGCATTAATACACAAGTAATAATAGTAATAATAATCATTTTAAAAACCGGCTTTGGTGTAACTTCAATAATGCGTAGTAGTCATCTTCAATTCATCAGTCTTAATTTGGGGCTTTTCTGTGTCATAAAATAAATAGCAGCTCTTTGCACACGCCTCTGTCTGACATCAGCCCTCAGCCATTCACCAGTCTTCAGTTGCTTTGCACACGCCTTCCGTCTGATATCAGCCCTCAGTCATTCACCAGTCTTCAGTTGCTTTGGCCAATGTACGCTTTCACTCAACGTTTTTTTTAAAGACATGTATCCTAGGGTGGTCTAGAGTTCTCTCTGTAGCTGAGGATAACTGGCCCTCCTGATCCTTCTACCTTCTCTCCACATTCCAGGAGTACAGGCATGTACCATCCTACCCAGAATATGCTGTTCTGGGGATCAAACATGGGGCTCTCTGTATGCTAAGCAAGCACTGCTGCCAGCTCAGCGAGTAAGGTGTCTCCCCAATATTTCATGAAATGACAGGATCTAGAGCTCTTCCCGGGGTCAGTCATTCCAGACTGCAGCTGGCCCTGAGGCAGAGCAACCGGGAACCCTATTGTCTCCATTCTTTTGGCATTCTTCCCTATCAGAGATGTCAACAAGAAAAAATAGATGTGTGGATGCCAATGAGAATTTTTAACAGGCTCAGGGTCCATCATGCTCCTGCCTTTTAGTGCTTCCCAACCTCTCTTTTTTTCTGATGGCTAAGATTCTTCATGGCTCTCACATTAGCCTTTGTTCAGCTTGAAGCATTTCAGATTTTCTCTATTTTGCTGGCTATCTTTTGTCATCTCCTTGCGTGGGGCCAGGACTACCTGCTCCTGGGGACCTTCCTCATGTCCACTGGGGTCAAGTGGACTCAAGGACTCTTCTTTTGAAATACATTTTGCTGTAATTTTGGCACAGAACTGTCACAGGACACACCAGAGGTATTGTCTGCAGTCTGAGCCTTTCCCATTGTCGAATAAACACCTAGAGACTTGCCCAGGAAGAGAAGCCTGGGTGGGAGGGTATTTTGGCTACAACTTTAAGGAGCACTTTGAACCTGAGTCTTCAGACATGAAAGTCCAGGGAGGGTCTTGTTCTACCCCCACCTGGTCCTGTAATTCATTGACTCTCCAATGCCAAGTCAAATTGCAAGTTTCCGCATTTGCCCTCAGGAGGGTAAATGGAGCACCCTGGAAATACCAGGGTTACTCCCAAAAGCTCCCAAGACTTTGGCTCGCTTTTAGTTACACATCTAACTCACCCAAACACTTTTTCCCTTAAGACCTCTTTGACACCCATGAAATGTTTCAATTTGACTATGAACCTTTTTACCCTTAAAATTAAAAATTTCAATCTCTTTTTCCTGAGGAGAAAGTTGTAACTTTGTCAAAGATGAGATGTTCCAGTGGCCCTCTCTTCCCTCGCCTTAGCCGAGTGTCTGAAAATCCACTTCCTGGACTGTTATCCTCCCAGGCATATCACATGTTGACAGAGGGAACAGAAAAAGCCCAATTCTCTTCTTGACTTTAAAAACAGAAGAGAAATGAAGGAGGGGCTTTCCTTCTTGGCATTCCCATGGAGTTCTCAGAAGCATTTTATACGAAGCACTGTGAGCGTTGAGAGATAGGTGAAAAGCACATGCCTTTATTTTTTTATTTTTTGCTTTTTTTTGCTGTAAAGGAGATTGGATTCCCTTGCAGTTGAATGGATGGGCTTTGTGGCATGGGCTTTTGTAACTTCTACTTGAGCCACAGAGACTGATATTTATCTAGAGTTCATAGCCATTTGAGATATTGGATATGCAGAATGATGACATTCAGACCTTACTTGATAAAGTCAAGGCAAAGTGGTAATTAATTTACCTGTTTGCCACATGTGTATATAGGACAAAGTCATACTCCTTTGGGTTGAGCGCCCCAACATAGATATAACAACAGTGTCCTCCCAAAACATGGAGGTTATACTCTAAGACACCTACTTAATGAGCTGAAGTGAGCTGAATGATACCAGTCTTGTGACATAATATTTACATAACAGTGGCATAGGGTTTCTTAAAGAAAAGTTCAATAATGGCAATAAGTAATCAATAAGAACTTTTGTTCAACATGGTATAAGTGATCCGATATTCAGATGGCCACTGAGACTAAATAACTTGTTGTCTGTAGATAGCAAAGATATCTGTAACAACCAAGGTAGAAAAGGGTGAGGTGGCGGGAATATCTTCACACTAAGTATGGTGTTAAGTCTTCAGATTTTCCGTTTAGTATTTTCAGATCATGTTTGATATAAGTAAACTTCAAAAGATAAAACTGCTGGATCGGATGGTGTAGACAACCAGCCAATACCCAGGCCAAGTGACAGGCATGTCCTCTTCATCAGCGGCCTCCCATGGTCTGCTATGTCTGAGGCTGGTTTGCTTGCACGAACACATGGTTTTTGGTCTGGCTCTTGGGGAATTTGGAAAACATCAGGACTAAATAACTTGAGTTTCTTTTGGTTGAAAAGTCATGTGTGGGAGTGTGTTTGCAACAGAAAAGAAGGCTGCTATTAACTTTTCAAGGTGTCTGAGAAGCCAGTCAACACCTCAACAGGGTTGTTGGGAAAGGTGATGACCCATCTTCCTGCCTTTGTCACTCCACTAACTGTGCCACCCATGTTTTAGAATTCAGTGTGGAAAACACAATGTGACAACAGGAAGTGAGAACAACTGGTAACGTCTGTTTGGTGTGGCCAGCTTTCCTGGCACAGTCTCTGACATTGTAATTTTCAGAGAAAATGCTTTTAGTAATTTTTTTCTGTTTGTTTTGCAAACTTAAAAGAAAGAAAAAGTGCACGTCCCGTTTGTAATACATACATGAAACAGCAAGTGCGAAGCCCACATCCATGCAGTAGGTTCACTATCACACACACCTCTCTGGCAGGACACTTGTGCCGAAAGAGATGAGCCACGTGAGAGTGCACCCTAATAGAAGGCTTTAGTTGGGAGAATGTCACCAGAAACCTCACAGTGCAAGGAAAGAACCATGGATTCAGGTCTTGGTGACATTTTTCAGAGCATCCTATAACCTGGTTTTTCATCACTGCTGTAGAAATTAGAGTTTTGCTTTACAAGCTATAGTAGAGATAGGAAATGTATTAGTATGAATGTTCTACTAATTTGTTTGCTGACGTCCTTGTCCTCTCTTCTCTTTCCTCATCCCCCTGCACATTACATCACGCCTGCTCTTTATATCTGTGAGTCATTAGGGTGGAGCCTGTATTTCTCACATACATTATCACAAGTTCACCAAATATTACACAGAAAGATTAGAACTCAGAAAGCAAGTGACCAGCCAGTAGTTCCCCAGTTCGCCCAGCTTCCTGGAGTGAGAGACCTTCTGTCAGTCTATGCATTCTGCTCCCCCTTCACAACTCCAGGCAAGAGTTAACGTTCCTTACCAACCTTTGTCGGCCGTTGCTGTTTCCTTCCTACGTGCTCTGTTGAGTTGTTCTAGAGGGTCCCATAATAGATTGCCCCAGAGGCACTAAGAAATCCTTTTATAGTCTCCCCATTTTGCACATATAAAGTATATAACAGTTTATAAACTTAAAAGAACATACAATGAAAAGTTCGTCTCTTTCTTGCACCTGGCCTATTATCTGTCCTCCTTCTCAGATGTAGACATTGTTACTAATTTTTGGGTATCTCCCATTACAGCTATTTCTTGAGGATGTGGATTTATATGTGAAAGAATGTAGGTGCATGTTACACTTGTACATATATAACTCAAAAACATAACCATACATGGCTTGGTTTTATAATTATTTTTTCTAGACATGCTTTTCTTTTCATTTTTAACCTAATGGTGTATCATGCAGACCTGCACTTTGTTCTATTGAGACCTTTGCCTGTCCTAATTTATTCATCAGGTCCTGCTGTTTGAGAAACAGGTGATTTCCACTCCTTTTCTCTTCTGGACAGCATCCTGCAGTCCTATCGAGTGTCACTTCCTCCAGTTAGGGTGCACCTGCAGGCTGCATTCCTGGAAGAGAAGCTGCTGCTCACATAGCAGGACTTTTTATGTTTCCATAGAAAGTGCTAAGTGCAACCAGTTCATATACCTACCACACACCTATGCTTATTTCTTCATAGTCTTTTTTGGACAGTGCATCACCAAACTATTTTTATATTTCCAATATGATTTGGACAACACAGCAGCCTACTAAAGTTTTAAAGATTAAAATAAATTATTTTGTGGATGTTTGTGTGCCTATGTGCACACATATGTATGTGTGTCTGCAGAAGCCTCTTCTTCCGGGAGCTAGGGTTACACATGGTTGTGAGTGGAACATGTATGTGCTGGGACTTGGATTTCAGTCCTCATAAAGATAAGCAAGTGCTCTTAACTGCTGAGCCATCTATCTACCTCTTCATGTGAAAGTTCTAATATTTTGCATTTCTTATCAATGAGTGCAGCATGTTTGTGCCTGTCTGAGACTATTGCATCTCTTTTCCTGCATGCTGTCAACTCATTCCCATTGTCCACTTGTCTGTTGTGCGCTCCGATTTCTTTCTGCATGTTGCTGTGTAGAAAACCCTGTGCGCTGTGCTCTTGCAGTTAGTCCTCTGTCTTTTGAGTTACAAGAATGTTTTTCTCCCTAGCTTACCGTATGTCATGTTTGGGTCTTGTTTCGTCGTGTAGTATCCCTTTAATGTCCTCTGGTTTGCCACCTTTCTTTCCCTGGTGTTTGGATACTCTGTCAAACTTAATTTCTCCTCCATGCTAAATGTACACCTACTTGCTGACAGCAAGGCAGGAAAGGTGAAGAAAGGCTATAGGTCTTGTGAGGAAAGGTGTGTGCAAGTGGGGTGCTCCCAGTGGAACCCTGGCTGTGAAGTGAGGGACAGACATACTCCTAAGGGATTCTACCACTCACAGAAAATGCCCCCAACACCCTGGTCATCTCTCACTGAAAATAGATAAGCGTGTTTCAGAGACGAGAGCATACTCTGTCAACACAGGAACTGTTGAAATCACTCTCATCTGCAGGAGAGCAAGTCGCCCATCTTGTAGGTGACACTCACAAGCAAATGGGCTTCCTCATCCATCATGCATGCGGTAGCTTTGGCCGTTCCTGTTCATTGCCGTTGACTGACAAGGTCATGATGCTTGTGACAAGTCTGTGGCAGGAAGAGCCCTTCCTTTTCAAAAACGAGGGACTCTTTGGCACATCTGAAGCATGGGCTTGCATTTTTGTTAAAAGGTCCCAAGTCTACAGCCCTAGACCTAGTATGCGTAAAGACCACGGGTACAGTTAATTGCCTTTCATTTCCAGTGCAAACAACAGTTTGCTTTTTGTTAGGTCCAAAACCAGCCTTGGCAGATGGATGGCCAAAGGAAATGAAGAGTCAAACACTGATTACACAGAGAGTCTTCTTTCATCTCACGAGGGTATGACGTAAAACCTGTTGAACAAGGAAATGGCTACGCCGCCATGTTTGACTAGACATTGCTGTGACTGAGTTCTGTGTTCGTACATATGACAAGACCCTTTATTCTCAAATCGTTGAACGAGAACCTGTCTTTGCCTCTCTTAAATGTGGCCATAGGAGTTCGAACACGTGGTCTTCCCAGACTGGGGTGACTTCCTGTCCTCCGAGGTTCTCCAGAGCACTTGACAGCTTTGTCAGGGCTTTCGCTTTAGAGCCTCAAGCTTACCTCAGAGCATGCACGAGCGTCTCTGAGTCTGGTCTTTTGTATTTGTTTGTCTTCAGGGGAGAAGATGGAGACTGTGAGTTTTCAAACTGTAAAAACCGGGTTCTAATCTTGCCCTTTTCAATGTGTTCACCAGTTTTCAGAGTTTACACTATTAAAGCTTATTGAGCCTCATTCCCCTTATCTGTAAGTGGTTGTTGCCCATAACTAATTACGCACCAAGCCAGCCCAAAGTTAGTGGCTTCAAACAACAAGCATTAAGTTAGCTCATAAGTCTGTGGTTCCATGATTCTCTGATTTTCACTGAACGAGGCCGATCTCTGCAAACTCTGGGAGTTAACACCAGTCACAAGCAGTTTAGATTTGATGGTGCTATAATAGACTCCATCACTTCATTGAAGATGGCTCAAAAAGGTGTGGGTCCAGGGAGGAATAAGCTGTAAGAGTCTTGCATGGAGATAGTTCTTTTCCTCTTAAGAAAACCAGCACACAGAATATTCATTTACAACTTCGCAAGACCCAAGACAAAAATTATATAGTTATGGCTTTCATCTGAAATGTCTTGTACAAGGTCATGATTTGACCTATTCCCCAGCTTGTAGTTCACGTCTGAAGATTCTGAAGTCTTTAGTAGGAGGGTTTGGCTGGCAGAAATGGGTCACTGTGGATGGGTCTTTGAAGGTAATAGCCACTGTAGGTCCTGGCTCAGTTGCCCCTTGACAAAGATCCTTCTCATGTTCCTGCAGTCATTAATTAAACAACCTGCCCTAACGTGACTTCCTCACCATGCCGAATTCAAATCCCTCTGGAGCCACTGGCCCAAATGTAAAAACAATACAATTGTATTCCGGCTGGACGTGAAGAAACCCAGACTTGGGCATAAGCTTTGCCTAGGGTGAGTGTTACAGCCAACCACACTACCTTGGAGAAATAAATGCTGTGCTGGTTTGAAATGTCTCCCAGGGGCTGGTAGGCATGTGGAGAGCACAGGGATTGTATCACTGTGCTTTTGGGACACATTTGCTGGTTGGTGACTTATCCCCAGCCTCAGAAGCACATCATCTTGGTGACAAAACAGAACACTCCAAAACGTTCTGCTCACCTTACAAAGTGAAAAGTGTCTGCAGGGAGCAGGAGACAGAATACCGTGGGATTGCACGGGAGACGCTGGGAAGGCTTCTGGCCTCTCTTCGGGCTCTGCTTTATGTTTCGCTGTATTTAATTCTCATTATTGATCTCCCCAGGCTTTCAATAAAGGCACAGTACAGGAAACCCGGTCCAGGCCAACGAAACACTTAAACCGGAACAATCTGAGACAAATTAAGTATTTGAAAATTAGCAGCTAGCCTGATGCGGCGTGCCCAGGCTGATGTGGCTGGAGGAGAATCATTTACATCCTCTAGGGTGATAGCCACATCTTGAGTTTACCTCTCAGAGTAAAATGATTTGCACTAATCCTGGGACCCCTCAATGCCTTTAACTTAAATGTGATTTTTTTCAGGGGCAGCCAGAATCTACAAATTACACTTGCAGTGTGTTTCCACCGCGAACTCTCCCCTGCTTCTGCCACCACCTTTGATTCCTCACACTTTGGAAAGTTTGAGAGCCCAGAGTTTAAACAACAGTATAACAGTTAAAACAGACAAACAAACAAAACCCCCTGAATTCTAAAGCGGCATGAGAGCTACCAGGGCTGCAAGCAGCCAGGCTGAGGCGGACCTGGGGAGCGGGGAGGTCATGGGTATGTTCTGCTGACAGCTGGTAACATGTCAGGGGACCTTAGGCAAGCTTTTCTGCCTAGCTCTGGGTTTCTTCAAATCTAATCAGACCACGATAATCTTGGCCCTTGGGCCTTCCCACACGGAGTCATGAGTTAATAATGCCTGGTTGTGAGCTGACTTTCTTGAAAGGAAAAGTAAGGCCTAAATACAAGGTGCTTGTCTCACTAGGAGGTGCTTGAGATCTTAATAGCTGTCTCAATTGCATCCAAAGTGGGCTTCTCTACGGGAGTGCTTAAGGTGGCTGGGAATCAAGGCTGAAAAGGGGTTTGTGTCTCTCTCCTTCTGTGCCTCAAGTAGGATTATGGCTTGTTTTTAGGGTGTGCTCAATTTGCCCATCTAACAAAGGGCTCCACAAACGAATTGAGAGCCTGTGTAACATAGAAAATGGTTAAGATAGTTCTGCTTTACTCCTGACGCGGTCAGCCTAAAATCTATGTGTGTCAAAACTAGTGGGCAAACAATTAGGGGACCTTCAAATTGAAAATAGCATTTGGCTTTGAAAGGCTCTCTAGAAGTGCCAGTTTGTTTCTTGGTTAAGAACCATTAACCTATCTCAATACTGAAGGAATTACCCCCAGTAATCTGCAATTCCCTTTCCCTCTGATTTTGAAACCACTTCGAAGTTCTCAATTTAATTGCTCCTTTTCTTATTCACTTACTTAGGAGGCCTATCAATATTTGAGCTTGTCGTCTGAGTGGTCTGTAAATGACCAGTGCTGGGCTATGGAATATGTCAGACTCACCCAGCGAGATTCAAGGGTTGCAAAAGCAAAGTCCAGGAATCTCTGCTGGGTTGCTACACTCCCCACCTGGGTTTTGGAGTTGCTGAATTGAACCCCCTTCGGCTGTGTCTGTGGTTAGCAAAAGTCTTTATCCACAGTCATCAGAGCTACTTTGCAAAAGGCTGACTCACCTGACCATCTCCAAAGAGTCTTGAGTACAGTCTGTGATCATGACAATTAGGCCCATTTAACAAGTTAGGCACTGGGGGTGTGAGGCAACTCTTACCCTGGCCGTGGCCAGGTTGTGGTAGAGCCAGGATTTGAACACGTCCAACTTAGAAACCAATTCCTTGCCTCCTGCTTCACTCACCTCACCTTGACATTGCCAGAGCTGTCTGAAGTGAGCAAGGGCACAGAGGTCAGAGTCCCGATCCTTGCTCCCAAGACATGTACAGTCTAACTGGAATGGGAGGGAGGGAGCACTCCTTGATGGCCAGAGGGATGTAAAAGGGAGCGACAGGTGTAGAATAGAAAGGTTAGGCTCTTCTATTTTTTTGGTTTTGCCTTTTTAGTAGTAAACTGAACATCACTGAATCACCATGTTTATTTTATTGCTCCTACTGAATTGCATGGTTATCCCTTTGGGATTTAAGCTGCACGAAATAGAATCATTCTGCTTGAAGCTCCAACATGAGAAAGATGTCATGATGACATTTGTTCACAGAGATGGAATTTTATGTTTTGATGCATACTATTTGAGGCTAGGGAAATGGCTCAGTGGATAAAGTACTTGCCATGAAAGTATGAGTTTGGATCCACAGAACCCATGTTAAAAAAAAAAACTATACAGGCATGGTGTCTCACTTGTAACGCCAGCTCTCAGAAGGAAACCAGAGATTCTCTGGGCAAGATGGGCTGAGTCAGTCATCCCTGTTAGGCTCTGTGTTTACCCTGCTTCAGTAAGTAAAGTGGACAGTTATTTAGGAGGTCACCCAAGGTCAAACTGACTTCCACACCCATGTGCATACACTCCTCCACATTTGCACCCCCACACACTTGCATCTACACACATTCAAACCCACATATATGCATCCTTGCATACCACACATACATACACATGTATTTATAATTTTAGCAAATGTGATCTCAGGACTTGGGAGGCTGAGGTAGGAAGATAGTGTCTTCAAGGTCATCCTCCACTCCCTTGCAGTGCCCCATCTCCAAAAACAACGACAAAATGTTGTAGTGCTTGTGACTCAGTGGCAGAATGCTGGCCCACCAACTCAAGTCCTCATGGTAAGACTCCAGCACCGGCCCCTAAAAAAAACCCCACTTTTCTGTGTTGGGTTTTGACACAGATCTCTACACAGGCAGACTAGAGCGGAAATCATCAAACTTTCCATGGTATCATGCTGAATGAGCAATGATTTTTCTGTCTCTTAGTGACCAAGTATAAATTAAAAGGTAAAAGGGAATGAAAGCCGAGAGCCTGTTGCACAAATGTTAATGTGTTAGGTCAGTCTTCCAACCCCAGCAGGTGCCAACGTTGCTAGGGAGATAAAAGCACAAATGACTCCATGCTGGTTGAAAATCTACCAAGGATAGATAACCCGGGACAAACTCTCTGTTTCCAACAGAATGCTCTCTCAAGCGCCCAAGCTGTGCAGGCAAAGGCAGATCTGTGCTCAGAACAGAGACACCACCGAAGACTGCCCTTCCTCTGGCCACAAGAGTTTCTGAAGGGGTGCGCTGGCTTCACTGCATCTTTGCAATTGTTCACTCCTAGAAAACCTTCAAAGGGGACATCTGGAAGATTGAGAGGGTGCCGTCCTAATGACTGAATTGCCACCAACCACAGAAGGCTTAGGAGCAGCTCTTTCAGTCAGGACTAGCTCTTCTGAGACTCAGCTTGCCCTTCCCTGCCGCAGCCCTCACAGCGTTCGTTCATTCTGTTTAAATTCTTAATTTTCCTATGTCCATTTCAGACCCTGAGCTCTGTGAAGCAAGCACTGCCTTGGTTTCGTTTGCTACTGCTGAGCTTGTCTGGGTCAGAGCTCAGTAAATATTTGTTGAATGGCTAGATGGATGGATAGGCATTGGATCAATGAACAAGTGAACTCAGAGGCATTAAGTTCTAGGTGAAAAAAAAAGTCCTTTTGTTCCTTCTGGTCATTCATTTTCCACACTGCTACTATATGTACTGTGGCTTTAGGGAACAGTCAGTACAATTTAATTCCATCCCTTGTGTATAGAACTCAACCAAGGCTTCATTTATTTAGCAAAACTCAAGAATAAATTCTCAGGCAGTGCTGGAACAGCAATGTTAAAGGCTGCTTTCTTGAATCTCTTACCTTTTTTTTTTTTGAATAGTCAATGGCCTCGCTATATAGATTTTTAGTATAAGATGGACTATAGAATATGAAATGGGACTATATGTAGGCCAAGAAAACCAGGAAAAAGAGATGGATGACACCATGGATGAAGATGAAGAAGGATGGGGGAAAAGGAAACATGGCCAGGAGGCACCTTCTAAGGGAAGAAAGTAGAATAAAAAGTCACACGACGATAGAAATCTAAGAGTGAAGTGTGTTGATGTTCTTAGACCTTGAGGTGTCTGCAGCAACCAGGAGGAAGGAAATGGCACCTCCGGAGAGAGTCTTAGGACCAGTTTCCAAGCAAGCATTTTGCAGCCTGCTTCTCTTTTCACTCTGTCTTTGCCAGCTTACCATAGTAAGCGAGAAACAAACTAATCTGCTACCATACCAAGCATCCATGAAGCACCTAATGGCCTCAAGGGCTGGTGAGAGATGACAAACATCGCTTCACTCCCTTGAGTAAGATCAATATTAACCCATTTTGAAATTTCCCTTGGAATTTTGCACTGTCCTCAGAAAGATCCTGTCTCCTCAGTAACAGGCTAGATGCTGTCTTTTTTTGTCTTGAAGAAACTTCACACACACACACACACAAAAAAAAAAAAAAACTGATAACAAGGAAAACCTAGAAGCCTCTAACTGGAAAGCCTTGTTGTGGCTATAGATAAGTAAATCCATTGAATGCTTTCTGAGTGCTAGTTACAGATGCCATTGTCTTTGTTGGCTTTGTTTCTTCCCCTTGCATTTTTAGCATCCCTTTTCCCCACTGTGTTATACATTCGTCCTTTGTGTTGTCTTTGAGCCCTCTGTCTCTAACTGATATACATCTTATTGCATTTTTAATTTCAGGGCCAAATCCTCTATTTAAATGCTGTAACATGTCCAGTTGATCGACTTGTTATCACTTCCTACATCCAACTCATTCACTCTCCATTCCATTTCCCTTTGACTGAAACAGTTAATGTAGCATAGAAGCCTGTGAGTGGGTTTAAAACCATTTTCTTTTTCTGAGAAAGAAATGGAAAACTCCTGAATGCCAGAGGTGAATGGGTAGACAATGTATGTAACTTCATGCCATGGATTATTACTCATCAGTGGAAGAGAACAGACCATTGACACAGGCCACAGATCTGATGGACCCGAAGGGCGTTGTGCTAAGTGAAACAAAAGCTGGACTCAAAAGGCCACACTCATGCTGCACAGATTCCCTTCTACAACACTCTGGAAGCAGCAGAGCTATAGAGTAGAGGTGATTGGTGTTTGCCAGAGGATAGGCATGGGTGGGAGGGAGTGGCTGTCAAAAGGGTAGGGGGAAGAGTCTTAGGGGATCTTTATCGTGATAATGGGGTGGGTGCCTGAATCTCCACACGTGAGGAAATGTCAGTACTGTAGGCACATCCTGGAATAGTGTCAGGTTGCTGGTTTTGCTATCACGTACCTGGAGCTCTTAGGAGGAAGTCCATATGGAAGACACAAGATCTCTGCTCTTCGCACAGCCTCTTGAGATCTTGTAGACCTCCTTTTTCCCTTCCCTCAAGTCCCAGGTCTTACTACCTTCTTTGGACCATCTGTGGAATTATTTCCAGCCTCTTGCGGCATCATTAAAAACAAAACAACCTTTAAACATTGTTGCCTTTTACAACACTTTCATAAATTTTTTACATAAAAGATGAGTTGGTTCTACTAAAGAAGAGTGTAAGACTTTGTTCTCTTGTCCAGTACAACCTCCCAGTCCTCTCTTATGCCCTCATATTGATGCTTTACTAAACCCCACAGACTCATAGATAGTTGTAGATGTCTAGATACCCCCTACACACACACACACACACACACACACACACACACACACACACACACACACACAGTACACCTCTCTAGGACTCAATGGCTCTGATGAAGAGCAGCACTTATTTCTGCTGTTCTTGGCATTGTGGCTACAGTCTCCATGCATCAAGTGTCTCTGGGACCTTACTCATCACTAACTCAGGTGTGTATGATACGTGAGCGCTTCTTGGCGCTCCTTCCATATCCCACACTTGTTATGTCTCCACCTGCCCTTGGCTGAGATGAACCTTTTGTAGTGGACGCTTCCATCACTGAAGGAGAGTCAAGACTAAGTTCTCCTTTCTTCCAAATGACATTTGCATCATTCAGGCTTAAATATCAGACTCTTAGGTTTTGTGGAGTCAGTGCCAAAGAATCAGCCATCAGCTGCAAAGATAATGGCTCTGAGGATCAGGCCTGAGCAGGAATAGCTTTTCAGGTTTGCTCTCTCACAGAGGTTAAAAACACTATGGACTGAAGTTTCCTAAGACTGAAGTTCGATTTGCTTAAATGGAATAAAATCACATACAAATGCTTACATTCCCTGAGACTGGTGACCAACTCAGGGAAACCTAACCTGGAAAGACCAGCTCTGATCGGCAAAGCTTATGAAATATAGTCTTTTTGAAATCATGGGAATGCATTGTTTCGGACACGGAGACAGCAGTTAGCAATGTAGAGGACGAGCACTCTGCCTCTGAGACAGAAGAGAAAGCACAGGAGATCTCAGCTCCCTGCTCTAAGCCATAAGCCCACAGCATCTTTTTGATCTCCTATTAGATTAAATACTTATTACAGTCTGGTGAGGTAGCTTTTATTGTTCTCATTGTACAGATGAGAAAATGGAAATCAAAAGACGTCATATAAGTTAGTTGTGATCACAGCATTCATGGATGGTCTTTTACTCTAGGTTAATAATTAGCACGTTTGACTCATTGTGATGTCACACTATCACCTGAGAGGAGATGGCTAGTCTGATAGAGAATGTACCCAGAAACAGCTCATCCCTCTGCAGATGGGCTGAGGGGAGTAGAACCGAGTCCTTCAGTGTAACATCACAGCGAGGGCTGGTGACTGTGCCTCTCTGCTGGCGACCCTGGAACTGATGGAGCTCAGCTGGAGAGATGCTCACCTTTTCTAGGTTAAAGTCCAGCTTTCCTTTTTTGGGTGTGTGGGGTGTGTGTGTGTGTGTGTGTGTGTTGCATATCTACTATTATCTGTGGAGGAAGAATGGCTGATTTCAAGTAAAATATTCAGCCTTTCTTTTAAAAATGACACTTAAACTGCCTTTTAAAAATCTCACTTTTCAGGACTGGGGGACCCACCCAGTGGTTAAGAGCTCTTGCAACACACCTGAGGTCAGTTCCCAGCACTCACACTGGGTGGTGCACAATTGCCTGTCACTCCAGCTGCAGGGGGTGCAATGTCCTCTTCTGAGCTCTGTGGACACCCTCACACAAATGGCACACGTATACACATGCTCACTCATGCACACACACCCCAACACACACACACACAAAGAAATAATAAAAACCAATCTTAAAAACAACATGTCTCATGGAGTTATGATTTATATTTTAAAATATCTCATCTGTTTTAGTTATTACTTTCTCTGAGAAGCTGAAAGAATGGCTTGTGAGCTAAGAAACAGCCCTCAGAATCAGCCTAATTAGGTAATGAGCTTGAAAGCCCAAATTATCCTTGCCGTTGCCCAAGAAGCGACTGGTAATTAGTGTCTAGGGACACTTGGGGAACAGTTTCCCTGTTGACAGTACCAGCAATCTGTACTTTTGTCATTTGTCCGAAATTAAATACAATCAGCAATCCAAACCAGGTTGGAAACACAGAGTGACACAGCCTTTACTTCCTGTGGAGCTGATGCTGTAAAAAGGGACCCTGGATTCCTGGCAGCTTCATGGTGAGAAGCAGTAAGACGAAGCTTTGGAAACACTTCCTGTAAATGCTGTCAAGGTCTGCCTTAGTCCCACCCCTCACCCAATCTTTGCTCCTTGCCCGTGTTGCCACCCTGACTGGCTGACATGCTTCTGTTACCAGGCTCCCTGGTCTGGGTGTTGGAGTGTTGTTTTTAATCAGATGGGCCATAGCAACCTGTCCTATAGCCCTAGGAACTGTCATGGTGGGAGGAGCCAGAGTGGGTGACAGTAGGTGGGAGTCAGGATGCAGTGGAGACTCCATGTCTATTAACACTTTCTAGTCTATGCACCTGCACAAGGTGCCCATCCTTGGGCAGAAGTCAGGAGAAGAATCCTCCCTCTGTGGATTCACGACAAGCAGTTTCCTCCTCGGGTCCATCTTTCTTTGGGGATTCACAGTTCAGCGTGTAGCGTGCTGTTAGATATACTACTGATCATCTGATTTCAGCTCCCCTTAACAATTCTATTCTGGTCTTGGCTCAGGGTGAAGGAGCAGACCAGGACCATGGGCAGGGTGTGTGGCACGTGTCTCTTTCCTTCCCACCTGGTCTAGGACAGGGAAGGAAGTCTGCCGAGTGCCCATGTGCTTCTGCGGACAGGTTGGAAGTAATCTTGGCAAGGTTTCTGTAGACAGACATTAGTCTCAAGTACATGTGCCATCTCTAGCCATTTGGTGGATGCCCAGTTGTTGATAAGGAAATACGGAAAGCGCTTATTTCTGGCCAAGTGAAATCCAGAGATGAGGTGGGTCTCATGGCCTTCAGTACTAGGCAGCCCAGGCCACTGGGAGGCTTGTGGGTAAGCTAGGCACTATGCTCCAATGTCAGGGCTTCTACTTATTAAAGTTCAGCTGACTTTCCAATTCAGACCTGGTTTTAGTGGCTACTTAAAATACCCTATCTTGCAAAGACTGTATCACAGATGCTGGGCATAATAGGCAAAAAGAATCATAATAGATTCATGATGTTTGCAAGGGGTTGAAGGTGGGGTGACATCATATGTGCCATGTCTGATGACCTTGATCCCCTCAGAGCCTACCCAACACTAATGTTCTGCAATACTGTATGGGTGTCGTTTGTACATAGCCCAAGGGGAAGTTACAACAACCCTATGTTTGCAAAATGATGCCATGCTTGCCTTGAACTTTACAGAAACAACAAAGCCATTCTATATGTTGCACAGTCTATTATTGAAAAGTTTTTAAATCTTCATAGTACATTGTGTCCTTTAGAGGGTTGATTTGCATATTTGCTTTAAATTATGGTGGCTTTGAAAATTACTGTTTAAGTATAGTTGCCACAGATGACACTGCGCGTTCAAATGCCTCGCTTTCATTTGCCTTGACTTAAAGAGGCAGTGTCAAGAACTGAATTTCTCTGCCCATAGAGTTGTACACCCAGTACAGGAAAGCAGCAGGCAAGGCAACATTGTCCATTTTTCTCCCCTGATAGGCCTTCTGAATGCGTCAGTCCGAGGCTGGTCTTCTGGCAAGACTCTATTGATAAAATGTGGTTGTCTCTGTCGGTATGGTTTTCTGTTATCGTAGTTCTTTGCATTTTAACCCTCAGGGTAGAATTTTAAAGTAAAGGTCTGGCCTGCAGCTTGGCTGGCTCAGAGGGCCTCTGTGATGTGGACCACGGCTGGCCACTGGAGCTGCCTCACCCATACTGAGCTATAGGATATAATTCTTCTACCAGCCTGGAAGTGACCTATGGAATAATGTCCTGTCACCCCCCCACCCCCTTTTCTCATTCCAGAAACAGAACTGTCAGTCACTGCTGAGCTAATGCCTACCTCATCCTGGAACATTTCAAGTGAAGTCGACAAAGGTACATGGAGGGGAAAACATGGGCCAGAGGAGGGGGGAGAAGATAAAGCCCGACCTGCTCTTCCTTGTAACGAATCTCTGTCCACATCAACAGGGGGAGGAGGAGGCGGCTGCAATGAACCCCTGGCTCACATTGTGATGACTGAACATTTAATTATTTGGAATTATTTCTGAAGAACTTCTTTTCTTTTTCTCTTCTTCCTCTAAAATGTTCCACATGGTTAAAATGCTTCAAGATGTGAAGCAGGGCCGTTCCTGACCTTCCTGTCTCTGCATCCAGGGCATCTTGTTTGGGGGATTTGCTTCAGCCTAAGCCAAGACTGATCAGAGCTGTTGGCTGGGTGACCTTTCTGGACCAGCATTTGATGTACTTGTGGAGTTCAGGACCCAGCATTCAGAATGCTTGTAATTGCCTGTGTGTACAGACAGCAGCTTCCTATGTGCACGTGGGGAGCATGTTCCCAGTGCGGAGTTGCGGCTTTGCATTAATTAAGGCCTGCCATATGCTTTGGCTAGTCTAAGGAGATCCTATGGCCTGGGCACGGCAGAGCCCAGGTGTGCTGGCTCTGTCTGCCTTCAGACTTGTTTCTTTTTAGTCCCCCTTGTCTTGCCTCTATCCCTAGCTGGATTCCTGTTTCTTCTAGTATTTCCTGTTTTTCAATATGGCTCATTTTTCTGTTTTTCCTTTGCTAATACCCATCCCCCAACTTCTGCAAGGAGCTAATTCTCTTTTAAGACTGAATGCAAGCTCTATGCCACCCGCAGGCTTCTTCAGTCCCTTGCAGGAAGTACCCTTTCTCTCCTTGGAACTTCCATTGTCTCATCCATCCATCCATCCATCATCCATCCATCCTGCCAGTAATACATTGCTTAAATTTTTATTAATTCTACTATTTGTAGAATTAGGATCCAGAAATGGATTTCTTTCTGTATATTCTTCTCTTAACTAAGTAAGACTTTATACACCCATCTTCCCTTAAGGCTGGGAGAGATTTATAGGTGGAATTCTATAAATCTATCTTGGTTTTGGGTGGTGAGGCTGGTGGTGATAAGGGTACAGACTCTAGTCCATGTTAAATCCCCAATGAAGGTGGATGAAATTATGAACCCACCATACTATGCAAGAGGCTATTTTGATACTTCAAATGTTCAAATACTCATGTCCAACAACCTCCTGGGTTTCTTCTTTAGCTAGGGTGTGATTCTGAGTTCTGAGTCTGTAAAGGGAAAAGGAATTTGCATCCTTTTCTTTTCTTATCACCATAATAAAATATCTCAAAGGAAGTGGGGGCAACCCTATTCAGGCTGACAGTTTGTGAGGGAAGTCAAGGCAGAATTCACGGTGGCTCATAGTTGTGGCAGTGGGGTTGTGAGGCTCATGGCTGAGGCTGTGGGATTGCTAGGCTCATGGCTGTGGCCATGGGACTGTGAGGCTGCTTGTAGACCTGGGGACAGAGAAGTCAGACTAGAACTTGAACTTGGCAATAACCCACAAGAGATCCACTACTTCTAGCTTCATCCTGCCTCCTAACAGTTCCACCACCTCCCCAAACAGTGCTACCCGCCAGGAACCAGGAATTCAAACACACAAACCTCTTCAAACTGTTAACTGGTCAAAAGTCACCTCCATAGTTTTCTTTTGTGATGAGCTCTCCTGTCACTAAAAGCCTCACTGGAAATGTGTTTCCTGTCTGAGAAGAGAGTACTTCGGAGGAGAGCACGGTAGACAGTACACGTTATTAGGCATTTCACAATGCCAGCAGGAGAGGCAGAGAGAGAGAGTCAGAGAAAGACAGAGATCTCACACTTTTTTTTAAGCATTGAATTGAATCTATATCTTTAAACTGGTATTACTTTATTCCTCTTTATATCAGGTGGCCAAACAAGAGCTAGGAGGCAGTAGAATTCTAATGCATGTTTATGGAATGGTTTGAATGGGGAGAGGAGACAAAGAACACCAGACAGTTTGCTTAGTGCTTGTTCTGTGGCAGCTGCTGTGGCAGCTGCTTTCAGTGTGTGAACTTACAGTGCAAGTTCCTTGTGGCAACCACAGAGTCCTCACATCCAGACCACATGCAAATCAGCAGCCTCCCGTTCTCAGTACCAAGAAACCTGAATGGGTCAGAAAGGCCCCAAGGCTGCTGGTGTGAAACTCACCTGCCCGGCTTGCAGTCTCAGCACCAGCATTGTTGGCAATAATAGTTGCCTTTTGAGAAGAAAGCATATCATACTGAGCCGCTGGGTAGTGGGCAGGGGAAAACCCGCTCAGGCGCTTTCATTTGTTCAGGAGAGCCTTGCAGAAAACCTGGGAGCTTCCTAGCCATTCTTGCCGACATGTTTTGTTATATGATTAATGGGAACTGGTCTTTCATTCCCATCTAGAATTAGAGAGCTGCTTAAGTAATCCACTTACTTATTCATTGCTTAAATCTTTATTGATTTCTTTTCTGGATCGTATCTGAGCAATTAGTATCCATAGACCAGTCGGGAAAGGGATCCTGCTCCTTGTTCCATGAACTTGGAACATTCATTGCAAATAGCAATATCCACATATATTGTTAAAGCCTTTGGGTTGCTTCCAGAGGTGGAGCTCTGGCAGGTGGAGCCCATTCCCTAACCACATAACCAAGCTGGTGGGAATAAAATTGAAATCCACTGTCAGGCTGACACACAAAGAGAGAGATCACTGGGTTGTAGAAATTAAGAGTGTACTAGTGGTGATCAGTGATGGGGAGATAAGATGAAGGTCCTGTGGAGAAGTATGTGTGACTCTTAGGGTGGTGCCAGGATCCCAGCCATGGTCTTTGGGCCCTTCGGCCCAGTCTGCCAGCTGAGCACACTGTCTCCCTGCATCCACATGAAGAAGGAATGAAAGAAAAACCCAGCTAGGCACACTAGGATACTTTTCTTCTAACCCACCTATCCCAGCTGACCTCCACAGCCTCCCCTTGAAAGCTGCTACTGATCGCCAGCAGGGGTGGGGGTGGGGGTTTCTGAAACTAATGTTTCAGAAGGAAGTACCAGCTAAAGTGGACTCAGGGGCTCATCCTCAGGACCAACACGGGATGCTGGAATGGATGTGTCGAGAGCCCCGTTCCCTTCACAGGTTCGATCGCAGGAGGCCTCTGCGGTTCTTTACCCAGGCCAAATGTTTCTTTTGGAGAAAAGGACTGGAAATTACACCTGTAGGGAACAAAAAGGAAGGGAACCTATGGCTACAAAGAAATTTTAAGGCCAGCCTCCAACTACAGATAGTTCTCTGTGGTGACAAATGGGCCTGAGAGCATTGTTTAATGGAGATTTGGCTTTCTTTCTCAGCTTGGAACTTTATACATTGCAGAGACATTGGCTCTGACTAGTACAGGCTCTGGACTTTATCCTGAGTCCTGGCTTCCTTTCATGGTTGTATCTATTGCCTAAGATTGTTTTCCTGGCCAAGAAGAACACCTGTGGTGTTGTCTGTCTGTGCAGAGCTAGGGTGGCTACTTGCATACCACAATATACAGACCTTGACTTGGCACCTTAACCCAGAGCTTCACCATCAAGAGCCATGGCAAGTCCCTAGTTCAGGGGTGGTTGCCTCCTCTTCCGGCTTGATTCATCCTTGACACACAAGTAGTCTGCATTAATTGTATTGGGTGACCCATAGCTTGGAAATCCATTATCAGCTTGACAAAATGAGGCAGCAGTATTGTGCTCCTAATTATATAAATTTGGAACAATGGCAGGAATTAAAGGTGACAAGGCACTTTGACACTTAGCATGCTGAAAGTCCTCCTGGAACTTGGGTCTCTGAGAGCTTACTCCACTTTGTGTTCCATCTTCAAAACTGGCATCTAACTGAAGTGCTTTCTCATCAAATCCCTGGGATTGCCACATGGTAGTGAAGATCCTCAAGCTGAGCAGTTTGAATCTTCAGCGACATCTTCTCATGCTTACACAGAGGCCAGCAATGGAGCCATAGGACAAACCAGAGAATCTCAGCTCGGAGGTAATAATTGGCCCATGCACGGAGGACTCAACAAGCCAGCCACTGCCCTTTTATCCTGAACTTCATCTTGCCCTGTGCCTGTGCCCTGTGCCCTGTGCTAGCTCTGCACCCAGCACACTGGCTCCCTTCAGCGCCTCTGGAAAGCCAAGCTCTTTGCTGGTGGAGCTCTTTGAGCTGCTTTTTCTTCTCCTCAAGGCCTGCTGGTACTCGTTCTTTCTCTGACCACCTCAGTTGTTGTAAGGCAACCCTTTTTAAATAAACGTGCTACTGGTCTAGAAACAGCTCCCTCAGACAGCAGGCTTTCTCTGAGACGTTTGTTAGTCTGCTCGACAAACCCATTCGGTTTTGCAAACAGACTTTCCAAAAGGAGGCCTATGGAGTTCTGTCATAAAAGATGAGGATTAGTGATGCTTGTGGTCCATCTTGATTCTTTAAAGCTGCTCATAGGAGAGCCTTGCCATTAGGTACCCTTTCTTGTCCTGGCCACTTCAGTCCCTCACACCATGGCTCCTTGTCTGCTGCTCTTAAGGGACATTCAGCTGAGAGGAAGGAGGCCAGTAGGGTGCTCAGGAGGTGACCAACTTCCTTTAAAAAAAAAACAGCCCCAAACAGACAGAACAGCCCAACAGCTTGGTAGTATGTATGTAGGCATGCCTCTTCACCACTTACAACTGAAAGTGATATTTAGAGATGTTTGCCTTCCCCCGCCATGAGTATTTGATTCCCTACTCCTTTGGTACCATTTTCAGTAATTTCTAGCCAAGACAAAGCACGTTTTTGACTAATAAATTTTAGTTGCAAATCACAGAGAGCAGCTTTCTTGACTTCCCCTGGCTTCCTCATTCCATGGGTGGATTCCAGCCTGCTTCCTTCTGGGGTTGTGAAGGATCCTCCTGCAGGATCCACTTCGGTAGTAGCTTTGGAGTTTGGCTTTAAACTCCATCTAAAAGCTATGGACCAGGATTATGCTTATAGGGATCATAGACAGCCATGGACTTATGGTCTTGGTCAACCCAAATAAAGGCCTATGGGGCTGTTAGGTGGAGAGGCCATTGGCTAAGAGCCTGGAAAGGGGGGCAGCCCCCTGCCTTAGCTCCTCTGGTACTCTCTTGGCTATGCTACTGTAGGGGCCAAGCTTTCCACTGTCCCCACCCTATTTCAGGCATTTGTCACAGTTGGCTGTTTGCTCTGATAAGAATCTGCCCCCGCCCCCCCACCCAGTCTTTTGCTGTTGATAAGGGCCCAGGTCAGACATCACTATTTCCTATAAAACTTTCTTGACTCCCCCTTCCACATCGGTGTTCAACCATGTTCCTTGTCTCTTGCTAGGACATGTCTTCATCCCTGTATGTTCTCCTCATGGTCCTCCATCTCTCAGGAGAGGAGTCTGTGTTGAACATCTTCATCTCAAGTAAAGCTCTCGCTGATTTTCCCTTGTAGGGGCAGGGCCAGCGGGGAAGCTCAGAGCACAAGTGGCTTTGGGAAGGCCCGGAGATCCACACTAAGAGTCTCAGGACCAGGAATCAACCTCACTGTCCTGTCCTGGTGGCTCAGTAGTTTGAATGGTTAAGTGGATGTGTTAAATCAGAATGTGGAAGCAAACATTATTAGTGTAGCCCCCAGAAACAGTAAGAAGCAAGGAATGGGTTCTACCTCACACCCCAGAGGAAGCTCCATCCTGCTAGACTTTGAACATCTAAATCCAAAACCAGGGTACTTATATTTTCATTGTTTTGAGCCCCGAAGTTTAGGATAACTTGTCACAGTAATGTCAGGAGCGTAATAGACCTTGGCAAGTTGCCCAAAGTCACAAGAGAGTGAATCTGAAGTTTGAACCCAATCTATTAATATTAGATTATATTGTCTCAAATCAAATGAAAATGTTATAATAAAGTTTCCTTAGATTTGTTTAACAAACAGAGATTTACTGAGCGAATGCTGCAGTTAGCTCTGTGCTGGAGGCTGAAGATAAGGAGGCAATAGTGAACAGGACAGACACAGTTTAACCTTTGGATGGTGTCACAGGTTTGAGTGTGAAACATCCTGTGGGCTCTTGTGTCCCCAGCTGATGGCACAGTTTTTGGAAGGTGTGGAACCTTTAAAAGGCGGAGTCAAACTGGAGGAAGTGGATCACTGGTAGACTTCGGGCTGTTA
Source organism: Ondatra zibethicus (assembly GCA_004026605.1). NCBI lineage: Eukaryota > Metazoa > Chordata > Mammalia > Rodentia > Cricetidae > Ondatra > Ondatra zibethicus. Next base: position 97,428 of record PVIU01000019.1, on the reverse strand, counting down.
TAGATTTTCCTAACTCCGGCCTAGGTCTCCGTTTCCTGATTGATGCCAGGTAACAAGCACCTGCCATACAGTCTTCATGGAGCCTCCTGCCTTGCCTTCCCTTCCCATCTTCCTAAGATGGCTCAGACTGTGAGCCTAGATAAACCCCTCCTCTCCTAAGTGCTTCATTCTGATATCACAGAGATGAGGAAAGTACATTATACAGGTATTTAACTCCAGTTCAGTGGGAGTGACTTTAAATGGTTACTTTCGCCTTCATAGAGTTATTCAAAATCATGTCAGTCCAACAGTGAGAGGCGCTGCAAAGGAGAAGTATAAAAGCACAAGATTTTATTCTGGAAAACAAGCAAAACAATTCTTGCCTGCTCCTTGGCAGGCCCAACTAAAAGCTACCAGAGGTAGTGTCGGCCATGTGTCTTCTCTAGCCTATTCCTGGGAGTCTAAATGCTAGAAACTGTACCTCAGCCCTCTGGGGCTTGTGGAAGTTGGTCCACCATGAAGCAAATCTCTGAGGATAGGGACCCACAGAAGGAGGCAGCGAAACTTGCCCACGTGCGAGCTCTGCAACCCATTACAGACATCATCAAGAGGCAGTGGGGTGTGGGAGGATTTCTTCAGACAAGGTTGAAAACTTCGGCATTCCCGCGCCAGGCCCGATTTCCTGGAGGGCTGTGAGAAACTCCCTAATTACCCTTCATTCTGGGCAATGTTGTTTCAGAACAGCTCTTGCCAAGAGCCTGTGCTCAAATGTCGCTTTGCTTGGTTGTCCTGCACATGCTCACGGGCTCATAGAAACTACCTATAATCTTGCTGCCTCTGCCGAGTAGGAGGTTCAGGCCCACAAATGTCTCCGGGCTCTTGGCTCTGCTTCCAATTGTCATGAGGAAGGCTGATTGATTTACTTCTCGCCATCTTTTTTTTTTTTTCAAGTGAGTCCATTTTTGTGGACCCTAAGTTTCATCTGACCATCTGGAATATGCTAGGATAGAGTTCAGACTAACCTGTAAGGGTGTCTTGTCTGTGATCTTCGCTTATCTTCCGGACTTGTAGGGAGGGATTCTCCTAAAGGACCTTTTCCAGTACTTTAGCATCCACATTGTGCCCCCAAATTATATCCACTCATTCAGTCAGTAGTCACACAGACCAACTATGTGTCAGAACCACACAGAACTGAAACAGTTGGCGAAAACATCAAAGTCTCCACTCTCCGGAGGGAGACGCCATGCGAACCCTTTCTGAATTGTTCCTGCTGACCTCCATCAAAACTCTGGGCACACACTGCTGTGTCCATTTTATAGGTAGTAAGCAAGTCAAAGCAAAGTAACTCAGCTAATAAAATGCAAAGCCAGATGATGGGCCTCAGTACCCACTGTAAGCCATTTCTATTATATTCTGATTCATTAGACTTAATACAGTAGTTGATTCTGTGATTTAGCATATTTCCAACTTTGTATCTTATGTGAGTCTGGTCCCAAGAAATTTGTATGATTTTTTTTTAAGCAGGAAAAGGATTCAGACTGAACCCTGTTCAAAATAATAGCTTGTCCCTTGGTGAATGTGTAAACTACCTCTTTGACAATTTTAAATAGTTCAGCTTTTGTCTTAAGAATCTGCAGACCAAATTTGGCATCTTCTTGTTTTTCCTCTTCTTCCCCTTATGCCATCTCACAGGCTTTAGCTGTTTTCTTGTGTGCTCCTTCCTGTGCCAGCTAATTGCCCCTGGAGGCGGGGTCAGCCACACATCCTCTCTGGCCTGTTTTCCTGTGGTAGTAAGCTCCGAGTAACCAAATTAACATGTGCGTTCCTCTCTAAGATGCTAATAGTCTGGCAAGAGAAAGAAACCAGAGTGGGTACATGTCTTAGTTTGGGTTTCTATTGGTGTGAAGCGACACCAAGACCATAGCAACTCTTATAAAGAAAACATTTAATTGGGGTGGCTCACTTACAGTTTCAGAAGTTCAGTCAGTTATCATCATGGTGGGGAGCATGGTGGCCTGCAGGCAGACATGGTATCGGAAAAATAGCTGCAAGTCCTACATCTTGCAGGCAACAGGAACACTGGGCAGTAGTATCCTCAGCATAGGAAACCTCAAAGCCCCCCACAGTGACACTTTCTCTAGCAAGGCCATAGCCATTCCAACAAAGCCACACCTCTTAATTGCGTCACTCCCTATGAGATTATGGGGGCCAGTTACGTTTAGACTACCACATTCTAGTCCCTGGCTCCCATAAGCTTATAATAATATCATAATGCAAAATTTATTTAGTCCAACTTCAAAAGTCCCCATAGTCTACCACAATCTCAATAATGTTTTAAAGTCCAAAGTTAAAAGTCTCTTATGAGATTTATGAAATCTCTTAACTGTAATCACCTGTAAAAATCAAAATAAAAAAGCAGATTACATACTTCCAACATATTAATAGCACAGGATGTACATTGCCATTCCAAAATGTAAGAAAGGGAGGATAGTGAGAAAATATTGGACAAAAACAAGACTGAAACCCAACTGGGAAAACTCCAAATTCTGTGCCTGCATGTCTGATGTCAAAATGCTCTTAAGATCTCCAACACACTTCTTTCCCTTGGGCTGGTCCCACTCCCTGTCATCAGCTCTTCTGAGGAGGTATCCCAGGACTCTGGTATCTCTAACATTTTGGATACTCCAAGACAATCCAGGCTTCAATTTCACAGCTTCACACAATGGCCTCTCTAACTAGGCCTCCACTTAGGGACACTCCTGACACATGCCTTGCCTCAATGGCTTCTTTTAAGCACAGAGGCAAATTCCATAACCTCTTTTTTCTATCCTTAAGCCTAAAGCCAGAACCACGTGGCCTAAGTTGCCAAGTTCTGCTGCTTACTGGAGCTTGAACATGTCCCCCTAATTTAATCTTCAACAGCTTTCTGTCCTTCAATGCCAAAGCTTGACTGTCCGGAAACTTACTATAAAGACCAGTGTGGTAGTCTGAATGTATTTGGCCCCCATAATCTCATAGAGAGTAGCACAATTAGGAGGTGTGGCTTTGCTGGAGTAGGTATGGCCTTGTTGGAGGAAGTGTGTCACTGTGGGGGCGGGCTTTGAGGTTTCCTATGCTCAGGATACAACCCACTGTTTCAGTCAACTTCCTGTTGCCTGCAAGATGTAGGACTCTCAGCGACTCAAGCATCACATCTGGTGCACACTGCCATGCTCCCACCATGATGATAATGGACTGAACCTCTGCAACTGTAAGCAAGATACCCCAATGAAATGTTTCCCTTATAAGAAACCCTAACTAAGACAACCAGGCTGGCCTCAGACTCAGAGATCCACCAGCCTCTGCCTTCTCAGTGTTGGGATTAGAGTTGTGCCCCACCACACCTTCCCCAAGCTTCTCTGTAGTTCCTTTTCACAACATAATAAAATTCTTCTTGTCTGAAACCTCTTTAATAAGCCCCCAACTGTTCAAATAACTCTTAGCACTGCTGTCTTCCATGCTCCTACTAGCATGGCCCATTGAGCAGTGTTTAAAGCATTCTACTGCTTTCATAACCCAAAGTGTCAAAGACCAAATTCCTTCAAACAAAACAAAAACATGGTCAGGCTCATCACAGCAATACCCCAGTGCCTAGTAACAACTTCTGTCTTAGTTTGGATTTTTATTGCTGTAACCATGGCAACTCTTATAAAGAAAACATTTATTGGGGTGACTTGATTACAATTTCAGAAGTGCAGTCCATTATCATCATTTAGGGAGCATGGCAGCAGCGGTGTGCTGGCAGATACAGTATTGGAGAGGTAGCTAAGAGCCTTACATCTTGCAGGCAACAGGAAGTCTACAAAGACACTAGATAGTAAAATCAGCATAGGAAACATCAAAACCCACTCCCACCATGACACACTTCTGTAGCTGGGTTTCTTTTACTCAAGTCCCATGTTGGAATATCAAAATGTTGTCATTGGTTTTTTTTTTATTTTTATTTTTTTTTTTTGAGACAGGGTTTCTCTGTAGCTTTGGAGCCTGTCCTGGAACTAGCTCTTGTAGACCAGGCTGGCCTCGAACTCACAGAGATCCACCTGCCTCTGCCTCCCGAGTGCTGGAATTAAAGGCGAGTGCCACCACTGCCTGGCTTGTTGTTGGTTTTTTCTTTGCTCTTTACTTTTTGGCCCTTTTGGGGGCCTGCCACCCTGCTCCCAAATAAATTATGACAGAGGCTTATTTCTATTTACAAATGCCTGGACTTAGCTTGACTTGTTTCTTGCCAACTTTTCTTAAATTAACCCATCTACCTTTTGCCTCTGGGCTTTTACCTTTCTCTTATTCCATGGCTGGCTGGGTGACTGGGTGACTGGCCCCTGGCATCCACCTTGTTCTGTCTTGCTTCGTCTCTTTTTCCCCCAGATTTCTCCTCCTATTCTCTCTGCCTGCCAGGCCACCCTATCTTTTCTCCTGCCTCACTATTGACTGTTCAGCTCTTTATTTAGACCATCAGATATTTTAGACAGGCAAAGAATCATAGCTTCACAGAGTTAAACACATGCAGCATAAACAAAAGCAACATATCTTTACATCATTAAACAAATGTTTCATGACATAAACAAACATAGCACACCTTAAAATAATATTCTACAACAACACACTTCCTCTAACAAGGCCATACCCACTCCAACATAGCCACACCTCCTAATGCTGCCTCTTCCTATAAGATTATGGGGGTCAATTACATCCAGACTACCACAGTACATGATAGGCAAATGAGTGACGCACTCCATACAACTCAATGGGGATGACAGCTGAGTATTATAGGATGGAGAAGAAATAGGAAACAAAGGAACACATCTGGATATGCCCTGCTTCTCTTCTTTGCCCAAATGAAGGCCAAAATTATATGTCTATTTTCTCACGTAATTCTTCATGGATTTTTTTTCAAACAGTGTCTCCTTTTTCATAATCAGGTTTCTGCTCTTGGCATTCTTGGAGACATAACTGCCGTCCCAGAATGTGAGAAGAAAGGATGGGAACAATCTCTTAGAAGAGGCTTCTAAGAAGTATTTATATCATCAAACAGCATGTATGGCTCTTAGGTTTTACCACAGAATCATGCTGTTAGCAACACTGATTATAACAACGTAATAAAAAGTATAGCAATAATTCCTGATGATTATAGAGTAACTTCTACATAGTGGACAATGTAAGTAGTCCCCTATGCAAATGATCTATTTCTACTTGCTCCCAGGAAGCTGGGCCTTAGAGAGACTGAGTATCTCTGTTTTGTTTCTGCTGCTTTGATAAAATACCCTAATCCAAAGCACCTTAAGGGAGAAGGGCTCTAATTTAGCTCCCGATTCCAGGTTATGGTTCGTTACTAGAGGAAGTCACAGCATCAGGAACTTGAGAGAGCTGGTCACATCCCATTCATAGCCAAGAGCAGAGAGGAAGACCACACACATCCGCAGCTGCTTGCTTGTGTTCAACTCAGCTTCTCCACTCCTTCAGTTCAGGATCCTCTGCCTAGGGAATGGTGCTGCCCGCAAGTGGATTTGGTCTTTTCATATCAGTTAACTTTGTTAAGACAGTCCACAGACCTGTTCACAGACCAACACAATATAAACAGTCCCTTGCTGGGACTCTTTTTCCCAGGTTATAGACTGTGCAAAGTTGACTCTGGAATAGGAACAGTGTATTCAGTTCCGCTGCTTTTGGGTCTGTGTTGAGGCAGATCATAGGTAAGGGAGGGCATGGTGGAGCCAAGCATCTCCCTTCATGGTAGCCAGGAAGCTGACAGAGGGGTAGCACCCAGGGTCCTAATACCCACTCAAGGACATCCCTCAATGACCTATGGTCAACCCACTAGGCCACACATAGGTTTCATCATCCCCAAGTAACGCCATAGGCTGGGACCAAGCCTTTAGCACATGACCTTTGAAGGACATTTAAAATCTAGACCAGAGCTGGGGACATTCTTTGGCTAATTTTTCAGTTTTCTTCCACTTTTAAAAATTGTATACCTTGGGAATTCTTGACATATCCTTGACAGGAGTTTAATGGAAACAGACTCATAAATCCTCCCTTTTCCATCATTTTATGAAAAAGATTTATGATAAAACTCTTACTGGGATTATTACAAATTATCATTAAATCATTTCATGCATTGTTTTCCCGTCATATTTATAAGACCGTCTGGAGGGCACTGCTTTGGGAATGTCTTTTCTAATAAAAATTGACCGACTTTTGGACAATAGGAGCAGTGTTTTTCAACCAAAGTCTGAGCTGTCTGGGGGGAGAAAGAAAATATGCCAGAGATGTCACTGGGCTCTAAAGTCAGAGGGATGGGGTACTTCGCTCCATTCTCCTGATGACATTCCATGCTGAAGGTGGGTCCCTGTAGACTGCTCCCTCTGCGTCGGCTTCTGGGGCAGGCAGCCAACATCCTGAAGCAGCTGCCATGTTCCTTGGGTGATTCATGTGTGAACGCGTCTCCCCCATAAGAATGTGGGCCATCATGCTCTTCCCAGAGTGCTGCTCTTATCATCCCCGAGGTGTTTGCTCATGTAAATGGATCCCAGTTGGAAAGTTTAAGGATCGTGAAGGATGCTTGTCCCATCCTAATACATAACCCTTTTGGTCTATAGTATCTTATATCTGGCCCCATTAGTTTTCAGTTAACAGAACTGGGCCTTACATATGAGCTGATATACATTCTTGTATTACATCACAGATAAATTTAGAATGGCCATGAATCTCTGTCTCACAACCCAAATGGTTTAGCTCAGTTTTCCTATCATCCATCATGCAGCCTTGAATTTGGGCATAAGGCTCTATACATGTACATGGTGCTGGTGATATGGGCGATATCCAGATCTATACTATCTAATTCTTCTCCGCTCTTGAGGACAGTGCAGAATAACTGCCAGGCACAGTCAAAAGGAGTCTATGTTTTTTTCTTTCCTCCTGTCTTCTTTTCCCATGATAATAGACAAACTTCTTCACTCATGTTTTTATTATGCAAAACAGGTCATTTCTGAGTGGGAATTGGGCTGGAAATGATATTTTTATGGAAGGTAGAAATGACATTAAAATGTGACTATGAGCTTGACATTTCTTGGGGATCTTTTAGCCCAGCCTCCCATATGTTTAACGGACTTGACCCAGAGAGAAGAATGAACTTACAGTCAGCCTTTTTGTGGCAGAAGCAGGAGCATATTAGCCCTAACTACACAGATTCTCAGCGGAGCAATGGGGTAAGGACCAACCCAGCAGGCTTTAGGGGAGGTTATCAAGGCATCATTGGCTTGGCTATAGCCCTATGGAAACCTCCAGATGACATTCTCAGCTAGCTGCCATTGTTCTTTGTTCTCAATCTTAAAAACAAGGATAAAAAAAAACCAAATGGGTTTTATTGGAGAACTTTACTCTGTATGGTGTTATCATTTATCCATAGTAAAATTTTACTGTTTTTAGTTGGGTGTGTATGTGCCCATGAGTGTGGGTGCCCTTGGAGGCCCCAGGTGTTGGGTACACCTGGAGCAGAGGTTACAGGCAGCTGTGGGCTGCAGGAAATTGGTAAGTGAAATAGGTTCTGGGTCCTGGGAAGAGCAGCCAGTGTTCTGAACTACTTGGCTAGCTCTCCAGTCCCCATCTTTCCATAGCTTAAAATTTATACTTTAAATGGAACCTAGAAAGTTCAAAATCATAGAGGGAAAAACATAAAGGCAGTTTCCAGGAGCTGAAAGGAAGGTGGGGGGAATAATATTTGTTGAGTGAAGGGATTTTAGTTTAAGAATATGAAAAATGTCTGGAGGTGGCTGGTATAGAGTACTGTGATGACCGTGGGATACTGTGATATCACAGAGTATTATAATGCCTGCAGGGTATTATGATGTCACAGAGTGTTGTTATGTCACAGAGTATTATGCTGTTACAGAGTGTTGTCATGTCACAGAGTGTCATGATGTCATAGAGTACTATGATGTCACAGACTATTGTGATACCACAGTGTTGTGATGTCACAGAGTGCTGTGATGTCACAGAGTACTATGCTGTCACAGAGTGTTGTGATGTCACAGAGTGCTATGATGCCAGAGTATTGTGATGTCACCAAGTATTGTGATGTCACAGAGTGCTATGATGCCAGAGTATTGTGATGTCACAGAGTGCTGTGATGTCACAGAGTATTGTGATGTCACGCAGTGCTATGATGCTGCAGAGTGTTGTGAAAGTACTTGATGCTGAAGAACTGTTTTCTTCAATGGTTGTAAGGAAGATGCTGCCATGCATTTTGGTCACAGTAAAAACAACATACAGTTTTCTTCACAACACTTGGAATCTCCAGTGCCCTTTCTACCTGTCACTCCATTAAGGCTTGGGTGCCCTGAAGGAGAATAACAACAAAACTGAATTTTTAATTGTTTTGTATTTTGTTGTTTTCAGAATGATTTCACTCTTGTCATTGCAAAATATGGAGAAAAGCATGGCTGGCCTCCTTAGCACCATTTTGTAAATGAGTTAACTCAGCCCCAAAGTTGCACAGCTATAGGTACCAAAGTTGCATCTGGAACCCAAGAATGTTCTCAAAGTCAAGCATGACTCGGTGTAAACATTTCAGATCTATGCCTGACATTTTTTTATACCTGTTAACCTTGGACATGGACAGGACATTTAGAAGGATTTTTTAGAATTTCCAACGCTGACTTGATTTGAATATTTTGAACACAAATTAATTATGTTGCCGCATTGTTTGAACACAGGTTAACTGGGGTTTTGCTGTATGGTAATGGCCATGGCAAGAACTTCTAGACTTTATCATCTGCTAGGACCTGTTCTCGGTGCCCTCACTCTGTTAACTCATTTATCAAAACAAATGACTTATTTTTTTACTCAGAAGTCGTATTTCCATTCATTGAGGGTAGGATTGTCAGCATTTGGGGGCACAGAAGGCACAGCTCCCCACCATCACCCTCCTTGCTTGGGGTGTTCCCCTCAACTTTTAAGGACCTTAACTTGATTCAAATCAGAATTGGTGGCCTTAATGCAGAAAAGAATTTCATGTCCACCCAGCGTATGAAGCAGTAAGCATGAAGGCCAAAAGAAAGACACTCAAAAGAAAAGACATGACACCTAAGAACGTGAAGATGGATATCTAAAAGAAGAGGAGCAGGAAGGAAGACATGCCCAGATGTGGACATGGGTCCCAAAGGGACAGCTGCAGCTCACTTTGTTTAATTGTTGTTTGTTTTGTTGTATATGATTTTGGCGGGATTTGAAGTTATTATACTTAAGGGACCCCTAACAAACTGAGTGGAGGTCACCTGGTAGTTCCTGAGGGGCACCTTAAGGATTTCCATTGGTTCCAGCCCTCAGGGACCGGGGGGGGGGCATCAGTTTATTTAAGATGCTCAGGTGATTTCTAGGGAAAGGAATGACGTTCACCTCAGGGTCCTGTACGTTCTGGCCTTGAGCCTGAGTTGTTTCTACTTTCACATTAAATATCTGTGTACAAAAGGGACAGGAACTCTGTAGGCAGCCCTTACAGAAAATATGAATGGTGTTGGAATTTTTGCTTTTCAGCGGATGTGAGGCATCAATCATACTCTAGGGTGAAAGGCTCTTTCCTTCTTCTGTCTCCATAGCTTTTGCATTCCTCTAGCCTGCCTCCGCACCTGCTAGCCACCCTCCGTGTGCTTAATACACTTTATCTGGTAGAATCCACACATCAGCCCGAGGCAGCGGATCCTACAGGAGCTTACCATCTGAAAGAACTTGCCTGTCTGAGGAGACAAGTGGAATGGCCAGGATTTGAACCCAGGCCTCCCCACTGCTTCTCTGCTGCTCCAATTGCACACCGTGTCTTTTGAATCACTCTCGTCTCTCAGGGTTGATGATGCTATCTGCACGGTTGGGGCAGTGTCCAGGGATGGGCACTAGTGGGTTCACTTCTTGAGGGACTTCTAAATTTCACCCAGAAATTCTGGCTAGAAATTTGATTCAGTTGCTGAAAGCACTGAAATACAGTTTTCATGTTCATGCGCAATTTGCTTTCTCGTTTTCTTTTATTATCCTGAGACTTAACTGTAAATCACCTCTGCCATCAGTCCTGGGGGTTCTGATTATGTTCCTGGGGTCCTGCTAAGAGCAAGGGCAGTAAATTGCTGCCACTTTGTTTGAAAATTTTTTTAGCCACAGTACATTAGCTGCTTTTGTTTGCTTTTCCACTGGCGGTGTGCACACTTCTCTTTCAGAATTTGTGTTTCTTGAATGTCTCATTTGTGAATAATGTAGCTCACATGACGGAGTGATCGGAGAAAAAAGCATGCAAGTGGGTGTCCTGTTTGTCATCTGTAAGATCTTAAAGCTTCCCTCATGAGAAATGATTTATGGAGTCTTTCTCTCTCTTTCCCACGGGCGCGCACACGCTCACACACACACACTCACACATGCACGCGCGCATGCATGCAAACACACACACTCTCACACACGCACACACACATGTGCACACCCACGCACACACCCACACACATACTCACGCGCACACACACACACACACCCCACACTTAGTCTCCTGTTTTCTCCCAAGCTTTCCATTTGCTTCCTTTCCCCCAGAGTTGTTGCTAAATGACCAGTATGATGCTTACTGTGGAGCAAATAAGAAGAAACGCGCTCTCCAGTATTCCCCGGGTAGTTTTGTTTTTTTGGAAGATTCATAGATCAGAAGGTCAGGGGTCGTGTTTTATTGTTAAGTTTCTGTTCCAAATTTCCTGGCATTTTTAGTAAATAGAGAAATAAACAGATAAATAAGTAAATAAGCAAGCTCTTTAACAGACAAGAGAGAGAGAGAGAGAGAGAGAGAGAGAGACACTCATAAAAACTAGACCCTAAAAGATTGTCAACATTTCAACAATAGCTGTGCTCTCTTGGGTCAAGAGCACTGACCCTGAGGCTCCCTACTTCTGTTAAGGTGACCTAAAGCTTCTTGATTTGCTGATCCTACTAGGCCATCCTCAAATACAGTGACGCTTCAGACGTGACACTCAAGGCCTTTGGTGGTTGGCACTGAGTTCGGGGCAACGACACATGTTTCTATCTTTTGATTAAAGTGGAGAGGAAGGAGGCCCTAGGCAGTGTTAGTGCCGCGGCTGCAGACTGTGCTTCAGCCTGTGTGGCTGCGCTAGCGCATAAATCCCACAGGTGCTAAGAAGCTGCAGTGCTGCGCAGAGCCCCGAGGACTTTGAAAATTAACTGGTTTTCCTGAAATCACCCCCCTGTCTAAAGTGGCTTTGGAAAACAATTCAGTGGGTGTGAGGAGCAAGCTAAAGTTAGAGAGTTTTCAGTCCTGACCAATAAGCCATATTAAAACCACGAATATGTTTTATTTTACTCTATAGTCGATATCACTCAGGGAGGCTGCCTATGTACAACACCCCCTTCCATCTGGTAGCTGCCCCTTTGACTCATGTGGGAAGCTCCCTGCAGCTGTGATTGTATTTCATAATCTTGCCCCATTGGTGAAAGTTATTGGCCAGACTGATGGCACCTGACCCGGGGGGACCAATTGGATTATCTTTTCTGGAAGTATGGGTTTCATTCTCGGCTACGGCCAGTCAGTGTTTGGGAGCTGTATGTATTGAGTGGGGGAGGGGTTAACCATTTACCTGTGTACACAGAAATGAAATAGCTGACCTCCAAGAAGAGATGAAAGCTTGTTCATGGAGAATCAGGTGTCAGAGCTGGAGGGAGGATCTGCTCAGAGCACCTGTCTAGCTTTGAGCTCCTCTTTCTCCCAAGGCCCAGGCAGAGTTGTTGCCAGGGTTCTCCAAGAACCTCTTGAGCCCTTGAGTCTCCATCACTTCTTCTGCCCCTCCCCTTCTTACTTAATCTTGTTAGTTCCTGTTACATTCTACCACAGGTCTTAGGACAGCTGTCTGACTCCACTACATAGTCACAGATAAATATGTTCATCCTCCTCTTTGGTACCCTGGAAGTTGAGAACAGACTTCAGATAGCTTAGTCTTATCATCTCTCGTTATAGCTGAGTGACCTGAAGACAATGGGTATAAAGAAAGTGCTGGTCAAGCAGGCCTCCTAGGAGCTACTGGAACATTCTGTGTGCTTGCCTCACCTTCGTTTCCTAGCAAGCAATCTAATATAACACAGGTCTTGAATATATCTGCAATTCTAGAAAATGACCTTTGCCCTTTAGAATCTAAATTGGGCACTGTGCATCAGGGACCTTTGGTTAGGTAACAACATACTCTATAGTACTGTCGCCTCCCTTGGTTCTTCTGGGCATTGGCCCACGTCAGTTGGGTGCTTCTTGTTCAGGATCTCTCCTGTTGTTGCTGCTCCAGTCACCCTGGAGGTTTCATTATTTAGTCTTTGGTGACTGGTCTAAGGGACTGGGGCAGCTGCGGCTCTCAAAGCTTGCCCTCCCTGTGGTGGACTACAGGTATCTAATAGCTGAAGGCCCCCAAAATGACTGCCCAATCCTCTTCTAACCTGACCCCTGAATTCACTTGCCTAGAGTCACTTTGGCTTTAGGGCTACAGGGAAAAGACCAGGGATTTCTGGTTTAGTGGAAAGAAGGCCAATGAATTTGCACGCTTTCCAGTTTCCACGTACGGCTGAGAGGAAGGAAACAAGCACCGCCCACGCTGCTCAGAGCTTTTGTTTTGCGTTTGAAGCCCTCCCTCATTTCCAGACAACTGCTAGTTTCAGGCTTTAATAACAGTGACATGCACTGCAACTGACTCACTTTGTGGTGGTTTGAATAAAAATGGTCCTCATAGGGAATGGCACCATTCGGACGTGTGGCCTTGTTGGACTGGGTGTGGCCTTGTTGGAGGAAGTGTGTCACCGGGGGTGGGCTTTGAAGTTTCAAATGCTCAAGCCAGTTCCAGTATCTGGTTCTCTCTCTTCCTGCTGCCTGCTGAATCAGATGTAGAACTCTCAGCTGCCTCTCCAGCACCGTGTCTGCCTGCATGCCACCATGTCCCACTATGATGATCATGGACTAAACCTCCGAACTGTAAGCCAGCCCCAGTTAAATGTTTCCCTTTATAAGAGTTGCTGTGGTCATGGTGTCTTCACAACAAGAGAAGCCCTAAATCAGACCCACTTCTTTCATACGTTCACTCTCAGAGTTCAACTGTGGTATCAGTGACCAGGATTGAGTTTAGACAAGGGGGTTGGGACAGGGTGTCATATATCATACAGCTTTATGCTGAGAATTTCTCAATCCATAGTAGACAAAAAACTAACTTGGGACCTGCTAAGAAAGAGTGAAAGAAGCTTCCAGAAACATAACCTAAGGAAATATTGCAAAGGGGGAAGAGAAGGTTTAAGCATAAAGATTTCATTAAAAAGTATTTAAAGACTAAAGAGATGGCTCAGTAGCTAAGAAAAGTTACTACTTTTCCAGAGAACCTGAGTTCAGTTCTCAGCACCCATTTCAGGTGGCTCCCAACTCCTGTATGTATTACTCCAAGAGGATCCAATGCCATGAGGACACTTGAACTCTCGTGCACGTACTTACATACAGGTAGACACGCAACCCCAAAAAGAAAAAGTAAAGCTTTTTACATCTTTAAAACTTTAATACAGTAATACAGCAAGGCAGGGATCTAACCACTCAGCTAGTGAGGACCTTCGGTGGCAGCCTCTGAGGAAAACCCGCTTCAGGGATTCAGCGTCTACCTTCCCTGGATTTATGTGGTCATGTGTACTGAGGAAGAAGAAATAAGAACCCCAGATCAGGACACTGGCAAATGCCTCTTCGTCCATCTGTTTAGCATAAGGAACTGAGGAAGTTTGTCCTTAACCGGCTGAAAACATTGAGGAGGACTGTTCCAAGTTCATAGTCATCCTGGCCAGCTGGGCCTCCTGGAATCCTGCTTGACCTTGTGTTTTTGGCTACTGGTTCCTGACCAGAGGGATGCATTTATAATCTCTTCTAGTCTTGCGTTAGCCTGGGCCAGACCTGCTTGCCCTGCCTTCCTGCCTGTTATACCTCATCAATGGCCTGCCCTCAAGCAAGAGCAGTTATTGATTCCCAGTTGTTCCCACCCACTCTGGACTGTCACACCTCTGGGCCTTCACATGGTCATGCCTTATCCCATAGGACAGTCAGTCTCTTCTCCCACTCCAAACAGAGTGAACTAATGGAGGGTACCAGAGGACTAGGCTGGGAGCTTCTGCAATGACATTGTCAAAGACGCGTTCCCTGTTTAAACGTAGAAGTGCAGTGGGAACACCAAGGATATTGAGACCATGCTGTAAACGTGCCTCATGGCTGGCTCCTCAGGTGGTTGGATGTAACCTGTTAGTTGTCATAACAACTTCGCTATGACACACGGTGGATGTTTATCCGGCAGGGACTTACCATGTGAAACACCTGCCATGCTGGCAATCGTGCATGAAGAAGAACTTTTTACCAAAAATGTCACTAGTGTCCCTTCAGGGAAACAGTGGGGAGGGTGCTGTAGGCTAGGGCAGAGGTTGCCGAAGCTGCCCTCTGTCTTGTGTGCCTTGTTCTCCTTAACAACTTCACAGTTCCTGCTCCTGGCTCCCCCGCAACTGGCTATGCCCTCTTCTCCCAGGCTGGACATGCTCTATTCTGAGCACAGAGTGGTCCTTTCCATTCCTCTTCCCTTATTCTCAGCAATTTTATGGATTTCTTTTATAGTTAATTTAGTTCTCTTGCCCTTTGCCTGATAAAAAGCCTACTACTGCCTGGTCTCTCTATTTTAGTGGTTCTCAGCCTTCCTAATGCTGCAACCCTTTAATACGGTTCCTCACGTTGTGGTGCCCCTCAGCCACAACATTATTTTCATTGCTATTTCATAACTGTAATTTGGGTGCTGTTAAGAGTCATAATGTAAACATCAGTGTTTCCCAGTGGCCTCCCAATGGGGTGGCGACTCTCAGGTTGAGAACCACTGCTTTGTGACTACCTAGTAGCACTGCCTGTCTCAACCCCTTCTCTCCCAACTCCTTCAACACCCAGCTTCTTGACCTCCCATGGACTGTCAGGTCACCCTGGCCCGTTCTTTCCTATCAGTTCTCTGGAGTCCTTCTCCCGTCCTTCCTCCTCCAGGAGCTGAACTGTACAGCCTATGTCACTTCTCTCATGGAAATGCCACAGTTGCTAAAGTTGGCTTTCTTTGAAGACCCTTTGGACACTCCTGGCCTATAAACTGAGTTGTTTTAGTCTTCGAGGGCTTTGGCCATCCTGCATTGCTCAGATCACACTCTGTCACTGTGGTGAACATACTGGCTTGGCTCTAGCCAGGGTCAGAACTGTTGAACACAGGCTCTTAGCACGTTCATCTGCCTATGAGGCATCTTACCCAGCTGCCCTTAGCAATCTTGTATTAGCCTGACCAAGCTACCATAACGAGGAAGGCCTGATTAAACCTCTAAAGTTGACAGTTTTCTCTGTTGCACTGATATTTTTCCCTCTTGCTGCTGTGAAATTAGTGCTATATTCTGTTTGTTTGATGTGTGCATGAGTGTTCACATGTGTGAACACATGTGAATGAATGCACTTGCCTTGTCAGGCCCATGTGGAAGCCAAAGACTGACATCGATGTCTTTCTCAACTGCCTTTACTATTTTAGGTGGGCTCTAAGTGAACCTGGAGCTTGGCATTTCAGCTACACTGACTGGCCAGTAAATTCCAAGGTCCTTGTATTCCTAGCCCCAGCCTTGGGGTTTCAGACACATGTGAGCAGAGCCCGTCCTTTCTGTGGGTTCTGACAATCTTCCTGCAAATCCTCCTGTTTACAGAGCCAGCATGTTAGCCACTGAGCCAGCTCCTCAGCTGCTCTCCTAGTCCTTATTCCCAGATTGCTCAGTGTTTGCTTTGGGTTGGGCTTTTTTTTTTTTTTTTTTTTTTTTTTTTTGGCAAAAGCTCTAGAGAAGATAATGTCAAACAGTTGAAGAATTTGGCTCAAAATTTTAGAGCAAAACCACCCCATTGATAAAAGAGAGCATCCAGGTGACACACACTTCACCAGGGACCTAAGATATGGCCAGGTCAGCAGATTCTTTCAGAAGAGGAAGCGAGTTGAGAAAGAGGGTGGGTGAACTGGTCTGCGCGTTCCTTCACGGTCCCAGAAGTTTACATTCTGGGAAAACCTGAAAGCAGACTGCCAATCCCTGTGGAATCCAGTTGGAATATTGACTGACACCCGAAGGGATTCAGGTCCTGGTCAATCAAGCTAGGATGGGAAAATTGAGATGCTCTAACCACATGGTCCCCATAAGACTAGGAATTCATTGGCCAGAACAACACCCTTTTGTCTTGAAAACCACCCAGGCTGCACTTGGAACCATGAGCTGCTTGAGAATGCATCAGGATTGGGCAGGCTGCTGCCTCAGACTGACCGGGGCAACAAAACAGCAGATAGTCTTTGAGCAAGGGTTGTACCTCGCTCAGGGTTCTTGGACAGAAAGCACAGCTGTGACCTTTGCATGGCATAGACACAGGCACAGGCTCACACAGAGAGGACTACACACCAAGCTGATGCCGAAGCCTGCCTCCCGTTCAGGGTACTCAGAGCTCAAGACTGACTTACGATGTGTTCTGTTTATATTGGCCTAGAGCCCAAACCAGAAATGTATTTCAGGCCTGGCCTTCTAGATGCTATCTCCAGTCATTTAGAGGTTTGTTACACAGAGCAACTCATCCTGTCCTGCTCCAGTTAAGGTCCGTCAGCAGTTTTCAAAGGTTTATAATTCAACCATAATGGAGGAGATTGCCACTTTCAGAGTTCAGCTTGGCATGTAGGACCTATACCTGAGTCTAAAACTTTGGGTCCTCCCAAAGCCTTGCCCCCATCCCATTTTTAAGTTTGACTCTTACTGGGTGATAGTGAACCATAGTACTAGCTTGTGGTTTTGTTATTTTTAGTTTGGCATTTGAAAGACTAAGGAAAACTACCAGTCATAAAGATCGTGGGGTATGTGTATATTTTAAGGAGCATTTCAAAGTTAGATGGGCGGGAAAGGTCAGAGACAAGGCTGTCTACACCTCCCTAAGACAAGGGAAGCCATCTCAAGCCCACAGACTGTGTTCAAATTTTCACCTGGAGACTTTAATTATGTATCAAAATGAAGACATCATGTGGAGGATTAACTATGTTTCTGCTTGTGCATTGTGAATATTCCTATTATTTTAAATTTTAAATGAAATACCACACCTAATAAACATGACATAACAAAACAATATTCTTACCTACATATGAAAATGCTCAGTAGTGCTGAAGAGGTGGCTCATCGGTTAAAATACTTGCCAAGCAAGGGTAAGGGCCTCCGTTCAAGCCCCAGAATCCACATAAATTACATAGTAGGTATGGTGGCTTGCTTGTAACTCTAGCCTCAGAAGGCAGAGATAGGTCATCCTGAAGCAAGCTGGCTGATGAGACTACCCATATCGATGAGCTCTGGTTTTGATTGAGAGACCCTTCCTCAATGGAAAAGGTGAAAGAGTAATTGAGGAAGATTCTCAGTATCAACCTCAGGTCTCCATGTGCACTCACACACACATGCATGTGCACCCATGCAAACATACATGCACAAACATACATGGATACCACACACATATACACATGAGAAGAAGGAAAAATACTGGCCCAATAAAGAGATAAGCTCAATTGGATATTACAGCTCCAAGATCTACTGTCTGATCATGTTTCTGATAGTCTGCCCTACCATTGGGTGACTTGCAAACAATGGGCATTAGTTTGTCACAGTTCTGTCATCTGGACGGCTAAGAGGAAGGCACAACCACCTCCAGCTCCAGTGAGGTCCCTCGTCCTGGCTTGTATGTACCTGACTTCTTCTTGTGCCCTCTTATGATGGGTGAGGCAGGCAATCCCTCTTTTATTATGAGGATACAATCTCATTTATGAGGGCTGCACCCTGTGACCTAACCACCCCCAAGGCCTCACCCCATAACGCCATCATACTGCGAGACAGGATTTCAACATGTGAATTTAGTGGGGTAAGAGGGAGCAGCACATACCCTCAGTTCATAACATTCACAAAAGTTCATAACTAGAAAAAAAATCACTGGACTTGGTGGCTGCCCATGACCTGCAAGAGACCCTGGGCCTAGGAGGCAGCAGGTACTGAGGTGAAGACTACAGTCTGTGGTGTGGGAAGGTGTCGCTGGGAGGCCCTTCGACTAGTTAGCCGTAGATGAAGTTCCCGGTGGCAAGAGAGTGTAAAGCAGAGGATGGGAGGGAAAGTTGTCAGGAGGGGTCCTGACAGGAGAGAGTTCCCATCACTCCACCAGGAAAAACTTCTGAAACCTGGGAATCTTGTTTAAAGCAGGGTGAAAACCCCCACACATCACAGGGCCGGGCTGAAGATAAAGTGCAGTTGCATCCATGAAGAGCCTGGGGAAATTAGCATGAGCCACGTGGCCCCTCCTCACACCTCTATGGATCGCAACTAGACACAACGTTCGACACTCTTGGGTCCAACCGTAATAATTCTTCACAGATCTTAACTATAATAAGAGGAAAAAAATAGTTTTCTGAGTGCTGCAGCGTCCGTTGACATACAACCGTCCTACTTGTGCAAACAACCCGCCCCTCAAAGCAGTTGTCCAGGTAGCCAGACTTTCTTAAGCCCCTTTGAGATGTCTCAATTTGCTGGGCTCAGAAGGGGACATAAACACCATCTCTCCCACCTGCCCAGGTATACATGGCATACGTTTTAAAACGTGGTGCATCTTCTGTTTTCTGATGTGTGTTCCTTCCCTGCCTTTTGACCGTTTGTTGATTTTGGTCCAGTGGACAGACACCCTTCATCTCTAAGAGACACTTCGAGATCCTCAGCCCCAGCATCTCTTGATCCATCATACTTATGTTCCCAAAGGAATGTGAGTGGCCAGGCAGAGCATCTCCTTCTGTTGAAAGTGGTCTGCCCTCGGGCCAGTGGCTGCTTTGCTCAGACAAAGATGCTTACCCGCCTCTTACCCACTGCGTCCCTGGAAGGAGATGTCCCGCACATAGCGTCCAGGCAGGAGTCCTGCGGGGGACCTGCTGAGGCACCATGTTTGCCTCAGCCCTGGATTTTTTTTTTTTTTTGAACTATAGAGATCATGGCGGGAAACCTTTTTAGGGATTGTTGTGGAGTTCCATAATATCAAGGCTTAGCAGAAATCATGGCTGGAATCACTGTGCACTCCTTCCTATGAGCCTACTGAAGAGAATTGTACAGGGCCATTTTGCTCCTTTTGAGACTCTACCTTGGGTCAATGAAATTATAATGTCTGGAGGCAGGACTCACCTGCCAAAATTTTTTTTTAATGTTTTTAATGTTTATCTTACTCAACCCTCACAATTTTCTTGTGGAGAGTCACTGGCCCATTTTACAGCTGAACAAACTGAGGCTGAGAGTGAGTGACAGCAAGGAAGAGGTGGTACCTAGGTAAGGAGCCAAGCTTTGCGCCTCCAAAGCCCCTGTTTTAACAGTTCCTTATGAACAGTGGCCCCAGAGTGGCTGTCATCCTCCTGCCTTTCTCTTTGGCACTTCCTGATCTGCCTGCCCAGACCTGTGTTCCATTTCCCAGGTAACTGGCCGTGGGTCTTTGGACGTTCCCTCCTATTTTGTCTGATGTTTATTAAACACAGCTTGTGGCTCCTACTCAAGAATGTGCAAGCTGATTTAGATTATGCTTTGCGTTGAGTTTATTAAGATAAAAACTATATTCTGAGGTAGTGAGTCAGAGGTATTTATGGTGGAGTGTGGGGGACAGCGGCTTGCAGGTTCCCAGTGTGAACAGGGCGCGAACTCAGCCCATGCTATGCTCTGACAGTGTCCGGCAGCCGTCCTTCATGTTTAGCTAAGCATTTTATTTCATGTTAGGAGCCCCTCCCTCCTCTGCAGAAGAGGCTTTGGCTGAGGCTGGTCCTAATGGTGACCTGCTTCGAAACCATGGCTGGGTTTTCATGGCAAAGAGCTGGGAAACATTTCGTATCTCTGTCTTTCTCACCTGTCAGAATATGAACGTAACTTGTGGCCGTGGCCTCCCTGTGGAGAAGTGGGCGGGCACTTGAAAATGAAGCCATAAATGCTGGGAGGGATTTGTGGACCTGTGGATGTGACGTCTTGTCAAGCAGTTGGTAATAAATGGAGTGTCTCCAGAGCTACTTTGCCTGAAAGTCCCTGGAGCCTTCCATTGACTTAATCAACCCACGTTTATTAAATACCTGTGAAATTCTCAGTAACGCAGGCAGGGCCAGGAGGAGGAGGACCAAACAGGAAAGAAGGAAATGGAGCCTCAACTCCCAGAGAACCCATAAAGCCCCTCCTTTTGCTTGCACTTCACTTTTTAGACTGATTAAGTCTCCCGTGGAAGGTGCCTTGGCTGCCTGCACAACCCTGTCCTCCAACTAGTCCCAGAGTTAGAAGCCAGGCTTGGCTCCCTTGTTTGCAGGGCCAATGGGGATTGCCATGGCCTGGATGGTCTTAAAAGGTGCAAAAATGTTGAATCCTGGTAATAGTCATGGACAGAGCGGGAAAAGATGTCTGAGTGGTTGGAAATGGGGACTCCAGTGAGCTCTGGTATCCAAAGCTTTGGGTCCTGGCTTTGTGACTTTGAGCACTATCTTTCTGTGTGACTTTGGGCAGTTGCTTAGCCTCTCTGTCCCTTGGCTTCCTTATCTCTAAAATGAGGATAATATAGTGTCTGGATCATAGAATTATTTCAAGTTTAATTCCATGTGTATAATGCTCCAAGCAGGGGGTGGTGCCTTGTAGATGTTAAAAATAAATAAAGGTTGTCACCTTCTACAGGTGATAGGAACCAATGGCACTAAAAAGACATTAGCACTTTCTTTTCCACATTATCAAAAAAAAGTTATAAAAAATATTCCAACCCCTAACTTTTGCCTGGACACAATAGTCACTTGGGATGGATTGTCCCCTGGCTTTCCAGCTGCTGGTATAGAGCAGGGCCTCTTAAACTTTCCCTACCCACAGTCCCTTTCACCCAAGAAAGTTTGATATGGCCCTATGTGTACTAGTAGGTAAAAGATGGGTACTGACTGATAATAAACTGTGAAGAACTTTATTTTAAAACAATTTTGTGAATACATGTAATTTTACCATTTACTAATTAGTGAGATGGGTGAGCTTATTTATTTTTAGATAAAGAATTCAGCCTTGCCTGGATAGTTGATGCTGCAGGATGTAGAATATCTTCAGCACTTCACAATTGATTGAGATTTTGATGCTATAATTGTCAGTGTTAATGATGCAAACTTGATTAAGTATACAATACAAAATGGCAGAATTCTGCTTAGTGCCATTTCAGAAAGTGCTGGGAATTTTATCCTAATCCCATGCCAAAACTCGTTGAACAATTTTTCTTCGATGTTTTTAAAACAAAACTCAAGTCAACAACTCAAATAGTAATACTTTATGAGTCATGTGATGATTTGAATGTCAATGGCCACCGTAGTCTTCAGGTAGTGGAACTATTTGAAAGGATTAGAAGGATTAGGCATGTGGCATTATTAAAGAAGGTATGGCCTTGTTGAAAGAAGTGTGTTGCTGGAGGTGGACTCTGAGATTTCAAAAACCCATACCAGACTACCTTCCCTCATCCCTCCACCCAATCTGTCTCTCTCTTTGACTCTCTCAGCAGATCAGGATGTAGCTCTCAGCTATTGCTTCAGTGTCATGAGTGCTACCATACCCCTGCAATGACGATAACAGACTCTGAAACTGTAAGCAAGCCCACGATTAAATTATTTCTTTTATGACTTGCCTTGGTGTCCCCTCACAGCAATAGAACAGTTACTAAGGCAGAAAGTATTTATTTTAATGTAATACTTTTATTCTTTGAGAATGTCATGTCTACATACAATGTATATTCATCATATTCACCACCCCCATTCCTCCCTCCACCTCCTCTGGAATTCTCTTCCTGACACAGCCCTTCAAACTTCATATCCTTCCTTCCTTCCTCCTTCCTTCCTTCTTCTTCCTTCCTTCCTTCCTTCTTTCTTTCCTTCCCTTTTTAGGTAACCCACAAGTACTAGTATTGCCTGTGTACATACGGGTATGGGGGCATCCACCGGTGCTAGGCCAACCTACGAGAGACCACACTCATAGAGAAAACTGAGTCTCCCTCCCCGACAGCAGTCATTTGTCAGCAGCTCCTCAGTTAGCAGTAGGAGCTCACAAGCCATTTCCTGCTGCGTGCTAGAATGTCGACTGGGTTGATCTTGTACAGGTCTTAGGCAGGCCGTCACAATTGTGAGTTCATAAGTGCAATGGCCCTGTCGTGTCTGGAAGGTACTGTTTAGCTTCAGCCCCCTCAGCACTTTGGCTCTTAAGACCTTTCTGCCTTTGTGGGAGGAGCTTTGATATAGGGAGATGGGTAGGGAAGAGAAGCAGGTTTGTAGACAGTTAAACCTCATATATAGATATGGATACACACACACACACACACACACACACAGTAGCTTTAGATTTGATTTCCCTACACTGGGGATAATGCCCATCCCAGAAGTCATAAGTTGCCAAGCACAAAGCCCCATACTAGCTGTGGGATACCTCCCTGGGGTTGTTGGTTAGAGGCAGTTTCAAAGGTGCCCCCCTCTCAACAGCCCTGACTATTTCACTAATGGTGGGTGCCCACCAGAACTTTATGGCAAGATGCTATTAATTACGAACAATGCCAAACACTTTGGGGATAGGACTTGGGGAAATCAAACTGGGTAATTCCCTACACGCTTCTTCCCTGCGAGATAGCTTTCATATTTCTGAAATGTACCATGTAGGATGCTGAAGGGATTGAATCTTCAATACTTTTACCGGTGTGTGAACCGCAAGGGGCAACAGCACCAAACCTGGCAAGCTATGTCTACGGGTGCAGCAACAGTAGCATGAATAATATGGAGATGACCATCACTTTCTGCTTGTATGTAAGACACGTTCCAAAGGGAAAACCACATGCCTGGTACTTGAACTCTGGCTCAGAACCTGTAGCTGGGGAGCTCGTGGGCACTAGGCATGAGCCTACTATCATTAGTTTTGCTACATGGACACAGTATCAAGTGACTTTCTAAATATGTATCTCTATCCCCATAGATTAGCACAGCTCTTGGTCAGCTCTCCTTATCAGAGAGGTGTCTTTGTGCAGAGGACAACAGACTCACAGCCACTCACAGTGAAGAGAGCAGGTGTCCGCGGATAACTCAGTCACAGATGGGACACCCATATCACAGCAAGTTTTCGGAACAGTCTCCAAACATAAAACAGTCCAAAGGCATACCAAATTGATAGCTTGCATGCTGAGGAATGACACTAGGAAAATATTGAAAGTCTTTGTTTTATGTAAGTAAGCCATATGTTTCAACAAGAATAGAAAATTTTGCACATATGATGAAAGCTCAACCGTCCATGTACTGATGGTTTTGTAAATGAGCTATGGTTTTCAGGTGCCCTCACTGGAGTGATGTGGTGTCCTGGCATGCACAGTGCAGAGACTGTACACGGCCGTGTGCTCAGTAACAAGGTGCCGAGAGGTTACCCAGCGTGGCCTGACAAGGACTGCCCGAAATACCTCAGACTCCTCTCATGTTTGATTTTGAATTAACTTTTGGTCATTACATGTTCGGAAACCCTTTACTGTTGCCAGCTTTTTTTTTTTATGACCTCTACATTCAGTTGCCTGACCTCATAGATCATGCATGTTCTTGCAATCACTCCCTGCTCTCTCACTCAGGGACACTGACTTTAGCTCAAGGCTAAAGCTAAACCATCGTCTTGAGAGCTTGCCAAGAGACCCTCCCAGAAGACGAAGATGTGCAGGCCAGGAAAGGCAGCTGGGAAGTGTGATAGAAGAATACTGGGCCTGAGTCACAGTCCTAGCTGTTATTAGCTGTGTCTGTCCATCCTCTGAGCCTCAGTTTACCATCCTGAGGCTGAGAAAGCAGAGCTTCGGCTTTGGCATGTGATAAGACAGTAGTAGCAGACTGTGCCTTCCCCAGCGCCATCCACGGCAGTTAAGGGAAAACTCAGGTGCACTCAAGAATGGCTTCCATGAGGCAGCATCTTGACTTTGGAGTCCAAATCTTTCATGTTCCATGGTGAAATGGGATGTCTGCATAAATAATGCCTCCTGAGCACCAAGGGTCTGGTACTGTGCATCCAGTCTCCCAGAAAACACTCGTACTCCAGGCTGAACTCACTACTTCATGAAGGAGCCAGTGCACTGAGTGTTTTCAGTACTGGTGTAAATAAGCTTGCTGTTTCAAGGAAACAGGGGACCAGCTTTAATGGCCAATAGTAAAATGTGAAGTTTCAAACAGAAAGTAGAATTTTGGAAAACATTGAACTATCACCATGCACTTGATCCTCTCCCGATCTTTGCAGGTGACTGGAAGTGACAGAAATATATATGGTCTTTAATCCCAGCCCTTAGGAGGTAGTTTCAAAAACAGATCAATCTCCTTGAGTTCAAGGCCAGCCTAGTATACATGGTGAGTTCTAGTCTAGCTAGGGCTATATACTATGTAACCTGTCTTTTAAGAGGGGGGGTGTGGGGTGTGCCCATGTGTGGAAGATGTATCTAGCTCAGTGAATCAGTGTTTTTTGTGTGGACACTCTTAAGAAACCATGTGTGGGTTGAAGGTCCACTGAACATAAGAGACCAATCAATCTTTTTGATGCAACAGATTAGGAAAGTTCATTGGAATGGTTTCATATTTCACACTGGGACGCGAGACAGCACCTGTAGCCTGATTTGGGTGGAATGTCCAAGGCAAATGTACTGACTTACCTGAAAAGCTATTAAACACTCCTCCCTCTTCCAGATCCATGAAACTGGAGTATTCTTACCCAATATAGTTCATCTCAACAGACTAAATGCTAAAGCAAGAGGCAACCCCTGATCTTAAATCATAATCTTAAATAGTACATTAGCAGCAAGATAGAATGATGGCACTCTTCACTGCTGTGTATCTCTCTGGAATATAGCTCTTTTTCAGTAAAACATGTATATTAATTACTGGGTTCTTTTAGTTTTCAACAAATTCAACAAATTGCAAAAAAAAAAATCTCTTTGGAGTCCTCAATATTCCGAACAGTATATAAGAGAAAACAAGAGGTTTGAGATTTCTATTTTTATCATTTTTATTTTATTTTTTCATACATAAATGCATTTGATGACCAAGCCCACTGGTCACTCCTACACCACCCGCTACCTCCTGTATGTGAGAACTTCTGCCCTAGTGCATGTGCCCTGAAGCTGAACTCATTTGTTGTAAATCTCAGCGTTTGTTCATCGTCCTGTGGTCCTGACCAGCTCTCTTACCTCTCTCTGCCTCACGTTTCTCATGAGTAGGATGCTCATAACTACACCTGCGAGGACAGTAAGTCCTAGGTAGGTGCTAGCCATGACAAATGCATCATCATCGTCGTCATCATCATCACCCACCTTTGCTCAGGAGCACAGAGGGAGTGGAGTCAACGGAACCAGAATTTTTTTCTTTCAATTATACCCACATTCTACTGAGCTGCCATCCTATCATTGGTGGTCTATGGAAGGAGGGGAAAGCATGAGACGGGTCCCATTGTCCAAGCATGCATTGTCAGAGGCACTGACTCCAGCCACCAACGTGCAACAAGTCAGGGAATGGCATAGAAGCCAAATGGTGTTGCCTGGTATTCAAGTTCAGCAGTGGCTCTGGGTTTGTCCTATGGAAACATACACTGCCCCAAGTAGAGGAAACCCCAAGGGTCTCCAGATAAAAGATAAAGACAATCAAATCCCTGATGCTGTTATTCCAGTGACAATTTAATCCTCATGGCTGTTAGGGGCAGAACCAGGCCTGGATCCTATGATCTGATCAAATTCTTTTCCAGCCACTTGCAAAGGAAGAGCCTGCAATGGTGACTCAAGCTTTGCATGCATAGTACAGAGTTAGGTCCCCTAGATTGATACATGAAGCCACAGAAGGTTCCAGGAAGAGACTAGACCCCAGGCAGGGGCTTGGTAAGAAAAAGAGGGCAGGCTGGTGAGGTGACTCAGTGAGTGGAGGCACCTGCTGTCAAACCAGATGACCAGGGTTTGATTCCTGGAACCCACATGCTGAGACAGGTTCAGCCTTCACACACACACACACACACACACACACACACACACACACACACACACACAGAGAGAGAGAGAGAGAGAGAGAGAGAGAGAGAGAGAGAGAGAGAGAGAGAGAATCTTTTTTCATTTTATGGCTGTCAGAGTGCCTTGTGTCACTTAGTTGAAATGCCACCCTGATGCTTCTGTCCTTGGCCGAACCCAGTTGCAATGTTTGACAGCTTTGTGGCTCTGGTGAGCAGCTGCACAGTCACAAACAAATATGCATCTTGTCCTTTGAGCAAGGCTCTGGTTAGTGAATGCAGAGATGCATTTATGCCCTTTTTTTGTCTCTCTGGAGAAATACTGACCTCAAGATATCCTGTGGCCCCCTGGTGCTCTCAGAGAGAGGTGATCTATTATAGATATACCTGTAACCATACCATGCAGAATAGTCAGGCAGAGGCTTGGCCTCCCAGGAGAATAGAAGCACCAGGCTCAGTTCTACTGGAGGTAAAGAAGGGCTTGGCCAGCCAAGAGCGTGTGTGTGTGTCCAGCCTTTGTGGACTCTGCTGTCTGAGCATGTGATGGAATGGAAGGCCTAAGGTGGAAACTGGAGGGATATGACTTGGGTCCAGTATGGCCATAGGCATTAGGCAAGTCATTTGACCTCTGTGACCCTAGATTTCTCACCAAGAAGGAAGAGGTCATGTTCCTTCCTCGAAGAGATGGGAGAGGGGTAAACACTGCAGCAAGTCCTTAGCATACAGACTTTGTTTCTATCTGTAACTGGTGCCATTGAACTTCATGTAGTGTTGGCTAAGCCTGAGACTTGAAGGCCTTGGCGGCTGATACATTGGGGAGTCAGCTGTGGGAACAAGGGCTAGCCAGCTAACATCTAGTTCATAATTCCCTCTTCTTCCACTGGGGACTGTGAAGAATGGGCCTTTCCCACTTACCCAGATGGTACAGGACTGGAGGAGAGAGAGGAAGGAAACCTCCGTGGCACCTGAAAAGCCTCCCAGAGAAGTCACTGTTGCAAGACCCACGATGGCACTCTTAAATGACACGTCAGTTCTTGGGCTTCGGCAAACCCTGGCTTAAGTACTGCACACATGTCACTCAATTTAATTTTAATCTTCTAACAGCTTTGCCAGCTGGGACCTATTTGCTGCTTAGTTTTTACGTTAGCTGTAACAAGGTACAAAGAGCTTAAGTCGCTTGCCCTAGGTTATATAGATAAGCATGGGAGCTTATATTCAAACCCAGCGAGTCAAATTTCAGAACCTAATCTAATGAATATTAGTTGCTAGGTTTATATGAGCATTATATGGTTGCTTTTCCAAGTTTCTGTCTATAAAGAGCATATAGTAATTCTTTGAGGCTGTTAAGCTATGGTACTTCACGGAGCTGTTAATTAGCCCTTCCTACCTTCTGGGCATCTATCAAACATCTTAGGAACATATGTGCCTATACTCAGGCACAGTCATACCCATGGGCCAAGGATGGGTGGATTGATAGATACACAGCTCATAAGCAGGGTACAGAAACATGCTCCAAAAGAGAGATCAGAGTATGCGTGTTTTTTTTTTTTTTAAAAAGGCCTCTAACACAGTCCTTGATGGACTCCTGGTACCAAGCCTCTAACACAGTCCTTAATGGACCCCTGGTTCCAAGCCTCTAACATAATCCTTGATGGACTCCTGGTTCCAAGCCTCTAACGCAGTCCTTGATGGACTCCTGGTTCCAAGCCTCTAACGCAGTCCTTGATGGACTCCTGGTTCCAAGCCTCTAACACAGTCCTTGATGGACTCCCTATCCTACGGCTCTAACACAGTCCTTCATGGACCCCTGGTCCTGTTGGCGAGAGCACAACCAACTTGAGCTGAGAAGTGTGGTCAGAGCAGCAGTGATAGGTGAGCTTTGTCCTACCACAAATGTGATAAATATCACTCACAGGGACAACATGGTCCTGTGAGGCTGCAGAGACTAACAGCACACCCCACCCCAATCTTCCTGAGCAAGCTTAAAAACAATAATCATTTATTTTTATGAGTCTCTTTTATAGGCTTTTGGGTAATTAAATTTGGGTAGTTAAATATCTCAAGAAACAAAAAGTTATTTCCCAATAAAATTCCATTAAACTCAACAAATTTACTGTGTTCTGTGGTGTCCAGTATAGTAGCTACTGACCACATGCAGTAATTCAAATTTACAGGTTCAGCTAAAGGCGGGCGTCAAGGCACAACCAAGGTATACGGAGAGGTGGCTGGAATCTCGGGTGAGGCCCTAAGGAATCTCTCCACTCCCTTTTTCTTTGACCCCAGTCTTGAGCATCTCCTGTGTGTAATCATAGATGCTAGGATGAAGATGTTGATGACTATTCTATTCAGAGCACAGAATTCTACAAGAACCAGGGAAGGACAGATAACAGAGAGAATATCTGTCAGGGAATAACCTATCCAAGGAAAAGCAAAACCAAAGAAAATTTCATATTGACAAATAGCAGTCTTCAATTATTTTGCTTAATTTTGAAAAATAACATATTCTCTGTAACTGAATTTCACAACTAATATTTATTGTTTTCTAAACACCATTAAAAAGCAAACTTAAATAGATTTCATTAAAATTTTTAATGTAACAAATCTCAAAAGCAGCCAGATGAAAATGTAATCATATGATAATTCCACTTATATGAAAGCCTGGCATCAGCAAAATTATTCCTGTGATGATAGAAATCAGAACAGTGGTTGCCTGGGGGAGGGGTGGGAGGCAAGGTTTAGGAGCTGGGAGCAACTACAAAGGATTCGGGAACAGTTTCTGAGGCGTTGATCTATCTGGATAGGACATTGGTTGCACAGGTGCATGCATTTGTCAGTACTTGTGGGACCATTTGAGTTCAGTGCATTACACATAAAGCAAATTACATCTCAGTTAAAATGATGTGCTAAATTGATATGTGATAGATAGATTAGATAGGTAGGTGACAGAAGAAGGATAGATGGATGGATGGATGGATGGATGGATGGATGGATGGATGGATGGATCGATGGATGGATGGATGGATGGACGGATGGACAGACAGATGGACAGATCGATGGATGGATGGGTGAATGGATGGATGGATGGATGGATGGATGGATGGATGGATGGATGGATGGATGGATGGATGGATGGACAGACAGCTGGATGGATGAATGGACAGATGGATGGATGGATGGATGGATGGATGGATGGATGGATGGATGGATGGATGGATGGCACAACCTAACTTGTTCTGGCTCCATGAATGATATTTGAAAGTGTTCATTGCCCCTTTTTCTGGTAGTGATCTGGTCTCCATGAATCTTGTGCCACCAATAGGGGTTTGGAGTACACTTCCTGATTTTGTGTAGTGTGGAGATAATTGGATTGCTCTTGCTTTTTCCTGTGTTTGATTCTTTCTTTTTCAAGGTGGACAAACAGGAAGAATGTTTGTTAGAAGGTGAGAATGTTGTCATTTAGAGGTGAAAAGATCCTAAGTAAATTTCAATTTTACTGTCCCTTTGTCTCCATTTTCTCCTCCTCTTTGCTATATTATTAGTTGCAACAAGAAGCATGTATTAATTTTACAATCTGTTTACAATCTGAAGTTCAAAAAGTCATCTTTCCTTGGTTAAGAGAGTATGGCTATCCCTGAGTGCAATTCATGTGAATGCTTGGGTCTTCTATTCTGATCAGTCAACACTCTTCATCAGGTCCTGTGAGCTGTATTAGCAGCCATGGGATCTTAGTAAGTGCTGCCACCTCATTCCTTGTCTATTGCCATGTACTGATGTACCTCATTGTGACGCTAAAGACATACTGTAATATCCTGAATTTGCTTAGGGGTCTTCTTCAGCTCTGTGTCCCTCTCATTGCCTCTCTTCTCTTGTCCACAGATTCTTACTTAACCCTTGATGAACCAATGAATAACATCACCACATCCCTGGGGCAGACTGCCGAACTGCACTGCAAAGTGTCTGGGAATCCACCCCCCACTATCCGCTGGTTCAAGAACGATGCTCCTGTGGTCCAGGAACCTCGTAGAATCTCCTTCCGGGCAACCAACTACGGCTCTCGGTTGCGGATCAGAAACCTCGATACCACAGACACTGGTTACTTCCAATGTGTGGCAACAAATGGCAAGAAAGTGGTTTCCACCACTGGAGTCCTGTTTGTCAAGTTTGGTAAGCAGCCTTCAACTGGTCTGGTCACAGCTCATTGTGTCAGGACAGCCAGAGTCTATAAGGGCACTTCCTGAAACCCACAGCTGGTGCCATTGTATTTAATTTATAAATAAGTAATCCACAGACCAGTAGGGAATTTCCATGGTCAGGAGGAATAGAGGAGGCCTCTTCTCTTTGACCTCACTTCCCCTACTAGAAACCCCTGTGCAGTGTAACTCTCAGCACAGGTAGTCCTCACCCCAAGGTGTTGGCAATGGCTATGCCTGCCCATATGCAGTCACTAAGCCTCCTAGAGGGGCAGGGGATACTCTATTATAGTGCAGTGTTCAGACCCGGTGCTGTGGGAGTTAGTCACGTTCTCACCGGTATGCTGTGATTCCTGGATAAAGGTGATTGGGGGAACCAAAGTCAAATGTGTGAACCCAGGAAAAATCAATAAGGGTGGGAACATTTGTGGTCATTGATGGAGTCCAAGAAGAATCAATAAGGGTGGGAACTTTCATGCTCATTGGTAGATACACTCTCCCTCACCCTCCAGTTACCCAGACTGCATCTTTTGTTGTTCTTGTTTCTTTAGGGCCTGCTCCTACTGCAAGTCCAGGATCTTCGTAAGTACTCCACATCTCTAAGCTCCGCCATTTCAAAGCATTTCTCCGTAGGTTTCTGGGCAGAGGCAATGTTGTCCTGTGCACGGGCCAGAACACTGCGTTTCCAGATGCCGTTGCCTTTGCTTTCTCTCTGATGTGAAGCCCCACAGGAGGCCAGCCCTGGCAGTAATCTCTAGTCTGGCAATCAGGAATCTGACTGATCAAAGCAAACCTCTTCCTACATTTACTATTTTTAAATGAAGCTAACAGTTAGTGGCAACAGTGGATTTGGTCAAATCAAACAAAAAAATGACGGAGTGCTGGCTTAGGAACTTTTCCTCCCGCTACCAGAGTCTGTTTTACATTCTGCAAGCATTTCTGATGCTGTGAATTATTGCACAGCGCAACATTAGCTGATCACTTTATTTTTTATTCCTTTCAAAGAACTCAGCAGCTAAAGTTCTAACTCACAAAGAGGAGGGGGAAGCCCCATCTTGGGTTGAGAGTCCCCTGGCAGTTAGATTCCTTCCAAGTCCCTTGATAATGGAGTTTAAGGATTCCATTTCTTTAAATGATGCTATTGTTGATGCGTTTATTATTCTGGCTGAGGGATTCTCATCTTTCACTCTAGAAACATCTACTTGAGGAGGTATTTTTTTCTCTTTATGTATATTTTTATTTGGAGAGAAAGACCCATTTATTCAAACTTTGCAGGGAACACACACACACACACACACACACACACACACACACACACACACACACACACCCGCCTTGCCTATGTATTCTGTAGGCTTACGGGATAGAATTCACCAGGTCTGCCGTAAAAGCCTCAGCATGCGTGGCTTGGACCACACCAGGGTGAAATGTAACAGCCACTTAGCCTGCTCTAATCCCCTCTGTGCCAGTTAATTACAGAGTGAGGTATTTTAGTGCATTGGTGTGTACCTGGGGGCCCAATGGCCCACAATCCCATTAATAAAATAGGTACTGGGTAAAGATAAACATTGGCCTTCAGCCACACTGCTCTGCTGTTTCATCAGCCAGTTAAAGGCAACTGTGAACGAGTCTTTAAAATCACCCGGTGCTAATTGCCTTCTACCTGCCGCCATCTAAAACATCGCTTGATCTCAGAGCAATCGGAAGTTTGGCCACTCAACCTCGCATCTCTTGAAGCTAACTTCTCCTTTTTTTAAAGCCGTCTCACCAATTCCATTGTATATGGAATTCTTTTGAAGTCTTATTTAAACAAAGATTAAAACTTTTGTTACATGCCTTAAAACCACTTCCCACACGGGTCCCTTATTTGTTCGTATTAACCCGTGTTTCTAATGTGGCTGGTAATCCGGTCACAGGCGGCTTTTGTGGTTCACTAACTTTCCTTTGCCGGGCAGCCCAAGGCTGTTGACATTCTGTCTGCTGCGTTTGCCTAAGAAAGATAGTTCTTTGTAATCCCAATGGTTTTAAATACTGACCTGTCCTCCTTTCTGTCCGCGTTGGCTTTTTCTTGATGGCCATCTTTCTGGTGAAGCCAGTATGTTGTGATTTAATTTTATACAGA
The DNA here is from genome assembly GCA_004026605.1 of Ondatra zibethicus. NCBI lineage: Eukaryota > Metazoa > Chordata > Mammalia > Rodentia > Cricetidae > Ondatra > Ondatra zibethicus. The sequence goes on along the minus strand of PVIU01000019.1, from coordinate 64,998 downwards.
TAATCTCCTGAAGAGGAGACTGAAGTTCATTAAAGATACCTATCCACAGCTAAAGGGATCTGCTGAGATTTGTGTTACATGTTTGCTGTCTGAGCACCCACTGAGTTTAGGTGGCAACAGCATGTGGTGTCAACAGCTGCCATGCTTGCTTGGGTCAGTCATGTTGATTCGCCTAAAAATCTTCAACCCAAGTTGACAACATCACAGGGCCTTTTCCGGCTCAGTCTCATTTTGGCATTTCTCGTTGTCATTTTGATGCTTTTATTTTCTTTCCTCGGGGTGTGCAAGGGTGTGTGCTGACACCAGGAGACTACCTCCTCTTCCATCTGGCTCTCCTTTCTTCCCTTGAGGTCAGCATCTCTCGCTGAACCCAAAGTTAGGTTGGTGACCACCAAGCCCCAACAATTCTCCTGCCTCCTTTACCCCTGCCCCCAGTACTGGGGTTACCACCATTCACAACCATGCCTGACATTTTATGTGACTTCAGAAGATTTGAACTCAGGTCCTCATGCTTCTATAGCAAGTGCTGCTACCCACTGAGCCGTCTACCCAGCCCCAGTATTCCTTTCCCAGAAAAACCCATAGTATTGCCTCCTTTCTTAATTACCAGTGTTTGCTCTGTCTCTAGTTCCCAAGACTAACTCCCAGACAGGGTGGTAGTTCCACCTGTGCCCTCAGAGTCCCCAGTGATCAGGCGAACCCAGGACCAGTCAGAAATGAACAGAATGGGAACTGTAGGGACATCGCAGCATTAATGGCCTTCTTGGAAATTTGCTTTTTTCCCAAAAATAGAAGTGGCATGCCGTTTACAAGTTTACTTGTAAGTAGCTCAGTCAGAGTCACTGAAAATAAAACAAAATGAGCATCTGAGGCACTGTCCGAACATCCAGAACATCGCAGGAGTGAGACGCAGGACACAGAGCCCAGGGGAAGCCAGGACTGGGGACTTCATCCCAGAAGTACTCCAGGCCCTCCTTCTGAGGGACCAACCAATTCAGGTTTTCACAAAACAGCTTTGGGATGCTGAGGGTGACTTGAGGTTTTTCGATGGCTCTGTTTATAACCTCAAACTTTAGTGCTGCTATATTTGCTAGTCTCTAGCCCACTCCAGGCAGTTAAAGCCCTGGAGCAAAGGCACAGCCAGGGCTCATACTGTCTAAGGCTGTAAAAGGTGTAAATGAAGCCAGCAAACCTGCTAAGTGATAATGCTCCATCTGCCACATTGACAAATACACTTTCACACCCCAAAATAAAAAAATGTATAAAAATTTGGTTTTATATAATTGAAAGCCCAGACTATCAAAATTTACAATTTTAACATTATTTTATATGAATGGTATAATGCTCATGGGCTAGACACATATATAATGTGTATGATTTTATATGTTAGGTCTATAAAATTATTTTTCTTCATTGTCCCAAATGGACTTACTTCACATAGGGCTTAACTTTGGGGAATTTTATGTACCATGTTCAAACACAGACGTGAGATAATATCTGTTAATCATCATTATAGACTATGCTACTTATTTTATAATCCCATTGTGTATGTTGCTCTTAAAGCCACACATCGTCTCAATGTGTATAAATTGAGGAGTGAGGTCACGTGCCCCTCATCAGTGGAGATGTAGATGAGCAAAAGTGTCATCAGGCAACTTTGTCGCTGTGTATCTACGAGTAAGTTTACAGACCTGTAGATAATGCAAGTCAGTCGCTTGACGTGACTTCTGGTGGAATCAAGACACACAGAAAATTAAAATAAAAATGCAAGAGGCTGCTGACAGCTTCCCACAGCACATTTGTAAAACATTTTAGGTGTCTGTTCTACATGACGGTGAATGGTATGTATCTTCTATGACCAAGTGATGTGAACTGCAGAGCAGAGACATTGGAGCAGCCTCATACAGCTCTGGAAGCCGGAATTCTGATAGCAAGGCTCATCCTGAGTGTTGCAAGGCAAGCTTTCTGCAGTCTCCTGGGACTCACCAGTGCTTGCTGACCTCCACCAGCTCATGGACGCATTACTTGAGTTTGGGCTTGATGCTCCATGGTGCTCTCCCAGCAAAGTTCTCCAAATAATCCCCTTCCGTGAGAAGCAGCAATAGCAGCGTGCTAAGACTCACATTGATTGACACTGCAAAGACCCAACTTTCATCTAAGATTGCATTCTGCATTTCTGGGGGATAGAGCCTCCTTATTCGAATCTGTAGAGAGGGCACAGTTCAGTAGACAACTCTTAATATTGCAAAAATCTTGCTCAGTCATGTGATATACTGGCTAAGTATCTTTCTCCAAAACAGGAGAACTATCACAAGTAATGATTGGGATCTAATGAGAAACCAAGATTATAGATGCTCAGTAAATTCAAAATGCTGTTTGCTGTGCAAAAAAAAAATTATTACAGCCATGCAGAGAGGAAGCCTGTGGCCAGGTGACTGGTTTTTCTCTTCTTCTGCTGAAATGCTTCTGTCAGTACTGTCCTCTCCATATGTAAGACAGCATCTCCTGCCCTGACAAAGGCACCACACCCGCAGACTGCCCATCACTGTCAACTTGGGTTGATGTGTTCCCTGGGGCCAGAGCCATGCTGATCTCATGAGCGACATTTAAGGTTCTGTTTATACTGTGCCAGCCTGGAGTGCTGAGTCTCAAGGCACAGAAGGGCCCATGTGGACTCCTTACTTTTATTAAATTCATTTCATATTTGTTTTTTTTATAATGTGGGCACAAGGTGTGCTCAGACTTTCTCTGCCCCATTCCTCTCTTTCTGCATAACCGTTTTGTTGATCGCTTTAAAGTGCACACAACTCAGTGTTGGTATCGTCAGAGTTCTGCAAGCCTCATTACTACCTCATTATACCCGTACTTTTCTGTTAGGCTTATGTGACTTTAGCGTAATAGTTTGGGGTCCAACCACATTATCGCATCCGGTACTTCATTGCTTTTATGAGTGAATGATATTCCACTGTGTAGTTAAATCACATTTTGTCTATTTCTTATTGTTGGACACATGGGTTACTTCTGATTTTTGCCTATTCAGCATAAAGCCATTGTTGTCTGAGGTTTCTGTCCTGCCCAGTTTCCGCAGTTGTTAAGTCCCAAAGAAATCACACAGAGGTCTACATTAATTATAAACTGATTGCCCATTAGCTCAGGCTTCTTATTAACTCTTGTAACTTATATTAGCCCATTATTCTTGTCTGTGTTAGCCACGTGGCTTGGTACCTTTTTCAGCAAGGCAGTCACATCTTGCTTCTTCTGTGACTGACTCACAACTACAGAATATGCTTCCCTCTTCCTAGAATTTTTGTTGCCCCAGCTCTACTTCCTGCCTGTTCACCCCGCCTGTACTTCCTGCCTAGCTACTGACCAATCAAATTTATTTAAAATATAAGTGACAGGGTACAGAGCCATGTATAGGGTTTTGTTTTGTTTTTAGGGGATGTGGTGTGTGTTTTCACCTTCTTGGGTATGTACCTGAAAGTGTAATTCTGGGAACATATGAAGATTATGTGTTTGCCAATTTTGCAGAATGGCAAGGCTGTTTTTTTAAAGGAGCTGCACAATTTTATATTAACAAACAAACAGCGACAAAAAAGGCAAAAGAATTTGAATTTCTCCATATGTTCTCTGACACTTGTTTCTAGTCTACAATTTGTGTCTGTCTATCTATATATCATCTATATATTCACCTGTCTATCTGTCTGTCTGTCTCTCTGTCTCTATCTATCCACTATCTACCTCAGCCATCCTGGTGTCCATGATCCTTGACAGAACTTTAATTTTCATATTCTTCAGGACTAATAGTATTGAGTATCTTTTATGTACTTAATGGACATTTATGTATCTTTGGGAAATATCTCTTTAAAAATTCTTTGTAAATAGTTTGATGATTTAATCTTTTCATTCTTTGCTACAAGGATCCCCATGTCATATATATATATACTTCTCAGATATAGGACTTCAAATGTCCCTGTCATTCTCCATTATCTTTACCTTTTCTTGGTAGTGTTCTTTAGAGTACATTAAAAAATGACAAAGTATAATCCACTCTCAGATTTTGTCATTTATACTTTTGAGAAATTATTGCCTAACACAAGCTCCCAACATTTTTCTTCTATCTTTCGTTCTCATGTTGTTAGTTCATAGCTTTAGATCTTACATTTAGATTTTAGTTTGTTTTGAGTTGACTCTTGCATAAGGTACAAAGTTCAGAGTGTAGAGTCATTCTCCGTATCCATTTCAACAGTGCCAGTATCATTTTCTTACTAAAATGACAATCCTTTACCCTTTGTATTGTGCTCTTTAAACCTGTTGACCATAAATATATGAACTTACTGCTGTAATTTTACTCCATTGATCTGTGCTTCTTGCCTGTGTCAGTCTTATGGAATATGCTTTACTACAGTTTCATGGAATTTGTAGGAATTTTTGAAGTCAGGAAATGAGTTCTCTGTACCAATCAGTGTTTCATTGGACAACAGAAATAGAATATGTGTAGATAGATGGTTGGTTGGTTGATTGATTGATTAGCAGATTGATAGATAGATACATAGATATAGCGATATTATAGAAAATTGACTGATGTGAATGTGTGGACTGGCAAGTTCACAATCTATGGAGTAGAGCGCCAAGGTGAATTCGGGCCATAAGGCTGCTTCTCTTGCTGTAATCCTCAGGTGGGAAACCTCGGTTCTGCTCTTACCGGCCCTGAAACTAACTGGGTCAGGCTCATCCAAATACCAAGGACAACCTCCATAGTCAATCAGCAAGTCCTGTCAGAGCAACAGCTAGTCTAGGGTCTGACTGAGTAGTTAGGAACCAGACCTTGACAACTTGACAATTGGCCATCGCATCTTCAATGTTGTTCTTTGTTCAAGACTTTCCCTGTGTTTCGGGTCCCTCACATTTCCAGGGACCCGAAACATTAGTTTTATTAATAGTTATGAAAATCATGTGGGGTTTTGAAAAATACATTGACTATCAATCTTTTAATTGATTTGGAGAGCATTCCCATCTAAACAGTGTTATATCTTTTGTTCTGTGAACACAGGTATATCATTTCATTTATTTAATTTCCCTACATAGTTTTTTAGACTTTGTTGTACAAATGCAGCTCCCTTTGTAGAAAAAATATACTTCTGCATATTTAATTATTTTAATATTAGTACTATGGCATTGGTTTCATTTTTAGATCATTCATTCTACTCTATAGTTCATTTCTATAAACTCATCCTATGTCCTGTAGACTTTGTGAGCTACAGACATGATCTTGTTCCTTAGCTCTAGTGTGTCTGTGTATGTGCCTCTGTATCTGTGTCTCTATGTATGTGTCTGTGTGTCTCTGTGTCCATCTGTATGTATTTACATCTGTGTGTGTGAGTGTGTGTGGAATGTGTGTGTATGTGTGTGTGTGTGCGTGGAATGTGTGTCCATCTCTGTGTGTTTATCTCTGTGTGTGTGTGTGTGTGTGTGTGTGTGTGTGTATTCCCCAGGACTCTTCATTTATAAGGTGATGTTATCTGCAGTGTCAGATTCTTGAGCTTCTTCCTCCCCAGCATGGATGCTTTTTATTTCTATTTTTCACCCATTGGCCCCAGCTGGATTTAATCATACAGCGTGGAGTAGAAGTGCTGAGAGGGCAGATCCTGTCCCTTTCCCTCACCTAAAGGGGAACAATTTCAGTGTGTCACCGTTGAATTTGATGCCAGCTATGGATTTTACATAGATGCCCTGTACAGGCTGAGGAAAAGTTGCCTCATTGTTCCTCTTTTCATGTGTGGTTTTCATTATGTGAAGATATTGAGCTTGGGCAAATAATTCTTCTGTGTCCATTGAGATGATGATCATGGGATTTTGTTAGTCCTTCTTAGTGTAGTCTATTGCATTAATTGATAAAACCATCATTCATAGAATATATCCTACAATATGAAGTCCCTTTTGTATATTACTGAATTCCATTTGCTTACATTCTTTTAAAATACTTAAATTCTTTAATATATATATATATAGCTGGAGAGATGGCTCAGAGGTTAAGAGCATTGACTGTTCTTCCGGAGGTCTTGAGTTCAATTCCCAGCAACTACATGGTGGCTCACAACCATCTATAATAATAAATAAACAAATCTTAAAAATACATTTTTGAGGCATGTACATATGGAAGTCAGAGAACAGTTTGCAGGAGGCAGTGTCCTTCCACCACGTTGGTCCTGGGGATCAAATTCCTTTTCCTGCTGAGCCATCTCATCTACCCCTTTTGTTTTGTTTGCATTCATTTTATTCGGGGTGTTGCTTTCTATGTTTATAAAGGGTATTAATCTCTAGCTTTCTTGTGATATCTTTGCATAGTTCTGATAGAAGGTTAATACAAAGCTCTTTAAATAAATTAGGAAGCATCTCCTTGTTTAGCAAACCTATGCAGATGCTGATATAATTCACCCTGAAATCCACTTGAAAAGTTTTAAAGTTACTAGTTCAACTTCTTCACTTGTTATGGATATATTTAATTTTTTTCTTCCTAGTCGGTTTGGATAATATGTGTCTTCCATGAAGTTTGTTTATTCTGTTTAGATTTTCCAGGTTTTTGGCATATAGTTATTCACGTTATTATTCCCATATTGTTCTTTTCATTTCTGTGACATTAGTAATGGCATCTTTCATTTCATTCTTGATTTTAGTAGCTTGTATCATTTTCTCAGTCAGAGTAGCTAGCCAAGCATTGGTTGGTCTTTTTCTTAAAAAAAAAAAAAAAAAAAAAAAAAAACCTAAATAATTCAAATGATGTAATATGACCGTTCTGGATATCAGCTTGCCTCCCTGTGACATTACTATGTGGTGTCATTCTCATTTGTTCAGAGACTTTCCTGGACTGTGTATACAGTCTTTATTTTCTGTCAGTACAAGCACAGAAGTCAGTGCACTGTGAGCATGCTCTCTTGGTGAGTAGCCAGAGGGATCCTTAAAGCAGGGATTCTGCTACTGTTTGCCAAAGGCCTCCATGAGTGTGTGGGGCCTGCCTCCAGTACTCCAGCAGCTAACATTTGTGCCGTTGCTTCATGTTCTACTGTTGTACGGCCTCCTAGAGTGCCAGAAGGAAGAAACAGGGGTTTGTTTTCCTGGTCATACACAGCTTCTCTCATGCAAGTACCCTTTATTCCTGTATCAGAGGGTTCAGAGGCCAGTGGACATCTCTTTGCTTCGACGCCTTTCAGCTTTGTGGCCCCACTCTCGTTTCTCCCAGATGGTATTGCTACAGGCAAATGTGATCACTCTTTTCTCAACCAGTGTCATGGGACCAGGACTTTGTCACTGTGAAACTGCATGGCTGGTAAAATGAAGAGGAGCTTGCGAGTGGGACTTTTCCAGAGTTTCCAGCAAATCAAGTCATGTCTGGTGGCTAGAGATCAGACTTCAGGGGCCTTCCAGACCTGCTCTGCCTTCCCCAGTGACTGCCATTTCACAAGGTGGAGGTTAGGCTTTGGGGATATTCAAGACCGGCTCTGCCTTCCCCAGCAACTGCCACTTCACAAGGCTATAAAGAATGTAGGAGAAGAGACCAGAGCAAGTTATACCATGGGACTCTGTGGCTAACAAAGCTCAGCTTTTGTGGTTTCTGTCTGCCCTCTCACCTAACACGAGCAACCCTGGTGTGGCACTCGCCATACTTTCGGCCTTCTCTGCATTGAAGGTGTAGGTGTTTCTTTTCTTTCATCCTCTGGGGTCTTCTTCAGTTCTATGTGTTCAAAGGCTCTGCTATTTGAAAAGTATCCATCATAGTTAGGGCTTCCATTGCTGTGATAAAACACCAAGAGGAAAAGCAGCTTGGGAAAGAAATTGGTCATTTAGCTTACGACTCCCAAGTCATAATCCATCACTGGTAGGCACTGGGGCTGGAGCTCAAAGACAGGAAGGAACTTGGGGACAAGAACTGAAACAGAGATCATGGAGGAGTGTTCTTTACTGGCCTGCTTCTCATGGCTTGTTCAGCCTTCTTTCTTATACAACTCAGAGTCTCCTACTTAGGAGTGGCACTGCCCACCGTGGGTTAGCCCTCCTACACTAATCATTAATCAAGAAAATACCCGAAAGAAGCAGTTTTTTCAATTGAGGTTTCCTCTTCCCAAATGCCTCCGTCTTGTGTCAAGTTGACATGAAACTAGCCAACACAGTATCCATGTCACCAGGACGCTGAAGATTAGATTAATTAGCAAAATGCTTCATGTCCGAGCCTGGCACATGTTAGGAGCTGAGTAATGCGAGCTAACGTTATCATTGTCATCACTCCTGTTTGAACAAAGAAGTTAGCGTCCTCCTGTGGACGATCTGCCCTGCCATGACCCCCAGCCAAAGACCTTGAAACCTTTATTTCCTTTTCTCTCATCAGCTTTTGGCTGAAATCCCTTTCAACGACAAAAAAAAAAAAAAAGGCAAGTAGCTTTTACTTATCCCCCCCCTTTTATCTGTTTCCAAGTCCCAGGCATAGTGAAAAAGTAAAGCTGGGTGCTGGCCCACCCCAGGAAGTGATAATATAGCTTTCAACTCTAGATAAACTCAAGGAGATCTTTCAACACAGCTACTCAGGCAGTTCAGAGATGTGATGTCCTGTAGAGAGGAGACCAGGAAGTCACTCAGCAGCTGGGCCAGACCACAGAGGGACACCATTCCAGTGAAGCCGGCTAACCATGGTGTCCTCATCAAAACCATCTTAGACTTTGCATTCCTCAGAGCAAGGACAGATTGTTGAAATGTGGGCCGATTAGACGAGAAAGATGTCCAATCCCAGGGGACAGGCCTAAGAGTACGGAAGGTTGAGAAGCCAGCCTCTTAGGTCACAACCCACCCTTGTCACTCAGCCACCTCTCCTGTATGAACAGGGTGCGGAAAGCTCCATTCAAAGGACACTTGGGACGATCACCTCTGTGCGCTGGACACATCCAAATAGAGAAAAACCCTTGCCTTCCAGCCAGGCAGATGTTTTCTTGGAAACTCGTCTTTGAGCTTCTCGTTCCTGGCATTAGCTGTGTTAGCAAGTGTGTGTTAAGCTGGATAGTAGACGGCTCTGCATTTCTAGCACCGCTCCTAGGGCTTGGTGGTGCCATTGGTTCACACACCTGGAGAAACAAACACTTGAAGAGACGTGTTTGAGTTCTAGCCTTTCTGTGTCACCCAATGTCTCCTAAGGTTTCTTCCAACTGAATTTGATACCTAATTGACACTCAATGTATTATTTCTTCTATTATTATAACACTTCATCAAGATTCTGAGTTCTGTGTTGTCAGCTCCTAGGTTCATTTTCTCTACTCCGGGATGTTAATAGTTCTCTTTTCTGTCATGAACATACATTCTGTCTATTCCAAACAAAACCCTATTTGGGTATATTGAGTCAGTAAGAAAATAATGGCCCCTAAGAGCAGACCCTAAGATTCTGAAAAGACTGCTAGACAGCTACTAGAAATTTGCTTCCTGAGACTCTCTTCTAGAAATTTGCTTCCTGAGACTCTCTTCTAGAAATTTGCTTCCTGAGACTCTCTGCTAGAAATTTGCTTCTTGAAACTCTCTACTAGAAATTTGCTTCCTGAGACTCTCTGCTAGAAATTTGCTTCTTGAGACTCTCTACTAGAAATTTGCTTCCTGAGACTCTCTGCTAGAAATTTGCTTCTTGAGACTCTCCACTAGAAATTTGCTTCCTGAGACTCTACTAGAAATTTGCTCCCCAAGGCTCTCTGACTATACTTGGAAGCTGGAGTAGACACCAAGCTCTGCTCTATGCCTGGGGTGGATGCGGAGCTCCGCTCTGTGCCGGGAGTAGACACCAAGCTCTGTGCTGTGATAAACACCTGCATAAAGGCATCTGTATGAAACTGCAAAAGCACAAAAGTTCTTGTTGCTGAGACAAAAAAACCTGTCGAAAAGCAACTTAAAGGAGAAAGGGTGTGTTCTGGCTTACGATTTGAGGGACGGTAGCCCACCACTATGGTGGTGGAGGTGTGATGCCAAGATCCTGAGGTGGGCAACCTCGTTCGATTGGCAGCGGAACAGTAAAGAGACATGAGTGCTGGCAGTCAACTCGCTTTGTCCTTCTTGTTTAGTCCAGGATGCTAGCCCATGGGAGAATACCTCCTATTTTCAGGGTGAATCTTCCCTCCTCAGTTAGACCTAAGAAACACCCTCGTGCACACACCCAGAGCTGTGTTTCCATGGTGATTCTAAATTATAGTCAAGTTGACAAGATTAACTATCTTACTTGGCCTCATTGGACTCTGAGGACAGACATTAGCCATTCTCACTGTACAGATACAAAAGGGGATTACAGAGCTCACGCTGGTGTATCCCTCCCCTTGTTGAAGGAAGTAATCAAGAATATGTGCAGGAACTACATATTTGGTCATCTTCAGCATTTCATGGCTAAAAGAGCTCACAACGCTACAATGATTTATATTCCTGAAGCAATTTTAATGCAGGCAAGGAGGTGGACTCTAGGAATAGCAGGAAATAAATGTATAATGGAAGTTGCTCAGCGATCCTGGGTCACATAGTACACCCTTTCTCAGCAGATCTCAAACTTCATTGGCATGGATGTGAAAAACATGAATTCTAAGAAAGCCAAAGCTGGTTCATAGCTGAGGCCTCTTGTAGAGACCAGTTCACAGATGTTCATTCCCAGCTTCATAGCAGACCTCAACTGAAACTCCAAGACTTCCCTGAAGCTACATGAAAATCATAAATCTATTCCTTCTTACTAAATATTGTCAGTCACCTAATACCTCTTACCCTAAACCACTCACTTTACAGGGTAGCATTACGATGATAAATATAGATACTAAAATAAAGTACGTTACTTTATCTTTACTGTGAATACTCACTCCATAGTGACTGCTTCCAAAGTTTAATTTGCAGTAGGTCAGGCCAACTGAGATTACCCAACACTGTTGGCCTTGCTCTTATATAGATTGGGAACCTGCTCTTAGAAGTTGAAAAACAGTATAGTAACACAAATGCAAATTTTTGCCATTGGTGTTAGAAGTGCCCTAGGGATAATTTATTAGTTATCATGAGTCAGTCATCAATAACCTCAACAGCAGACCTAATATATTTATTGCCAATCTCCAATGGCCCTACCTGCCACTCATTTTCTAAAACTAACAAATATAAATTTGACTTTTCAAGAATCCCTTAAGGGGCTGGAGAGACGGCTCAGTGGTTAAGAGCATTGACTGCTCTTCCAGAGGTCCTGAGTTCAATTCCCGGCAACCACATGGTGGCTCACAACCATCTGTAATGAGATCTGGTGCCCTCTTCTGGCCTGCAGACATACACGCAGGCAGCATATTGTATACATAATAAATAAATAAATATTTTAAAAAAAAGAATCCCTTAAAAAGCCACACATACACATATATAGTACATGATATTTGATATAGCTATGTATTAAAAGGTAATTGATGACTGACCCACAATAGCTATTCATTATTCCTAGGACATTTCTAACCCCAATGACAAGAATTTGCATTGGAGTCACTTTACTGTTTTATAATGAAATGTCCTACATGCTTTATTGTAACTCTTCAGTGTCCAATGTATATTTTATAATGACAACACACCATGTGATGCTAAATTTTTATCAGAAATAATTGCTGCCATTGGATTTAATAAGATTAACTATTAAAAACACAGATCTGCCCAGTGATGGTGGCACACTCCTTTAATCCCAGTACTCAGGGAGGCAGAGACAAGTGAATCTCTGTGAGTTCGAGGCCAGCCTGGTCTACAGCCAGTATTGTTACACAAATAAACCCTGTCTCAAAAAAGCAAAAACAAAACAAAACAAAAACACCGATCAAGTTCCTTCAAATACAAGGTTTTCTAATAACTAATAAAACTGGTTCATCATTTTTTGAGTTGATTTGACTTTGAACCACAATTTATTAGTTTCCTAACTATGTCTATCCAAATTAAGTAAATTTGCTAAATCTTATAGCAACTTAGTACCATTTATATCAAATTTAAAGGTATAGTACAGAAATAGAAAAGCAATACTCAATTTATTGATATCAATAAATCATTCTTCAATTTTTTTTCTTGTAGTTTTTGTAGCCGGTTCGCAAACTACTGTCAATTACAGTTAATATCTGCAGAATAATTCTCACTAAATATATAAATTCAGCAACTGTAGCTGTGTATTGCAAAAAGCCACAGTAAAACATACCTTCTGTGCCTGCTTTGCTAGATCACAGTGAGTTTCTCCTTTCATGAAAGCTGTGACGTCAGCTGGTCATACACAGTGTGGTAGCCATGACAGTGTGTTACAGGGTGGTACAGCAAGAACCTATGCCATTTTTTTGCCCTTGACTCTTGAGTCTTTGGTGGCACACATTGGAATCAGCAGTATGGTTAACCTTTGTAAGCCTCTTCAGTGACTAGTCAGCAAGCCCCCGGGGAGCATGGCCATTGTCTGTGCTTTCTCTCCATGCCTAGATACACTGGTAGTGATTCTTCTTGCTCACATATCTGAAAGGATTGGAGCAGCTCTATCCTATCAAGTTTTCTAAAGTCAGCTTCAGAAAACTTGAGCACAGATTTTTTTTTCATGTTTTTCCTTAATTGAAAATAGATTCTTTGCTGGGTGGTGGTAGCACATGACTTTAATCCCAGCAGTCGGGAGGCAGAGGCAGGCGGATCTTTGTGAGTTCAAGGTCAGCCTGGTCTACAAGAGCTAGTTCCAGGACAGTCTTCAAAGCTACAGAGAAACCCTGTCTCACAAACAACAAAAAAAAACCCAAAAAACAAAAAAAGAAAGAAAATAGATTCTTTTCTAGTACAGTATACCCTGATTACAGTTTTCCCTCAGTCTATTCCTTCCAGTTCTTCCCCACACCTCCTCCCCTCTGGATCTTTCTGTCTCTTATTAGAAACAAACAAACAAAAAAAAACCAAAAAAACAAAAAAAAAAACAGTCTTCTAAAAGTTAACTACCAAACATGACAAAATATAGTATAAGATGAAGCAAAAACTACCATATCAAAGTTGGACCCAGCAACCCAACAGGAGGAAAAGAATCCCAAGAGCAGGCACAGGAGTCAGAGCCCCACTCGTTCTCACGGTCAGGAGTCCCATAGAAATAACATCTGTCTGTGAGTCCATGCCGCTCCCATCTGCTGCCAGAGGAGGCCTCTCTGATGATGGATACGGCACTGACCTAGGAATATAGCAGAATAACATTAGAAGTCATTTTATTGGTAATTTTTTCTTTAAAGACCAAGAGTGTTTGGTTTTACCCTAGGTCTCTGGGCTATCTAATCTCTGGTTCTTGGTCACCCAAGCAGTGTTGGACATGGGTTCCCTCTCATGGAGTGGATCATATGTCAAATCAGACATTGGTTGGCTATTCCCACAAGTTCTAGAGCACAGATATTTTCAATACATATCTAAAGGAGGTCAAAACAATCTGAAGACCATTGGTATTGGCTTAGTAAATTCCACTAAGCCTAGATGTTGGCCTAGTGGCTGGAGTACTATGCGTCAGAGTCTAAGATTTTGTCATATGAAACTGGAATTCTTTGATAGATATGAAAGGTGAAACAGCGCCCAGTCTAAAAGTTCAATTTCACAGGCCGTAAATTGACATTTCTTGTGAATTTGAAATTTCCTTATGGTAAAACATAACCTGAACTACTAATATGCCAGCTTCTCTAATATCTCACATCTCATCTAAAAAAATATATACAATTTTTTAAATTTCAAATCAGTTGACCCTTGATTTTGTAAGAACAACTTAATGGTCTATCTGCAAGTAAAATAGTATTCTTTTCTTATCATTTGTCTGTTTTAAAAATGACTTTATAGGACCTCAAGTTTAGGCTATACATAAAGCCCTGGGTTCTGTCCTCAGCATGACTTAAAGCACTCTCCTGAGATAGGGGCGTGAGCACACCTTCAGCTGTGTAGCAAGTTCGAGGCCTGTCTGGGCTGCGTGAGACTCCAAACCGCTCCATACTGTTCTTAAAACTGTTTACTCTTACATGCCCAGATTATATTTAAATTGCATACAAATGTTTTTCCTCTAGGGCATTTAATTCTGGTTTCAGAAGATCAATTTCATTCTTTTTTGACTACTGCTAGGGAACATTCTAAGAAAAAAAACTACTTACGTCATTGCTGGAAATGCTTCTTCAATATCCTTCACTTTATTATTTTTAGTTTAGCTTTTATTTAAATATAGCGAACAAGATTTATATGTATGGCCCTGCTCAGTTGACATTCATCATGAATTTTGTGGCACACTTTATTCCAAATTCTTTTTTCCAACACAGTTCTACCCCACAGAGACTTCCCTTAGTTAAAACACTACAGAACTCATGACTTCTCCAGAAGACTACGTGTTTGAATCAGCTTCTGTCCAGGGCTAAAAATAGACATTCAGAAAACAGGAGTGGTAGTCTGACAGGATTTCAAAGCAGTATTCACCAGGCTCCATTTCCTCTTGAATTAAACACACATATGTGTGCATGTGTGCTCTCACACAGAGACACATACAATTGTTTGGGTGACCATCCAGATTAAAGAGAAGGGGTAAATTGCAAAGAGAAACACACGAGGTTGCAAAGTAAAATGTTATTCTTTTAGATTAAGGTTCATTTCAAAATAGCCTACTGGCGCAGCTAGCAGATCCTGGGGGTTTCTGACAGTGGCCGACGCAGCCCAGTTCATACGCCTGGAGCTAGCATCGCAAAGGAGCCCGTCTCTAGTGCTAGGTAGTTGCTACCTGACTCTTCCGAGAAATCCTCCTCATTGTATCATTATTATAGATAATACACATAAAATTTGTCATTTTGACTATTTCCCATGGCACAGCTCATTGGCAAGCAGGCTTTAATTATCTGATTGCTGAACCATATTTTTACCCCAGGAAGAAACCTATCTCCACTTAGTAGATTCTCCCCTCTCCTCATCAAACACTAGCCGGCTTTCTCTCTCTAGGTCTGCCTATTTTTGACACAGAAAAACCAGCCATGGAGGTGGAGGTGGCAGTGAGAAGGGGTTCCCTCCCGTTGTGTGCCAGGGGCTCAGTCTGAAGGAAATGTCCTTCTTCCTCTTACCTGCCACACTGTCCTTCCCATCTCATACCGTGTGTCTGTCCACCGTGTCCGTCCACCACATAGATCGTGACACAGGACCCTTCCTTTGTAACGTTTGTGCCCCTCCCTCCCCCTGCAAGGAGGGTGGTGGGTTAATACCCAAGCCCTGGGTAAGTGCCTGGAGTGTGAGGCCAGAGCCTGGCTAAGAGTGGAGAACCTTGGGAGAGAGGTATTTCTTCTACAGTAACAGCATCGGCTCAAGGATTGTTCAGGCTGAATGACACGGGGCATCCCCTGAGCAAGGTCCCTGGTCCACAACAAGCCTTTCAAAGGCGTTTCTGTTTCGCCTCCTCTTAGGGCTCTGCTTTCCATGGCTTCTCTTTACAATGTTGTATGCAAATGGTTCACAGTGGGGACCTAGTTTGCTGAGGGAATAGGACCATTCTCCAAGGAAAAGGGTTCTGATGCAGAGCCTGGATCAACCCTGTCAATTCTTGCAACCATCCGGGACCCTACAGTGTTCTTAATCAAATACCTTAGACTGGCCTTGGTGTGTACAGCCCGTGTTCCTGCTCTGGTTTCCCCACGAGGCAAAGGGGAGCATGTATGCGAATGTGAGGTGAGATGCTGTTAATTGGGGCCAACATAAATATGTTTATGGAGAGGGAAGGACAAAGGCCTCAAAGTCAGATGTTGACAGAAGCCATGTTAGTGTTTGAAATAGTACTTTATCCCAAGGATTTAAAAAAACAAAAACAAATATAAAGCATTGGTAGGTCCCACAGGCCTGCCAAGGAATAGGAGCCAGGGTGACCTGTACCTTCTCATACCGGGAATCTTGGGGGTTGTGGGTTGTGGCACCATGTTTGTGACTGAGCCCCTAAATGTCCTCTTGGTATGTAGCTAAGGGTTAGAGGGACTTGGGGTGTGGTGCCCACCTGAAAGTCAGAAATGAACCAAGTCTAGATCTTAGGTTTCTATACCCTGGCTTCCACCAAGAATCTAGGCTTTCCCAGATGTGAACTCATAAGATGACCTCAGAGTATGGGTGCTGAGGAGACAGCATCAGCATCATTTAAGACCCACAGAGTTAAAGAGTGTGCTCCATGCCTTCTTACCCACTCCAGAAGCTGCAGACCAGGTCCCAGTCCAGCACTGCACCCATGTGGCTCAACCTACTTCCTTTAGGCAACTAACTCTATGTGTTCAAGGTTTATAAAGCTTTCTGGGTTAAAGCAAGCAGCAAAGCAGGGTAACATTGAGAAAATACTGTTTGCCATCCTCAGCCAGCCTGGGGTTCCGGAGCCAGTCCTCTGATGGCCCTTCCCTCTCCCACGGCCCCTTGTGCTTTTCTCATCCTCTTTTGGGAAATGGGCTTGTGATGCTATTGAGGGAGACCCTCTGCAGCCTCGTACGGAAAGTCTCAGCCAGTTGAGACAGAACTGTAGGCTTATCAATACCAGGCTCTAAGAACTGGACTTCCTGAGTCTGCACACTCACCTCCCAGTTTCCCCACCACTTCAGTGGAAGTGCTTGGCTTACATGGAAATGTTTGGCTAGGTGGAAGAGTACTTGGCTCGGTACTCTTGAAGACATTCGACAGTCATCCGACAGCTAAGACATTGCAACTCCACGAAGGGTTGCATGACAGAAAGTTCAATGCAGTTAGATTGTCTGAAGATGGATCAGCCTGCCGTCTGAACATTATTAAGAAAGCTCACATTGACAAATGACGGGGTCTCTTTAAAGAGATCTGAAGGACAGTCTCCAATGAGCTGTCCGGGCTCACGGGGCATGCAGGAATGGGAGACATCCTTTGGGGTGAAAATGTTGTGTCAGAGTAGAGAGCCCTCCTTTGTAGCCCTGTCCCCCAGGCTGGCTCCCTTCTCTAGAAGTTGGGATAATAAGAGTTCTGGTTCTGTTGGTGCCTGCTGTCTAACCAGTGCAGGACAGCTATCTTCAGTGCAAGGAACCTGCTGCAGGAAGGTGAGGCACACAGCTCTCCTTGCTCGCTCAGTGGCCAGCCTGCCCTCAGTTCTGGCCTTTTGTTGTTGATGCGGTTGATTTGTTTTGTAGCTTGGCAGATGAGACCCAGGCCTTGCCCATGCTAGACAGGCACTCTACCGCAGAGCACATCTCCAGCATCCATTCTTCTGTGGACAGGAACAGCTTGCCTTTCCTGAAGGTGGAAAGGAAGCCGCTACCTGCTCAGTCTTGGCCGAGTAAGAGTGACTGCGTGACCAAGCTGGCCCCTGTGGGATCCAGCCTTTGCCCCTAAAGCCCCCATTCAGTTATTGGAACCCATAAATAGCTGTAATCTCCACTCCCACACTTGACCCTTTTGAGTACTGCTAGATAAAATAGGTATTCACTAGTTGGAGAATTAAATGGAATTCTGGGAGTGCTAGGTCAAGGGGGCAGAGCGCATGCGTGGGTTTCCTGATAAAGGCTGGTCTTGAACTGGGTTCCAAAGATAGAAAGGATTAGGTGAGGAATGCAATGTTCCTCACAGTGGTGATTCACACTTCTAATCCTACACTCAGAAGATGAGGCAAGAGGACCGTGATTGAGGCCTGTCTGGGCTATCCAGATCATATCTCAAAAAAGAGTAATAATAATAATAAACAATGACAAAAGCTGTAGAACTGGTTGCTTCCTGTAAGCAAGACGAGGGAATGCTTTTGGGGATGAAGTGGGGCAGGTCCCAGAGGCTTTGGAATCCCAGAATGAGGGCGTTTCCACTTACCTGCTTAATTCTTCAGTGTGGGTTTATACACAGGGTTAGGGAAGCACAGATTGTGCTACCTGTCCAGGCTGGAACACATGGCCATGCTTGGTTTGCGTTAAGAGGTTGGGTCAGGCAAAGGTTGGGGAGAGTCCCCTGAAAGCCACTGTGTCCCTTGGTTGACAGCAGGGGAGTTCCTTGGCCTCTCAGGGCTGTAGGTGGCTGTGGCTAAGCACTGTGTTTGTCTTGTATGTGGGTTCTCAGGACAGTCTCTGGCATGTGGTAAGAGTGGCGGGAAGATCTGCCAAATTTCGTCAGCGTCCCAGGGCGTCATGCTAAGCACCAGCGTGCCTAATCTCATTTTATGCTCCCAGTAGCCAGGGCTTTCTGGAATGCTTGGGGATTTTGACTTGGGGACATTGCTTTCCAGTCTGCCTGGACCAGCAATAGGCCTTGCAGTCCAATGAGATCTGAGCACATTCTCTGAATTTTTGAATTCTTATTGTGAATTCTTATCTCTCGTTCCTCCTGCTTTCTCTGTTACCCCCCTCCTCCCAGTTAAAGTTCCTTCCTGGTTTCCCTTCTGCCCTTCATATAACCTATGTCTTATAATCCTGTCTCTGGCATTCCCTCTTTCCTCATCCCCCATGATCCCTTTCTACTTTCCTGGATTCTGTGGTTACTTCAGGTTTTATACTCACATCTAAAGACTCAGAGCTAGCATTCACAAGGTAGAGAGAACGTGCAGCATTTGTCTTTCTGGCTCTGTGTTCCCTCGCTCTATATTTTCTGGTTCTATCAATAACCTGAAAATATCCTGATTCCATTTTTCTTTCCAATAGAATTGCATTGTTTACGTGCATCACATTTTCCTTATCTATCCATCAGCTGACGGACATCTAGGCTGCTTCCATTTCTTGGTTGTTGTGAATAGAGCACCTATGAACATGTATGAACAAGCATCTCTGTAGGATATCAGATCCTTTGGCTAGTGCATGGTATTGTGGGCTCAGACAGGCGCTTTTAGTGCTCTGAGGATTCGCCATACTGATTTCCAGAGCAGCTGCACCTGTTTGCCACGCCATCCACAGAGAATGAAGCCCTCTTGCCAGCATTTGTTTTCATGATCTCGGTCATTCTTGCTGGAATAAGATGAAATCTCAAAATAGTTTTAATTCACATTTTTCTAATTGCTATCATTATTGAAGACTTGTTAGGGTCTTTCTTGGCCATTTTTTATTTCTTGTTTGAAGAATTCTGTCCAGAGCTGTAGCCCATTTCTTTAATGGATATGACTGTTCTCTTGATTCTTTGTTTTTGAGTTCTTTACATAGTCTGGATACTAATCCTCTATCAGATAAAAAGCTGACAAAGATTCTCTCCCACTCCGTGAGCTTCCTGTTCCCTGACTGGTTGTTTCCTCTGCTGTGTGAAAGATTTTAGTTTTATGAGGTCCCATCTGTCAGTCATGGACCTTAATCCCTGAGCAAATGCAATTCTATTCAGAAAGCCCTTTCTTGAACTTATGTTTAATAGGTACTGACTATTTGTGTTTCTTCAGGGAATTTTGGCTTTCAAATTTCATGTTGAGGTCTTTGCTCAATTTGGAGCTGACTTTTGTGAAGGGTACCAGATATGGATCTAATTTTATTATTTTACAGATGAACATCCATTTTTCCACCACCTTTTGCTGAAGATGCTCTCTTTTCCCAGGGTGTATAGTATCAGGTGGCTATAGTTAGATGCACTCTTATTTGCATTACATTTCATTCCATTGATCTACAGGACTGGTTTTACTGTTATAACTCTGTACTAAAGCATTGGAATCTGATATGATTATCTCTCTGGCAATTTCTTTTTGCTTTTCTTTCTTTCTTTTTTTTTTTTTGGTCAGGATTGTTTTGTGTATATGCATACATGCATACTTCCATGTGAATTTTAGGGATTTTTTTCTGTTTTTTTGTCATGGGAGTTTCTATTGGGATTGTGTTGAGTCTATAAATTGCTTTTGATGGGATGTTCATTTTCACATAATTAATTCCATCAACCATGGCAGGTCTTTAATCATTCACACTTGAAAGCATGTAGAGAACAAATTGCAAGATTTTTTTTTTAAATGCCTAAATTTCCTGCCTACAACACCACTATGCTTTCCTAATGGAGAGGGAGTAGCAATACTTGCCACCAAGTCTATCAACTAACCCCAAAGTGAAGTTCCTTTAGCGTCTCTCAACCTTAGTCTTCCGAGCCATTTCTGCAGAATGTCTGTAGCTGCATCTTCACCAACTCAAGTGAGATTATTCATGCTTTTTGAAGCACACAGATATAATCTGCATTCAACAGATGCTAGTCCATATTCATGCATTCCAGGTGCTATCCTCATGCATTCACACACGGCTACAGCAACTGCCCAGGAATAATCTCTTCCTTGCTTCATTCACATGGGATGTTGGATGTCTTGCTTTGTTGTTTTGTTTGGTTTCATTTGTTTCCTAAATTCACTGCCTAGCTCTCATTACAAATATTTGTGTTCACCTAAAATTGCTCTCCCAAATTGCCTTTGTTTGGTTGGCTTAAAAAAAAAAAACAAAAAACATTTGTAGCTAATACTGCGTTGCTCGTCTCATGCTTGTGGTTCTGAGAGTTGGTTTCTGCACATCTGTTTGTTTGGATTAATATTCTAGTTCTGCCCACACCTTCCCAGAAAGTGGGAAGAAGGCATGACAGGAATGTTAGCAGAGGCCTGTGGCAAACTGTGGATTCGCTAGTTTGATGGATTGCCAAAAGAAAATAGAACTGTTATTTCCCCCGTATCTGTACCCTCCCATGCGTTAGTCCAGGTCTCATCTTTCTGGTGGCTTCAGTTTGGGTCTTCTTGTCATCTGGGTCTCTCTGCCCTTTGCCAAGTAGAATCCCTGCTCATTGTGGCTGGAAGTCATTTCCCTTGTCTTGCTGGATCTTATCTAGCGGAGTAGCACGGACTCTTCAGAACAATTTGAGTTGTCTATCTGTTTCAAATCAAAGCCCCAGCCTTTTGTTTGGGACTTAGAGTAAGAGTTCCCAGAGTTCTTTGAAATTGGACACTCTTGAACACACCTGGAGACAGCAGTGAGCTGGCCCACAGGTTCCCTGGTTGACAGATGCACAAAGCTAAGGGCAAAGGTGAGGTTTTCATTTCTTCTCTGGGTCCTACAATTCCTTTGAAATCTCTATGATTGGCCCCTTCACGGATCATTCAAACAGCTGCAGGAAATCCTCAAGCTGTGTTTTCTCCAGATAAGCATCCAGGTCAAAGGAAAGCCCTCAACATGCCTTCTTGAGAAAGAAAGGACACTAAGATAAAGGTGCCACTCAACCATGTATGTGCTACCTTAAGAGTAGTTGCCCATACCGATGCCCTCTAAAAGGTTCAGACTTGGCGAGCATTTGGGGGCAGTGGAGGAAGTCCATTTGTCATAGCTCAGAAATTCTGGGGTTAGCTATATAGTTACCTTTACAAAAATAGGGGCATAGTTCACAGGTAGAGTGCTTGCTGCAAGACTCAATTCCTGGCACCAAAACAATGAACTACAGCACAGAATGTATGAGTAACATATTTCTTTGTCTTTGCCTCAAATTACATCATGAAATGTCAAAGTTTTCATCCTCATGACCCTTAGAAGCATTCTTAGTAGGTGTGATTAGATGTATGTTAATATTTTTAATTTTTATTTTTTATCATTTGTGTATATGATGGGGTGTGCAAATGTGTCACTGCACTGGAAGACAGCTTCGAGGTGCCAGCTCCTTCCTTCCTCCTTCACGTGGGTTCTGGGGATCGAACTCAGGTCAGGCTTGAGAAGTAAGTGCTTTACCTGCTGAAGCATCTCATTGACCCCATGTGTTCTATTTTTAAGGACTATTAGTTACCTTATATTTTGAAACAGCAGGGACATCGTTACCTTTTCACTTAGCTTCAGTAGATCATTTTTAAAGCTTGAGCCAACCGATCAGCCACTGACTAGGTTATTTAGAAGGCATGTGGAAGAAAATGAGCTAAATTACCTGAGCCTCTGTCCCTTGATTATAAGACAGGAATAATATACCTGTCAAGAAGATTGTTATAAGATGCCATAGCATCTTGGTACCTGACACACAGTAGGACTTCAAGACAAGTATTTTTCCCCCAAATAAAACTGCAAATTTTAGTATTGAACCAAAAAATTCGTTGGCATAAGATGTAAACTTGGTGAAAAGGCTAGTGCCCAGAGCCTTGGTTCTGTGATTGTTATGCAAACCATTTACACTTTTACTGTGAGAATCAAGTGTACACTTCCAGTTACATCTCCACTTCCTAACTCTGGAGCAGGATTCTTGAGGGCACCTCCATATGGCCTAGAAGATTCCCTTCCCCAGAACCTGTGTGACTGTTGCAACCCTGGGCCCTGAAGGCAGTTGTAGAGATGAGACTGTCACGGAATAAAGCTGCCCACAACCCCCCTGATCCTTGCTCAGGGGCCTGCTCTGTGAGTGGCAGCATCAATGCTGTCTTTGTTCCACCTGCAGTGTCTGGCCCACAGCTGAACCCAAGTGGCTGGCGCTATGGGGCAACCTTGACCTAAGAAGGCAGTCAGCCAAGCTGAGACCAGACCCCTTCCTGCCCCCACAGGCTCTGACACAATGACTCTCTCCACTGGGGAAATAGCTTGAGAGATGCCCATGGCTCTCTCTTGGCCATTCTAAGTCATTTCCAGTTTCATGAAGAAAGATGCTTTGAAATGCAGTGTTATTGCCAAAAAGGCCAGAGTCACCGTGTAGAATTGTAAGTTCCTTTTTAACGACAACACACAAGTGTTGCCTTCTATTTCTTGAAGTCATGGGATCATTCATAGGACACTGAATTCCCACTAGGTGTAGAGACATACAAATGAAAAGAGGATGTCCCATGTCCTTAACTACTATGACAAACAAAACATTTCCTAGGGACTATAATGGTCACCCAAACAGAGAAAGAAATTCTGCCTAAGAAACTAATAGTGCTAATAGCTGCAATGTGGAATGGCCACACAGTGAGCTCAGCACTTTGTGCTGTGTGTGTGTGTGTGTGTAGTGTCTGTAGTATATAGGTGTGTATATTCATGTCTGAGTGTTTTTACATGTGCGTTCAAGTGTGAACATGTGTGCATGTATATGAGAGACCAGAGGTGAACATTGAGTGTCTTCCTTTGCCTTATTCTACTTATTTTGAGATTGGGTCTCTCACTGAAGTTGAAGCTCACTGAGTAGGCATGACTAGCTGGGTACAACTAAGTGGCCAATAAGCCCCAGACATTCTCCTTTCTCTACCTCCCTATGTTGGGATTATAGCAAGCACCACTGTGCTATTCTATTATATGGGTATTTGGTCTGAACTCAGATTCTCATGCATGGCAAACATTTTACTGCTAAGCCATGTCACAGGATCCACATAAGGCATTCTATCTCCGTTCACTCTTGAAACACATACGTGAAATTGGCCTGATACTCTCTCTCTCCCAGAAAAGCCAGGCTAAGAAAATAGCACCTGATATTATAAAAAGAAATAAGAGATTTTCTTCTGGATGAGGAAGGTAGACCCCAAAGAGCAAAAGGAGCATATGAAAACACCGATTCCGGTAACACTTTTAAACGTGTCACCACTCCTGCAACAAAGTTAAGATAGGAAAGAAGGTTGTGACTTGAAGGCAAGATAGTCATGTTTGTTAGTTGGTTTTAAATATGTGACATCTACCTTTGTGACTAAGCTATAAGAGGGGGCGGTGGCCTGGAGCAGCTCAGAATGCAAGACAGTGACTTGTGGAGACCGTTCCTCACCCCATCCTGTTGGAGAAAGTAAGAAAAGATCTGAGGAATGAGTTTGCTTCTTTTCTTTTCTTTCTTTCTTTTTTTTTTACATTTATTGATTCTTTGTGGATTTCACATCATGCATTCTGATCCCACTCATCTCGCTGTTCCCCCTCATCTACCCTTACAACCTCCCCCCAAATCAGAACCACATTTCAAAGAAAAAGCAAAAACCAAACAAAACAAAAACAAAAGAAGAATCTTGTCATGGAAGCTGTAGTATGGCCCGCTGAGACACACAGTTTAGCCTTCAGCTGGTCATGTTTATTTGCAAGTGTTCATTGCTAGGAGTCATTGGTCTGGCTCGAGGCCTCTGGTTTTGAGCTGCACCACCGATAATGAACTCTCACTGGGGCTCCTCTTGGATGTCCATCTGTCGTCTTGTCATGGAGAGCCTGCTGTTTGGGATCTATAGGCTCATCCCCCCTCTACATGCTCCAATAGTTCATGGATTCGGGGGATATTGAGGGAGGAATGAGCTTGGAAGAGGAAGCATTGAGAGCAGAGACAACATTGGAGAAGTGGAAAAAGAGGGAAGGATGGGCTGTTGTGCTTCTGGGGTCATGGACAAGTCTGTCAAAGAAAGAGGGAGGTAAAGAATTATCTTGGGGACCTTAATGGAAGCAGGGAAGGCTTAGGATCATTACTGAGAATGATGGTAAGGTGCTTGGCACACGATCCCGTCTCATCCTGAGGAAAGAGTGTTCATGTGAGCCGTGACTGCGGGTACTGGCAATGCCTGGGTAGAGGGAGAGCGTTGATAAACAAAAAGAGACTTTAGACATTTCAGTGAGGGAGTAGACCTGCTCCACATTGTTCCAGAGGACAGAACTTAGTCCTGGTTCCACTGGGAGATCTCCCCCTGCATGGAAACTTCTCAGAAACTAGTGCTGTCCTGCAATAGGAGCTGGCCCTTGTTGGTTTCCATCACCTGCCAAGGATGCTAGGTGGGAAATTTGGAACACTGCATAGGATGGCTTCTTCAGTCCCTCCTGACATTAAGGTTTTATAACCATACAATGTGTGAAGTACCAAACCCAAAGAAAACCAGTCTCAGCATTCTTACAGGTTGTCACACATTCTGACATGAGAACCCTGACTGTAATTTTCAATGAGATTTATGTGGGTCAGCAACTGTGAAAACAGTGTTTTTATTTTCAAAAGGATTCTCGTTAGAAATCACACAATAGTTTGAGAGTAAGGCTCATGATGTCCGTAGCTGACAGGATGTGAGTATGTGTGCGCTCACTCAAAAGGGGTTTCTTTCTGTCTTCATGCCATTTTCCCTCACCATGGATGATGATCAGACCCTAGCTGGGTACCCAGAGGACCATCTACTCTCAGAGGATGTGGAAGCCCCTTTTGTGTTCTGTACCCATGAGCATCACTTACATCCTGCATCTTCTTTTCTTTTTTGCTTCCTGCATGGGAATTGGCTGCTTTCTTTCAGGGAACCTATGATTCTATTTTGGTGGTTCCCATTTGGGGGTGGTTTTGCCTCTCAGCATTTTTGACCGTGTCCAGAGTCATCTTGATTGTCGTGCCTGGAATGGGGGTGTTGGTGGCATCTGGTGGATGGAGGGCCAGGATGCTGCTCAAAGTCTGACAGCCCCTCACAACAAAGAATTATCAGGCCCAAAATGTCAGTGTTTCTCAGAATGAGAAACTCTGATCTATTTTTGTCTCCCTTGGAAATCAGCTGCCATCAATACCTTCTGTAAAACCTCAGATGCCTCCTTTTATTTCCCAATTTAAGAATTGTTGCCTGGCTGTTCTGCCTCTTTGAACTGCACATGCATCCACTCCTGTTTTCATGCTGTAGCAATAAGGGGCGTTTTAAACTCTCATCGGCCAGAAAAATCGCTTTTAGTTCAGGTCCAAACAAGAACCAGATCTCTCCTTGGGTTAAGGCAGAAATGTCACAACTTGCTGAGAAACAGCACAGGGCATTTCCTCATGGCAACAGCCCTGGGCCAAGAACGTGGCAGAGGGCAAGCTCCAGATGCGTCCATGTGTGCCCTTTACTCGCTTTTGAGTAAGGTCTTTTGAGAACTGGACAGTGGCACTCAACCAGGAAGGGCTTCTGCTTTTCTTTCCCAGCCACAGTGAGACCAAGACTCTAACCCTGGCTAGGGTTCTCCTATTCGCCTGGACTTTTGAGAAGTCACACAATGCCCATGCCACTTGTTCCGCCTTTCTGTGTCCCAATTGAGGCCCAGGTCTCCATTGAGTTAGATCACTTGCTACCCTTTGGTACTCGCGCTAACTCCTCCACCCACGAAGCAGTCTAGCAGAACTCCCTTGTGTGTCATGGCTCAGCAGCGGGAGGCGGTCTGGTACGGACAGCCCAGGGTGACGCTGCCCTTCTCGTGTCTTATATCTACAGGTTGGGCGGCCCTCGTGGACTCATTCAAATTCTTAGACCCTCGACTATGGCCAGTTGATCTCAGTTAAATGGATAAGCGATAGGCCTTAGATTTTCTCATCTCTGCAATGAATACAGCCACCTTTTTTTTTTTTCCTGAGAGTCTATTGGGGGAAAGAAAAACCACCAACTGCAGGAAAATCTTTATGACCAAAGTCATTCCTATTATTTAATTATTTTTTCCAAAGATTTATTTTATTATTTTCAATTATGTATCAAGGTGTTGTGTGTATGTGTGTGTATACATATGGGTATGTGCACATGAATGAAAGTGCCTACAGAAACCAAAGGATTCAGCTCCCTTGGAGCTAGAGTTACTGTCAGTTATGAGCCACTTGATGTGAGTGCTGGGGACTGAACTCAGGTCCTCTGAAAGAGCAGCAAGTGCCCATAACCACTGAGCCATCTCTCCATTTCTGGCTTGACTATTTAATACCAAATATTATATTAGTCATTTTCTGCCTCTCTGATGAAAAACCTGAGAAAATCAACTTGAGAGAAGAAAGGGCTAGAAATAAGACTTTGGAGTCATTTTGGTTTTAGTAGTGATTAATGAGAAGGGTCATATACAATGAAACTGGAATATGAGAAGAGATGGAACCCAAGGATTAACTCTGGGAAGCTCTACCATTTGGGGAATTTAAGAAAGAGATGCCAGAGAAGAGAATATGCTCATAGTATCAAATCCACATGAGACAATAATTTTATGGATTTAGACAGTGGCATCGGGAAATAAGAAGACAGAGTCAATAAGAAAGCATTATAAAAGAAATTAGAAGTTAGGAATTGTGGAGAAAGAAGGTCATGGAAAATCCAAAGGCTACTTGGAGTTTCTGGTAAATGGAGAGATGCTGATTCCCACCAGACAGAAGGGATCCTTGAAAGGGAGGCACATGTGGCGGGAGGCACTAGGGTGTATCATATGACTTGTCTGAAATCTCCCTTCTCTGCCAACATGCTTTAAGATGTATGGCTCTTGGGCATTTTCCAGCTTGGAGATACGTCATGACCTGCAAGCCAAGGACACACTCTGCCTATTCAGTTCTAAGCCAGTGACTGAGTTTAGAAGAGAGACAATGATTGAGCCCTGTCCCCAAACAGGACTCTATATCATTCTCTACAAGGCTCAAGGAACATTATGGAAGAGGAGCAGAAATTGTGAGCTGGAGATTGGACATGCCCTAGCCATGTAGCTGTGGGGACCTGCACCACTTCATCCCACCAGGTTGTGGGTTCATGATACCTCATCTCGCATTGAGGGTCTTCGAGACCTGATCATTTATTGTTACTCTTAAAGACTTATTTTCGACTGGACTCAGACTTAGAAGCTCTCAGCAGGACAGCCTGTGTCTCTTGGCAATCTGTCCCTGGCGTTTTTCTTCGGCTTCCTTCATTCTCTCGGCCAAAAGTTTAGCATATATTCTGCAGCCTCCTCCTTGTATTTCTTCAATATGTCAGCGTTTGTGTTGTAGGACATGTGAGTAACAAGAAGCTGAATGTTGGGTGCTTTGGTCCTGGGCTTCTGACCTTCCTTACTCAAGCGCTTTCTAACAACTTATTGGCAGACATTATCTTCTTTAGAGAGATTAAAAAGGTTTTGGATGCTGCTAGGTCTTTTGAGCCCCAACCATCTAGGCCCAGTAGTATACGTCAGTCTAGGAATATGCTTCTCTCCATTTTTACAATAAACAAGTTGAAAACACACAGATTGGCATCCATAGTATATCTGGAATGGACATGCACTTCCTCTTTCCAGTTCTTGGTCCATAACAAAAAAAAAAAAAAAAAACCCTTACTCAACGGCAGAAGGATTCTTCCATGGATCAAGACATCTTACTTCTTGGGAAAACATTGATCTGGGCCGCATAACCCTTCCATTCCTCACCCAGAGCATCAGCAGCTACTCCTGCAACCATGCACTTCTCCTAGGAAGTATGACGCTTTCATTCAACATCTGATTCCATGAGTTTCTGACAGCCAGTGGCTAGGAAGGTGGAATTCAGCTTCATCTCGGTCAATCACTGGGGAGGTAGCAGGGGAAAGAGGATAGGCCTGAATTTACATGTTTGACTGTGTGTGGGAGAAGGACATTGAACCAAGCAGTAGTCATGTACAAGATGCTTTGTGTATACATGTGTATATGTGTCTTCCTGCCTGCCTGTCTGTCTATAAGGCTTGAGTACCCCTGGAAGAGACTATTAAGGGAGTCAGAGAGAGAAAAAAAACCAAACCTTATGGAATTAAAATCATAGAATCAGTGGGAAGACAAAAGTTTCTGGGCCCAAGGAAAGGGATTCAACTCCAAGAAGAGAGAGACCTCTTTGGGGGTACGTGGAGGGGACAGAGAGCCAGAGTGACAGATAAAGGCTTAAAATGATGAATGACTTATTCAGCATTTCTTCCAAGTACAAGTCACACAAGCCCCTTCTGGGAATAAGAACATGGCATAGGAAGGTGTCCACAGGATAGAGACGATGCAGGGTAGCTGGGGAGCACAGTTGGAATGCTTCCTAAGTCATCCCTTAAGGTAAAGACAAACCTCACCTTAAATGCTTGCGGTGATGCCACTGGCCCAAGGAACTAGGACCCTAATCATCACGAAAGAGAAAGGAATACCTTTTCGAACTCAAAGAAAAAGGGGTGGCATTGTGATGTCTGCTTTACATCACTAACGCTCATGGGAAAAGATCTGGTCTGTGAACGCCCATCTCCCTTGTTTAAGTAGCATTGTCCTTTCTTGTAACAGTGAAAGATAAAGATGATTAATATGTTTGAACACTGCCATGCAGACCAACTTGGTGCCTGGAAAAGATGTGTGACTTCTCAGAGCCAAGGCTCGGCATGCACACAGGCCGCCCCAGTCCCAGACAAGCAGACATCCTCACCCTGTGCTCACCCCCAGCACTTACAGCTTTGAAGGAAACCATTATTACTGGCATTCCTACAAGGGAAAAAAGATTCAAAGTCTGAAGGTGCCTAGGTCCCCAGGACTTTTTTCATTAAAATAATTGTTGTCAAAAAATAATATGTGCAACCTTCCAGCATCTTAAGAAAGGGACCCCAGAGCTAGAACAAGCAGAACAGAGACCAGTGACTGAAATCACAAAAATGACGAAGGCCAAGTGCTCCTAGCATTAGAGAGGTAACTCTGGGAGCCAGTGCTAAAGGAGGCTGGGCAAGGATGAGCCAAGCATGTCGGTTTCAAAAAGGCTGTCAATTTATGTCTACAAGCATTGCTTATAGTTGCTAATCACCCTCAACATCCTCCAACCAAACAAAGCTCTGTATGTCACTGACTTTGAAGTATAACTTGGAGATGGGCCATCTAACATCCCCCCCCCCCTCGCGCAGTGGGCCGCGCAGGTGTTGGCTTCCAAACTTGTCTTATTCCAGTGATGGCAAAGTTTGCAGGAATGTCACAAGAAAAGATTTATAATACTTTCTGATCCCTCCCAGTTCCAAATCACTGTATGAATAATCTTTCTCATAGCATGCTAGTCAGTCTCTGAGCAGCCTTCGCCAAAATCAACCAAGTGAGCAAGCTTAAGGAAATAAGTTTTTCCCTTTTAAAGAAATCATTTTTGCTGAAGTTTTATAAAGCTCATAAAAAAATTACACGTTGGCTTGGATTTGGGAGAAAGACTTGCTTTATCTGAACTCGTTTGCCAAAAACATTTACATGAGCACATGCAGGACGTAAAAGCGCTGCAGACAGCATCAATTGTGCCCTTCCCAAACGCCACACTGTCCGCTGCAGGTGCTAATGAATTCCGCAAGGAAGAAGGTGGCTGCAGGAGAGTTGTGACAGAGCTCTTGGGTTAGGTGCCATGGCACCCACTGAGGGGCTTCTGACCCCACAGTCCCAGTTGGACCTAACAATGGCGCCCATTGTTACAGCCCAGTGTCAGTTACGAGAAAGTTCCCATTCCAGAGCAGGGCTCAGCTCTTCCTAGTCCCAACATGGCTGGTGCCTTCGTTCTTTGAGGATGTGTTTATTCAGTCCAGTAAAAACATTAAAAATGGGAATAAATCTGGGCTGGCCCCAGAAATGCTTTTCACCGCAGCTGTAAACCATAAAACATGCGGAACGGTGGACAGCAGCCCTCCACCAAGCAGCGCGGAGAACAGGCCCGGAGGTGGCCCTTACATAGATGGCTGCCACACGGAGCTTCCCTACAAAACCACTAAGAACGGACAGCGTCTAGAAGGTGCAAAATTATTAGGGCTGGTTTTTTTTTTTTCAAGAGGGTAGGGTGAGTAATAATAAAAACCATGTGTTCAGCAGCCTTCTTGGCCACATAAAATAGAGAGGCCTGTGACTTTAAATGTTGTAAAAGGGGTTAATTGTCTATTTCTGAATGTGGCAAGTTTATTGATCTTGTTAACAGCGCTGGAGCATGCGCCATGGGTTACTATGACAGGAACTAAAAGTACCCATCCATCCTACTGTCATGGGCACTGTGATTGGGTTTGCAGCCCAAGTTAAGGGACATAGTGATGGATGTTATCCGGTCCATCCACCTGCCGCAGTCTGCACTCCTCCTCAGGTTCCAGTTCCTCGTGGTTCCCCATTTACTGCCATTTCTCACATACCTCCTGTGGGTCAGTTCCTTTCACATAACCTGTATTGTTTATTCATATAACAACCAAATGCCATAGGCAAGGACGAGAGCTGTTTGACAGATAAAGCCACTGGTAATCAAGAGAGGTTAAGAAAAGCTTCCGTTATTCTAGAACCATTAGGCAGAGGTCCAAATAGAGGTCTGGTTATCTGAATAATCCACTCGTCTATTCACTCCATAGCCATCACTGATATCCGCTAAGCCAAACACTGACTTACAGTTTGGGGTTGGAATAGCATACTGACAAATATTCCTGCCCACGTGGAGCCTGTAGTTTGGAGCACATTAAGCTAGCTTTCAGAAACCCCTGACTTCCACATACATAGTCGGCATCTATAATCTCAACATGTTCCTTTGGGGTTAGTGCTGTGCGCATGGGTTGTCCTTGGGACATTAGGGCCTCTGAAGTACAGTTGTCTGGTGCTCCTTCTCTTTCCAATGCTCCACTTACCACTCGGAATGTGGAGAGAACCTGGCCTTTTCTCTGTTGCAGAAAACACCATCATTCTCAGCGGTAGCCAGCTCTCCATGACTATAACATAGTGCCCAAGTGTCTCAGTTAGGGTTTTTCATGCTGTGAAGAGACACCATGACCACAGCAACTCTTATAAATGGAAACCTTTAATTGGGATGATTCACTTGCAGTTCAGAGTGTGTCTGTTATCATCAAGATGGAGAGCATGGGGGCATATAGGTGGACGTGATGCTGGAGTAGCAACTGAGAAGCCTACATCTTGCAGGCAACAGGAAGGCCACTGAAACACTGGACAGTATCCTGAGCATTGGAAGCCTCAAAACCCACCCTCACAGTGACACACTTCCTCCAGCAAGGTCACCCACCCTAAGAGTGACACTCCCTGTGAGATTTCGGGGTCCAGCTGTGTTCAAACCCCCACACCGAGATAAATAGTTTAGAGGAGGAAAGGTCTGTTTGGGCTCACAGTTTCAGAGTCTCCAGTCCATGGTTGTCTGCCCTGATGCTTTACACAGATCAACATGACAGAGCATGTCAGGGAAAAGCCTGTTTGCCTCATGGCAACCAAAACAGAGAGAAGAGTTTAGAGCGAGAGGTCCCAAAATCTCCTTCAAGGATGGCCAACCTCAAGAATCTAACTTTCCTCCCCTATGCCCTTCCTTGTAAAAACTCCACCACCTTTCAAGAACACCACAAGCCAGAGACCAGGTTTCTAACAGACACACACACACGCACGCATGCATACACACACACATGCACACACAAACATGCATGCACACATGTATAGGCACATGCCTGTACACGCACACACGTGCACACACACACATGCATGCACCCCTGGAAGACATTCTGACTACACTACAGCACTCTTATAATTCCAGGCTTTATTTAGAATTATCCCCTGGTTTCGTTATGAAACACTGTGGAAGGAGAGATGCTTACATCGTCTCATTAATGCTAGAAACAACCATGCCCATGAGCCTCACTTGGCAGTTACGAAAATGGTGCCAGTGAGTCTTGCTTAAGTTCTTACATCAGCGTGAAACAGAGCTGAGAATCTAACCGCAGCCAGGAACTAAGAAGGGTGGGTTTTGAGGTTTCCTACACTCAGGATGCCCAGTGTATCAGTGGGATTTCGTGTACCCAAAGCTGAGCTGTGAAGGAATCTCCAGCACCTGAAATACACAGAGACTATGGAGACTTTTCTGTAGACCAGGCTGGCTTCGAACCCACAGAGATCTGCCTGCCTCTGCCTTCCAGTGCTGGGATTAAAGGCGTGCGCCACCACTACCTGGCTAGCCTGTTTTATTCTGTGGCATACATGGTAGATAAGGTGAAATGTGCCAGCTAGGGTCACTTTCAGTCCACCAACCAGAGATGCAGTCAGCCACTCTGACCTTTATGGCAAAGGTCATTTTGACATGCTTCACCCTTCATTTTGTGGTCCTTTCCCAAAGGTACCGTTCCCAGTAATTTTCAAAGAAATTCTTGTGTTCCTAGAAAGGTGACAAGTCTCATATTGGCTAAAGTCAGGCAGCAGAAGATAGATTCACATCTGTTTGTGATAGTTGCTTCTTAAGAATCATGTGACCAAGCCGGGCAGTGGTGGCACACGCCTTTAATCCCAGCACTCAGGAGGCAGAGGCAGGCAGATCTCTGTGAGTTCGAGGTCAGCCTGGTCTACAAGAGCTAGTTCCAGGACAGGAACCAAAAGCTACGGAGAAACCCTGTCTCAAAAATAAAAAAAAAAAAAAGAATCATGTGACCAGAATAGTACATGAGTAGTCAGCATTTCTGAGAGTGGGTGGGGCCGCACCCAGGACATGGATCAGTTGGTGAAAGGCCCAAGCTAGCTGGAATCACCAAGGGTCTTAGCAACACAAACCCAATCCTTCCTATCGGTTCTGGCAGAATAGTTTCTACTTTAGGTAATATGGATGTAATCCTCATTTATAGTCTTCCATATACACAGAAATGTCTTTATTATTGCCTGTGACAAGCAGTAACACTGAGAGATCATGGTGCATCCAGCAGCTACAGGCAGATTCCAGAGACGGGATGAAAAGATACAAAAATATAATTAGAAGAGACCTGAAGCCCACAGTGTAGTCAAAGGGAAACAAAATTCAAAGAATGAATCCCAACCTGTTTGGAATTTCTATGATGTATCTGCTACAAGCGCCTGAAAACGAAAATGTGAAGACTTGGGTGGCAAATGAGTTTTTTGTGTAACTAGATTCTGTTTGGTTTCTGTATGTGGAAATGATGTCTGGCACAGCACAGCACTGCACAGCACAGCACAGCCTAGTAGACTGGGTCTCCCGGGAGTGCCTTCTTAGTTAATGGAAGTTTCTACCATCACTGGGCATTGCTGGAGGAGTGACACCTTACCAAGCTACAAGCCACTGTGCTTCTGAGAGCACTTTCCTTAAAATGCTTGTCCAAGATAAAATCCTTAATCTTTTTCACATAAGCACATTCCACTTACATCTCTGACCCAAAGGATGTGACAATAGCTATTACTTCTCAGTAATACAGACGAAGACAATCTAAGGAAGGAGACTCCAGTGAGGCAGGACGTAGAAGTGCCACACTTTGTCCTGAAGGGACTGCGGGCATGGGTTGTTTTGTGCATGAAGAACAGTTCCTACTTTCACCTAGAGGCCTCTCCTCTCCCAAGTTAGAGTCCTGCTGGGATTCCAACCACCATCTTGCATTCTTGCCTAAGAGAACACGCTGGGCTGGAAGATGACCCAAGCCAGTCCAGTTCTAACCCTCCTACAAAACTTCTAGTTGGAACCTGTCAAAAGGCCTTGCCTATGTCTCTTGAATGTGTAATTATAAGTCTGGAAATATCCATGGCCATAAAACCAAGATCCTGAGGTGAGAGAAAAATGGAATTATCAGGTTCTCTGAATGTGAGTTCCCTGGCCAGGTCCACACCCACTTTGCTCATGTATTGGCAAGTAGATCAGTAATTTTTCCCCTTTCTTTCTTTAAACTAGATTTAGACTTCTATCATTTGTAGCCAAGAACACTAAGTGATACAAAGTAGAGCAGGCCCAGAGAGATGTGGCCCTCAGTGATCCAACAATCGGAAAAATCATTTGAATAAGGCATACATTAAATGACATGCCTAGTACTCAGAAATGCCTAGTACTCATAGCAAACCTCCTGCCTCAGCCTCCTGAGTGTTGGGATTACAGGCAAGAACCACTATGCCTGGTTGCAAAGTAGTGTTCTGTACCTACTTATACATTCCTAATGCCATTACTCACCAGTGTAAGGACTTTATTGGTATTTTCAAAAGCACTTCTATGAGACATTAGGAAATGATTGCCCTCAAAATCATCGCCCATTTCATCTTTAGAATACTGTCTAGTTCCTGTGTTAATGCTTAGCTATACTTGATAGTGGTTGTTACCAAAATCAAACCAGTAGCCGGAGAGATGGCTCAGCAGTTAAGAGCATCTGGTGCTCCTCCAGAGGACCTGGCTTTGGTTCCTAACATCCACAAAACAGCTCACAGCTGTCTAACTCCAGATCCAGGAGACCCAGCTCCCTCCTCTGGCCTCTGTGGGTACCAAGCATGCATGTGGTTCACAGATACACTGGAAGCAAAACATCCACACACATGAAAATAAAAATTTTTAAGAAAAAGAAACAAAGGAAAATCAAGCCAGCAACTTATAAAGTGTTGGTGTGGGCAAACGTTCCTGGGGGGATGTTAACTGGAGGATGAAGTGGACAGAAGTCACTCACTAAACTCGCTTCTGCTCTCTGAGAATGTTAGGAACAAAGTGGGATGTGTCTCTGCATTTCTATTGACACTTCTTGTAAGTAAAGACACAATGTGTGAAAGTTTGGCCCAAATTTACTGGACAGCATCTGCCATTTAGTCTTCCGCACAGCAAAGAGACAAAGCCTGTAGTCTCTCAGCCATATTCACCCCAAGTCCAGAGACCTCTTAATTCATTAAAGGGTCACCTACAGATGGGAGCACAGGGGCAGGGGGCACCTTTAGGGGAGAAATAACCATGTTCATAAATATATGTCCAAACAGGGTCTCAAAAATTAGATTTTTTATATAATTTAATTTAATATTAAACATTAATTAAATATAATTTAATTGATGCACCAAAACACTAATTACATCTAATAGCCCATGGATGCTGTGCTGTCCTAAAGGAGAACACTCGATTGCTCCGTTTAGTCGATGCTTGAGCACCTGTGACCACTGTCAGGCGTGTAAGAGAGCGGCAGTCAAGGATGAGCGAGTACATAACTCAGACTGTACTGTCACCGAAGGGCAAGCAAATGACCTGGAAACTTGGTGTGCTGGAATTGCTTTACAAGAGGAAATCAGTTCCCACCTGGTATGGCCATTGCTACAGACCACCGTCTGGATGCTGTTTGCCCTTGATCAGGGAGAGGAAGAGAGGAGCAGGGATGGGGGGAGGTGGGGGTGGGGTGTCCTGGGGAGATGAAAATGGTGAATTTCCTCCGTGAAG
The DNA here is from genome assembly GCA_004026605.1 of Ondatra zibethicus. Taxonomy (NCBI): domain Eukaryota; kingdom Metazoa; phylum Chordata; class Mammalia; order Rodentia; family Cricetidae; genus Ondatra; species Ondatra zibethicus. The sequence continues at coordinate 29,304 of PVIU01000019.1, read as the reverse complement.
ATCTACATGAAGTCTGAGCTGCAGGCCCACAGAGGTGCTGTTTGGCTGTTCATATCAGTAGTGCGCCTCGATTTTTCCTGGTGGAGACCCTTGTTGGATTCCACAGTTCTCCTCCTCGTTATGACCATAATAGGCATTATGCCGAATTCAGAACAACCCTAGGAGTCTGGTATGTTTATTATCATCCCTGGAAACATTAAATCCCTTTTCTGAAGATGACTAGGGACAGCTAAGACTCCAAGCCCACATGATCTGGGTCTGAAGCCCAGGGAAGCTGTGCTATGCCACCCCCACCGCCTACCCCTGTGCTGGTGCTGTCTCTACACCCGCATGCTGAGTGAGAGGAGATTGTTACGGGCAGAGGTAGGGTTGCTTCTTCCACAGTGAGGAAAGCCCTACTGGAATATAAACCCTGGTGTGATAAATCATGGGACAGCAGTGTGCTTCTCTCGCATTCGGCATTAACAAAACTGAACAACAGGCAAGGCAAAATGGAAGACAGCCCTACTCTGTTCCCAGCGTAAAATTCACCATCAGGCTGTGGTTTTGCTTCTCAGCACTGGGATTTCTGAAGTCTGGGATCCCTGACCTCTGAATCACCACAGAAGGGGCTAGCTATGGGCTGTGTCTCCTTGGATGCCTGGGACCTTTGACCTATAGCTCCTTTAAGTCATTGAACTTATTGGTTATAATCGCTGCAACAATGTTTCTTTTCTCCTTTTAAAATTACTTATTACAATTAAGGATGGGATTTCATGAAGGTTGGGGTGGTGGCCATACTCTTGAGGCTGAGATTTCCTCCTGCCTCCTTTTCTTTTACATAGTCTTCCTTCCCTCCCTCCCTCCCTCTCTCCTTCCTTCCCTCTCTCTGTCTCTCCACACCCCATCATGTCCATCTCTCTATCTCTACCTCCCTCTGCCCCCTCCTCTTCCCTTCCACCCTTTCCCTTCCCTCTCTCTGACAGGGTCTTACTTTGTAGCCCAGTCTGGCTTTAAACTTTGGATCCTCCTGTCTCAGCCTTCACAGTGATGGAATTACAGGCATGTACCACACAGTACCCATCTCTCTTTTAAGCAGGGATCGAATCTCTGACTCTCCGTGTGTGAAACAGGCATATCCTACTACGCCTTGCAGGCATTCTTTAGACAAGCCAAGCATGAGGTTTGAAAGAAAATAGCCCCCTCAAAGGGAATGGTACTTTTAAATAGGAGATGTGGCCTTGTTGGAGGAAGTGTGTCACTGTGCAGCTGGGCTTTGAGGTCTCTTTTCTCAAGCTTCACCCAGTGTGACAGTCAGTCAACTTTCTGTTGCCTCTGAGTCAAGATGTAGGACTCTGAGCTCCAGCATCACAACTGCCTACATGCTGCCATGCTCTCTGCCTTGATGACAATGGACTGAACCTCTGAAACTTTAAGTAAGTCACCTCAATTTAAATGTTTTCTTTATAAGAGTTGTTGTGGTCTTGGTGTCTCTTTACAACAATTTAAAAAACAAACAAAAACTAAGGCACCAAGAGAGGTGTGTCCTTGAGACTAAGCAATGTGTATATGATGTGTCTCCGAAGAGATGAATTGTAGCTGATTTCACATGTCTCATCAGGAAGACTCTCTGTTATATTATAGCAAGAACACTGGGCTGGCTATTAGGAAGCCTGACTTTAGCCCTGACCTTCCTTTTCAGTATGTCTGGGAAGTCACTTTGCCTATATTGACATCTACAAATGAGGAAGTCTGGAGAAGTAACTGTGCTAAACACACTTCTGCAAACCCTGAGAGACTCATGGGACTGTCTTGGGTCTGTCTTAGGGGACAGCATGGCAGAGGAAGACAGACTTGTCTAAACTAAGTAGGGTTAGTCCCCATCCCTACTGTAACAAGAATAAATGTTCTGGTTGAACTCTTTTTAGCTGTATCCATTTTTTTTTAAGATAGGGTTTTTGTGTGTGTGTAACAGCCCTGACTGTTCTGAAACTCCCTCTGTAAAAACCAGGCTGGCCTCAAACTCACAGAGATCTGCCTCCTAACTGGTTCAATACCATAGAAAACACACAGAGCATGCCTGTTTCCCCTGCAGATACATTGTGTTGAGCCTCTCCCATCACTGCTAGAGCTCATGAAAGATGCACATATTTTCACAGCTTCTGCATTGGACAAGCTGTCTCGGTAAGAGAGACTGCATAGGGCAGCTCTGAACTCAGATCGGGCTTGCCACAGCTGGGCAGCCAGAAACCATTATCCATGCAACGCACAGATTGTCCGTCCACTTAGAGATAACTGTATTATCCTAGGCCATTTCCTATGCTGCCCTAACCATCCTTGTGAGAATGATATTGTACTTGGCTGTCTCCTGGACAAGTTGGATGAATCTCTGTGTCAACTGTGGCTCTTCATTGTTTTTGTTTGTTTGTTTGGTTGGTTGGTTGGTTAGTTGGTTCTTCTGCCCCAAGACCATTGACTTAATGAGCTCCTGAGAATGCCCAGGCTGCCTTAGAAGCTGTTGGCAGGGCCTTGTGGTTTAGAGTAAAAGACATCCCGGAAACACGAACTCAACTGGCATTATTTTTAAGATGCTTTGTAATTTCTCAGGCATCAAACCTATTTCCCCCAAAACAAATGATGTTTCCATTTATAAAACAGATCAAAGAAGAGAAACGATAGGGAGAATTCTACCAAATTCCACTTTCTTGCACTATGCTATGGGCTTCTCTTTCCTGGATCTTTGGGTTTCTGTACTACCAGTGACATTAGTAAGTCCAGTTTCGGAGGATCACACAGGTGGGTTCTAGCCATCTTTCTGTAGTGACCTGCCTTTTTTTTTTTTTTTAACAAATGTGCCTGGTATTATGAGAGGCCTTAGCAACCAGCCCTTTCAGTCTTCTTTGCTAACGCAGACACAAATGACTAAAATCCCATTGCACACACTAAAGGTGCAGTGTGTGGTCCTGTTGACTTTCTCTCTCCTGGACAGAATATGTGAACTGTGCATAGAAACACCAAATTAGCTAGGAATACCAAGTTCAACAAAATGCTTTGCATTTTACAAAAAAAATTTGATGCAAGATCCATGTTATTATAATCTCTAGTGTCCAACAACCGTAAAATATACAAATTATGATGGTAAACATTAATAGAGGATACCAATAAAAATTCTGAATTCTGGTTACAGGAAGCCATTGAGAATGAATTCTACAACTATCATATTGAGGCAAGTCAAATACAAGGAAGACAGATTATATAACTGTATAATTAAGATGTTTAAAAAATATCCTCAAAACTGAAAAACTGATGTAGAAACCAAAGAACTCTGAGTAATGGTTACCTTTTGAAAGAAACCAGCAGAAGAACTGCTGTGGATGCTTCAGGGCCTATAATGTTCTTTATTTAGGTCGCGTAAGTATAAACATTTTGTAAAAGTTCATTGAGCTCCACTATTTGCATATTTATCATTTATGTATCTATATTTTTCTTAAACTATAAAAGCTTATGCCCAAATGTCTAACTCACTTGATATTACTCACAAAACTTACTTCTGGGTCATATAATGTGTATCAAATAAGATATTAAAATCAATGGTGATGACGCATGCCTTTAATCCCAGCACTTGGGAGACAGAGACAGGTGGATCCAAGGTTAGCTTGGTCTACAGAGTGAGTTTTTGGACAGCCAGGGCTACACAGAGAAATCCTGTCTCCAAAAAATGCCAAAAAAAAAAAAACCAAAAAGAAATTAAATTCAACATTCTTAAGACTTGAACAAATCTAAAGCAATATCTAGTTCAGTACAAAATACCTTTCTGAGACCAGAACCAAGTACAATGATAGACTCTAAATCATGCAACGTATAATTGGATGAACCATGATTAGGCTTTATATATTTTATCTGTCTTAACAAAAGTATTTTAAATAAGCTTCTTAGGCTAGATATCAGTTAACTCTGAAGTGTACTTTTTACGAGGAACAAAGGGTTTGTAAAATAAATAAACAGAGTGACCAATGCAGACAGTGTTTGCACAGGGACCATCTGACGATAGGAGCCCGAAAGACAAAATCCCTCCGAGACCATCCATGAGATGGCCATCTGGTTTGTTCTCTGAGAATTCTGGCAAAATTACTCATGACTAGGGACCTTCCCAGGCTGTATTTGAGAAAATCTTTAACGAGGACTGCAAGTTTGACGGTGATGTGACCGCTGACGACAATGATACCGTCTTTTGAATAAAATGCTAGTTGCCTAATTTGCTCAATTCGTTTCCTAACTGCTAAAGTACCACAATTGAGTATCTAAAATAGATTTACTGCTTCAAGATGAGAAGTTAGAAGTCAAGAGATGAGCCTCCCTGGGCTAAACTTAAGAATCCTTTCTCATCACGTTTCTTGGCTGGTGACTCTCTTTTGCTTTCAATCAATGTATTGATTTTTTGCCTCTCTCTCTCCACTGTTTAAAGGATTCTCGTGATTACATTAGATCCACCCACATAGTCCGTGATAAAACTGATTACCAGCTCTTGTTCTACTCGCAACCATAAGTTCCCCTTGCCATCTAACTTAATCTGTTCAGAGGCTTCGGGGTTTAGACTGTGAACATCTTTAGAGCTGTATTTCCTCTATTTATTTACTACAGATAAAGTTGCATTTGAGTGTTTTTAAAGTATGTTTACCTAAATTTTCCGTGTTAAGCCTCAAGACAATTCTTTAATTAGCATGAAGTTTGTTGTTTTTTTTCTAGGTGGGGATAACCATTTAGCAGGGGCTGGGGATTAAGTGTAAGGAGAAGCTGATTACCTCTATTTCCGTAGCTGGTGAAGGAACAGTTGGGAACAGTGGTCAGAGTCTCACTCCCCTGTCTGTGTCCTCATTCAGTGGAAAACTTTATTCTAAACCCAGACCCTCCTGTGGCTAAGCTAGATGGGCAATGTGAGAATTCAAGTCATTTTTATTTCAAAGGTTAAAGCATCCAAGATAGGAAAATTGGCAGGTGGCGGATGCTAATTGCCACTCTGTGGAGCAGTGTTTGCAAAGCCCTCCAGGTCTCAGCCAGGCGTCACAATTGCTCTGCCTCGCTCTCTCCTATGCTTGCCCCTCAGCCTGGGGCAATCATTCTCCTTACAAAGCAGTATTCCTCTCACCCTAGGATGTTTTGGCCCTTTAAGATTTGTTCCAGAGCAGGATTGGGTGGGGGTGGGGGTCTCCAGAGCAGTAATAAAGTTAAAGCCTTGTATCACTGACTGTGTGGGTGTGTTTTGGGGGAACAGTCCTCAAGGCTGCGGCCTAGGCAGAAGGCCCTTACTACCAGCATCCAACACCTTTGCCAGGAGGCACCTCCTCTGCCTGCTCATTCCCTAATCCCCTTGAAACTGGGGAGGAGATTTTGGATTTCATTGACTGCAGTCCAAGAAGCCTAAGATCTCTGCTTTGTCAGAACTAAGTAGAAAGGGATGTTCCTGACCCTCCCCTTAGCCAGGGTCTGGTCACTGTCTGAGACGCTTCCAGCAGGACCCATTTCTACTACCATCACAAACACGTGTAACACACAGACACACACACACACACATACACACATGTGCATTCAAGCACCACTTCTGTTATGATTCTCAAATATAGGGAGCTCTGGTGTAATGGGAAATTCCAGGCTAGTTTTAAAAGTGTGACCAGGAAGTAAAGGCATTTTGCTAGATGCAGACCTGGTTCTATTTATTACGTCCCAATAAGTTTTCTGGGTTTCCACACAGTGGCCATATCCCTCCCTATTTGTAAGAAGAGCAAATCTGGAGTCTGAGTTTCCTCTAGGCAGTGTTTCTCAACTTTCCTGATGCCGTGACCCTTTCATACAGTCCTCATGTTGTCGTGACCCCGACCATAAATTACTTTCATTGCTACTTCATAACTGTAATTTCACTACTCTTAAGAATTGATGTAAGTATTTTTTGGAGACAGAGGTTTGCCCAAGAGGATGCAACTCACAGGCTGAGAGCCACTGTTCTAGATCAATCCATAAGCAGCGAGTTGTAAATGGAGACTGCTCTTTCATTCCAAGATGCCCAGACCCAAAAAATCACACAGAAACTATATTAATTACAACACTGTTTGATTAACCCATTTCTATTCATCTGTGTATTTCCACGAGGCTGTGGCCTACCGGAAAGGTTCTGGGTCCTTCTCCTTCGGCAGCTACATGGCGTCTCCCTGACTCCACCTACACCATACACACACACACACACACACACACACACACACACACACACACACACACACATATTCGGATCCTGCCTGACTTTATTCTGTTAAGCCATTTATTAACCAATGGTAATAAAACATATTCACAGATACAGAGGGTAACCTCACATCAGAGACTCTGCTCATCTCTGCTCATAAACCTACTGCATACCTGTCTGTGTTGTAGCGGGATGTGGAGCAGGTGGATGTTGATGCAAAACTGAGACCCCCTCCCTTATTTTACTTCAAGACCCTATGAGTCTGAAATAGTTTCCCCCAGTAAGCGTTTCCCCAATAAAAGGTAAGAAACAATGATGCCATGGCAACACAAGTCGCTCAGGAAACATTCAAGGAAATGACATGGAGGCCTCATTAACACTCCATGAAGCATGTTCATGTGTGTTAGGCACTTCACGCAGACATCATCACCATGAACCCCAGGGCCACAGCTGGGTAAAGCGAGGCAAGGCTCGTACTCCCAGTGAGCTGCCATACTTGCGCGATAAGATAGTAAACTGGCTGAGGGAGCGAACTGCAATCTTGCCCATGGAAGTGAGCATCCTATTGACTGCTCCTGAGCTGGACTCTGCCCGTAGTGTATGAAGTCGCGCATAGCCCTACAAGGCAAGTACAAGATGGGCACTGAGGCTTACCAAGCCCCCGGGTTGGTGGGTTAGAGTCATGTTTGAGTTTCGTTGCCTGGCTTTGTTGGAAAGCACGACCCCTGCCGTCTGCGAGAAATAAGGGCTGCTAAGTGGCAGTGATTGCCAGCTGCTGTCACCATTGTCATGTGGGCCTGAGGACATGAGGGACATCATAGGAGCATCTGGACCCCTCGCAGGCCACAGAAGGGACATTCTGTGCCAGCTACCTTCCAGCTGAAAGCACGACAGCAAACACAAACTGTTTGTACTTTCTAATTGGCTGTAAGTAGCGAAACCGTGATGAAAATAGATTAGTTGTCTCAGTGTTTTGAAGTTTGCATGTTGAGTAATATTTCTCCTGTAATAAATCTAGTTAATGCTTATTTACGAAATAACTAAAGTTCAAGTAATACATGCTGATGTTGCTGAAGTAAGTTTGTGGGTGGGTTTGTTACCAAATATAAAGACCAAATGATTTAATTTTGTTGTGGAGCTAATTGGCTGTTTGGAAGAATGAAGAGGGCTGGAGAGTAAACTCAGTGGAGAATCACTTTGCTAGCATATCTGAGGCCTTGGATTTGATCCCTAGCATAACAAAAAATAAAATAAACAAATACTATTAAATGTTGAAATTTTATCATAGGAGATAGAAATTGTTACTAATACTAACGGACTTAAATTGTATTTAATTCTGTTAATTTTCATTTAAAGAAAAAGGAAGTGTCAATATTTCCAAATGTTATTAATTCATGACCTGATTCATAGATAAGATAGTAGGTATCCAATTATCTCAGATTGACATCATTTAATTTTCATAAACGTGAGCATTCTATTTCTTTCTGATTTTTTAATAAACTTGTAAGATTATTATAGAAAAATATCAAAATTCCTGCTGATGTATGCTCGTCCATGAGCCAGGATGTCCAGACAGTTCATTGGCCACAAGGATTCATCTGATTGTACAGAATGAAGAGGCATTCCTTGTTCCTGACCCAGATCCTGTCTGGTCAGAAACTCGACCTCACCAGGCCTCTCTGGGGCCTGGGCCACAGCGTAGATCTCCCGTCAGATTGCGCATCTCAGGAGGCAAGCTTCTGGAGGCAGAAGTTATTTGGGAACACTAGTCACTGTGTTTATTTTTACAAGCCAGATAACAGTGCACACTGGAGTCTTTCCTTGAAAGAAACGGAGTTCAGTAGGAGAAAGGGGAGGTTCAGGGTCACAGAAGAAGCCATAAGGGTATTTTGTAGATAGGAAGTTTCATTTTTACCTTGTATGCTGGTTTGGGGGGGGGCAAAAGAGTTGAGCTTCTCTGTGTACAGAATGAAGCGGGAGAGCTTCCATTTAGCGAACAGTGAAGGCCTTAAGCCAGGACTCGGGACCCCGCCCCTGCTGCTGTGGACAGAGTGATAGCGAGGGCACGAGGACGGAGCAGCTGCCTACCATGACTCTCTCACATTCCTACGGAGCCCGTAGTTAAACTCCCTTGACAAATGCTGGGTAATAGCTAGATATGAGACCGTGGGGTGAATCACAAGGACTAACTAACGCTCTGAATGATCCCGTGCAGGGGAAAGGACTAAGTGTCCTACCCAAATAGGTCATGAAGCTGTCACTCGTAGCCAGCACATATTTACTGAGCACCTACTTTGAGCCGGCCACCTTTCGAGGAACCGAGGGAGCAAGAGTGCAAGAAACAAGCCAAAGTCTTAGTCTGCTACTTAGAAGGAGAAGCTGATCGTTCTGGAGACCACAGCTGAGAAGAAACAGAACGAGAGGGAAGAGAATGACAGGGTGGATTGCAGCTGCCCTGCAGGAGTTGATAGAGAAGATGCCATTGGGCAAAGCTTGAGTGAGGTGGGAGAGTTAACGAGGGGGCCGCCCAAGAGAGAAAGCACATTCCAGACAAAGGGGCAGCCGGCGGGAAGGTGTGTTAGAGGAAGCAAGCTTGATACCTACCATGGGCCTGCTGCTGTCCTAGGAACTGAGGATGCAGGAGTGGGAAAAACAGATCAAGGAATCTTGGGAATAGACTAGGAAAAGCTTCAAGGTCAACCTGACATCTCCTAGCAATTTGTGAGAAGCCCTGCAGGTGTTGACTCCATGGGTTCCAATCAGTGGTGAAGAGCTTGAACCTGCTGATAACCACTGCCCTTCCTCTGGCAGCATGGGAGACCCAGGGTAGGACTGGCTTAGGTTTGTAGAGCACAGGAGACAGGCTTAGGGAGCTAACGCATCTCCTGGTAGGTAGCAGAGCCCGACCTCCGAGGTTCTCCTTTTTGTTTTAATAACTCTACTTAGCAGTGTGGAAGGTCTGAAATTGGATCTCTTTGTTCCATTTTTACATTTCAGACGGTTAAGTGAAACCAATCTATATTTCTGTCAATGTGAAGCAAAGAAGGAAAATAAACTCCAACTCTTGGTGTAGACAGTGGAAGAGTGGAGCAAGAATCAGGCTCCTTTATACCAACTCCCTTCTTTCCGCAGAGATGCCCCTCATAGTCTCTCAGGCTTTCTTTGACTGGATGTGTCCAGTGGGGAAAGTGAGGAATCCCAGAGCACCATTGCTGGAGCTCATAACTCTGCTTTTATCTACCTGTCTTTTATTATGTGTTCAGTGTATGCTAGCATTGTGTTGTTTGTGGAAGATCTATGATGGGGGCATCCATAGAGGTGTGTGATGGTCAGGTTAGAAAAGGCTTCCTAAACAGTGTGGTGTGGATCTCAAATCCAAAAATTAGGTTTCACTCACTTAAAAACAAAATAGCTTGCTCATTAGGCTGCTGAATTTACCCCAGGATGACAAATCCAGCATACCTGTTTGCTGTCAAAAACTTCCCTGTGCATTGTGGGATCTCTTGAAGTGGCTCTTCTACACACTAGATGCTGGTAAACTCTGTCCTCAGTTTCAACAATCAAAAATATCTCCAAACCTTCCCAGGTGCCCCATGAGGTATAGAGCCACCTGCTGAGAATCACTGGTCCAAAAAAAGAAGTCCCCTCCAGACCTGGTGCCCCATACAAGCCCCAGGTCTCCAAGAACGAAACGCTCCTCATGAACAGCTGGTCTCATTTTCGGCTGAAGCTTGAACAATGTAAAAACAGACTTATAGAAGAGCAGGAAGATGTTATCTTGGCACTGGAAAAGAGTTTCCTACTTTCAGAGTTAGCGAGAACCTGGGACACCTCAGCTCAACTGTCCTGAACACCCCCCCCCCCTGTAGTGGCGCAGGTGATGCTAAACCTTACTGACCTGCTTATCAAAAGAAAACGTACAACTCTACCAGAAACCCACATGGGGAAGTGTCACCTTGTGTTCTACAGACGAGGAAGCTGAACTTACCAGGCAACGTGGCTGTCAAACCACATTTACCACTCCTCAGTGCCAGAGCTGGCCCTTGGGAGCCAACAGCCCTTGCAAACTGTGGTGCATACATCACGCACATTAGAAAAATGTGTAGGTCTGGGTATAGTGACCTATGTGTGTATTCTCAGCACTCAGGAGAGCTTTTCACTCGAGCCCCATGGTCAGTGTAACCTCAGAGCTAACCCTCTCTGTTTGGATAACATTTCCTTTGGAAAGCCTCTTCCTTCAAGGTCACAAAGCCTCTTCTACGTGATCTGGCTTTGTCCATGACACATGGGATAGCCTAGCCCGTGGGGCCAAGGACTGTTCATATGGGCAATCGGAACTTAAAGCTCAAGTGTCCGTGGAATGGATGGATGAGTATGTGAGCAAGTGCAGGGGAGTCCGAAGATAAACAGCCAAAGAAGCGAAGGCAGCTGCCTTATCCCCAAGTAAATCCACTAGGCCTGTTCGTCTCTCCGTGTTGTCTATCATAACTAGATTTTATGTATAAAAAAAACTGTAATGTGGGAAAGGCGACCATGAGAAGCAAGTATTTCCTTATCCATGTGATGAGCAGTCTGAAAGTCAAAGGTCACACAGCCCGTTCAGTATAGAACTGGGCCTAGAATCCAGGTCTAAGTCTGAACCCTAGGGGCAGCAGCTAGGGACTATCTGAGTTAGGATTCAAGCACGCTTTCTCTAGTCCCAATTCTCATCCTTCTTGCTCTTTGTCTCAAAAAGGGAGACCGAAGCAGGATTGTTTTGTTTTCAATTTAAGTTATCTTAATGGGAAATGACAGTCGGCTGTCCTGAGAGTATGGCTTTGGTTGCTCTCATGCTATGGATGAGAAACCATTGAGTAGGGAGTTCTCGAATTCTCATGAGCTCTTCGGCAGGCCCCTTGTCTTGGAAGCAGAATGCAGGGATTTCAGAGATGTTGGCAGGGCCATTAGTAGACAGGAACAAAGGAACTTGTTAGGAGGAGTCTGTAAAGACCTCATCTTAAAACTAGTTAAAACAACAACAACAAAAGCCCAAATACTTTCACACCATATCTTTGTGAATTTGTATCATTTATTCTACTAAGCCTTTTCTTCCAAGGTGGCTGGTAAGATTCATAGAGGAAGGCTTGAGGGGCGGATACTGCCACTCTGAAAGTTGGTCCTAATACTTGTCTCCTCCTGAGAGCCATCCTCTGGTGTCAGCCTTTTGTGTTTGTATTAAAGCATCTCTTACAAGAGAATGGGTTGTTTTTAGGAACCAGGTATGTGTACTTTACAGGTGGAAAAGTCTATTCGGTTATGATTTTGTTAGTGCTGCCATCTGGCAGGATTGGAGGAAGCTTCCATTTCTGCAGGGATAATAGCTCTTATACACCAACATGCATCCGAGCTAGACAGCACTGCCTGTATTCCAGCCGCTCTCCTGAAGATAGCATTTCCTAAACCTGAGACTATCATGAGCAAAATGACTCACTGCCAACTTACAGGTCAACTCTGCTTCCCTTGTATCTGAACTAATTCAAAGGCAAATATGATGATCTTCCTACAACTCCCAAGAACACTTTGGGGCATGGGTGCTCAAACAGCTAACCAGGGCTTCTGGTCCATCACAAAGCCTGCAATACAGTTCATGGGCCCAAATGCTTGGCACACAATCTTTTGCCCACAAAGATGCTGTGGTGAGGCTGGGAGTGGGCTTTGAGAAGGCAGCCCAGGGCAAGTCAGTTCACATTTCCTCATCTCTATCTGGGGAACCTTGAACAAACAAGGTGCCACATAGAGGGGAACATGGAATTGAATTCTTTGAATCCATGAAGAGAAACCCCATGGAATAAAAACATATGATTATAGGTAACACAATCGCCCTGTGTTTTGCTCTCTTGTTGCCATGTGTTAGATCTGGGAGCACTTTGGACAGCTTACGAACCAGTCACATGTGTTGGGTTTTAAAACTTGTTTACAGTGGTTTATCCAAAGCTCATCAATGAAACATTTTTATAGTTCTAAAACCAGGTCAGATCCACAGCGGCAGAGCTAGAGAGTGTTGACTCTCATTGTGTGCCATCCTAGTCCCTACCCCTGCCCCCAGAGCTTGGGTTCCACTGCCCCGCACAGAAGGTCCTGTGTGAACAGGACCTGGGAGCCTGGCAATGGGAGAGAGGGGCTGTACTACACTGTGGCTCCTCTGCTCGGAGATTGTAAATTGTTTTTTAAAAATTTAAAAAACAAGTCATTTCCAAGTGGACCGGTCTGTATGGAGTAGCTAGCTTTGAGTGAGCACCTTTTCTAAGGATCATCATAAATGCTATGTGATGAGTTTATCAAATTCTCAAAATAACCTGAGAGGCAGGACAAGTGGCATCCCCAATGATGCCCGGAAAGAAAGGGAAAGAAAGGGTCAATTGTCTAAGTCGTAAGGCTAGCGAGTGGCATTGCTGGGATCCCTGCCTCAGCCTCTGTCATGGATACCAAGACCAGGAAGCTGATAGCTACAGGAATTTATAGTCCACCAGAGAAAGCTGTGTACTGGCAATTGGGCACTAAAATTCCCCTGGTTGCCAGGTGTGGTGGTTTTTATTCGGTTATGGATGGACTTTATAAATGCCACCCTGGATACCTCCCCTGCCCAGCACTTCTCAGATAGGCTTTCTCTGTGATCATGTCTGACTGCCTCCCTATTTTAACTCTGACTTCATCTCACGTGTATACTTGGGCAAGCTCATCCACCCATATCCTGTCCAGCCACCCCAGATTCTTCCTGAACTTCAGGCCTGCCTTTTAGCTCCCCACTGGGACTGTACCATGGTCAGCCTGCCGGTCTTACTCATCCCACCTGACCAGGTTGCCCTAGTAACACAAACAGTGGCCAGCACATAACAGGCATGTAACAGATGGCTAAAACACGTACAAATGCAAAGCTCAATGAAGTAGCTGCCACACCGTATGGGTCTCACCTTCCAGCTCATTCTTTCCTGAGCTGTCATCTTCCATCTTCCTGAATGCCCCACATGTGCTTCTCCTTCAGGTCGCAGAGAGGTTTGCGTTTGTCTTTGTTCTGGTGTTCTTTGTTTTCTTTTCCTGTTAAAACAGTACTCATGCCAGGATTTTCTCAATAATGTACGTGCTTTAGAAATGCAGATCATGCTTTCTTCACCCATGTCCAACAAATAGCCTGGCATTAGGACTTCCACACATAAAGGCAGAGAGAGAGAGAGAGAGAGAGAGAGAGAGAGAGAGAGATCATAGCTGTCAAAATAAAAAAGGACTGGCAGGAGCCTTTGTGTTCTCCTTTCACATACATGTTGCTGCTTTCCTGAAGCATGCAGAGGAAGCAGGATGTGGCCTCCTATGTCCCATTTGACTGTGAAAGGTCACTTCTTTTATTGAGAGATTCTAATCATGATGACCAATCAACCCACCATCATGACCTTCTCATCCATGCTACCTGGCAAACGCGGATGAGAAAGGGATTGGAGGACACGTGTGTTTCATCATTACAAACAACTGTGATTTGGTACCCTACGTGTGTGTCACAGTCACTCACCCAATGTCCGTGCTACTTCAGGGACCATACGTGCAGCTCCTGGGAATGACCCACTTGTGCCAAAACCGACCAAGACGCTACACTTTCAGGGATGCTCCGGGCTGCCACTTCCAAAAGAGAAAGGACAGAGCTTGTAACATCCAAGGGGCATTCCCTTGGGACCTGTTAGAACTGGTTTATACAAAGGCAGTTTCAACATCTACCAGCTAGCCCCCTCCATCTATAAAATAAAGATAGCACTCTGCCTCATGGGACACGTAGGTTAAAAGGAGAACTTTATCGGTGCTTGGCCTGACTCCTGGTATAGGTGGATTAACCCAGTTTCTCCTTGTGTCCCTAAATTATGCGTCTGCTTTACTTATTCCCATGTGTGCAACCATGACAGTGAGCTGGGGGCTGGGATGAAGCGCACCCGCCTGGAGGGAAGATAAAATACCGCACAATAGCTGAAGGCGGGAAACATGAGCTGCTTTTCGCACACTGCCGCTTGGGCAGCTCCGGGCCATCCCCAGTGCACACCATGACTGACAGTCAGTTGGGTCACTGAGATTAGACCGTCAGCATCCTGCGGCCTAATGCCAGCTGCTAGACCGTCAACACCCATGTGATACTATCTGTGTGAAATGTTGAGACACAGAAGCTTAAAGGCTTAGCTGTGGGGGAGCAAGCCATTGCCGCAGGGGTGGCTAATGGAAAGGCATTCACTCTGAAGGGCGCAGAGGTGTGATGGCAGGTGTGAGCAGATGTCCTGACAGAGTGCCCTGTCGCACCCCTAAACAAAGGATGGAGGAGACCCGCTTAAGTGGTCTCACTGCTCTGTTATAGGGCCCGGCGTGTTGACAGAAATTGTTTATGGTGGCATTAACGAAACTGGCGTATTGCCTTTTCTGATAGACACAATTCAAACAGTCATCAACTACCTCTTAGTACCAGTGAGAAATGGTGAATGATGGCATTATAGAGCCATCCAGGTGAACTGTCGGCAGGGACCCTGAGACATCTTCCCCTTGTCTCACCCCATCTAGCCACAAAAAAAAAAAAAGAAAGTCAAGGCTCAGGACATTATGGGATATGTGGCAAGTTTCCCATCAGCTGTAGTATCCAGTTAAAACTAGAATTGCTTGCCTTTTCTGTTATTATTATAGGAAGGGTAAATTAGGTTAAAATAAAATGGTTAGGGTTTCTTTAAGTAACTGTAAATAGCTGGTGTACATTCACATCTGGTACCTTGTTCTATCACTTAATTAAGACTCTGGACATATTCTTAAAATTCTTATATAGGTCTCAGATTGCTCATCTGTGTAAGGGGGCAACTAGAACTCGCCTCTTCCATTTGTCATGAAAACTAAACGAGTGTTCAATAGTCGCATCCTCTACCTGCTCTCTTTACCTCTGCTCCCGCTCCATCCGCATTAAGGCTGGCAGCAGGGCCGGATTGTGAGGACCTGAGTGTGGACTTGGTGAGATCGCTGCATTTCCTCCTGACTCTAAGTTGGATAATTAACCCTGATTATCAACCTGATTGGTTTGAGAAGCACCTAGGAAATTAATAAAGTGTATTTCTGGGTGAGTCTGTATGGGTGTTTCCAGGAAGAATTAGCCGAGGCAGAAGACAGATCTCAAATATGAGTGGCACCGAGCTCTCTACTTCCTGGTCACTGTAATCCGAGTGGCTGTCCCCCACCACTCCCTGCCCACTGTGGGAGACTGACACCTCTGAACCCAAGAGAAACCTTGTGAGGATGTGAAATAAAATGCCCCGCAAAGGGAGTGGCATAATTAGGAGGTGTGGCCTTGTTGGAGTAGGTGTGGCCTTGTTGGAGTGGGTGTGGCCTTGTTGGAGTAGGTGTGGCCTTGTTGGAGTGGGTGTGGCCTTGTTGGAGTAGGTGTGGCTGGCCTCATTGTGTCACTGGAGCCAGGCTTTGAGGTCTCCTATGTGCAAGCTACACCCAGTGTCCCAGTTCACTTCCTGTTGCCTGCAGATCAAGATGTAGAACTCTCAGCCCCCTTTCTAGTCCCATGGCTGCCTACACACCACCATGTTCCCCACCATCATAATGGACTAAAGCTCTGAAACTATAAACTAAGCTACCTAAATTAAATTTTCCTTTTACGAGAGTTGCTGTGGCCATGGTATCTCTTTACAGCAGCGGAAACCCTAAGACACCCCTTTAAGACGTTTTCTCAAATATTTTGTCAAAGCAACAGAAAAAAATGCTAACACAAAAGTAGTACTATCTGCCTGTGTGACACTTGTGTGGTGCAAATATCATAACTAGCGAATGCTTAGGGCATACACACGTGCCAGTTAGTGTTCAACATAATTATGGACTCCAGAAGAATAATAAGGCCTCTGAAGGCATAAAAATGTAGCACTAGGAATCATTGTTCTTCTTTCACTCAACACCTATCTCATGAGGCCTTACTTTATTCCAGACACAGTTTGGCCCAGTGGACAGAGATTTACAGCGTGCTGAGCTGAGGGACTGCTTCTCATGAGCTCCCAATCACGGAGGAAACGAGTCCATCCATTCCACTGTGCTTTCAAGTAACCCGCACTCCCCTGCAGGACCCCCCCTTCCAGCTGTGGGGTGACTGTGTTTCATATCCCCCCAGATCAAAAGGTCTCTCTGGGAACAGTGATGCTGAGCAGCATACTGGTTGTTTCTGGCTTGCAAGGATGGAGCAATGGCCTTGAGTCACAACTTTTAAGGGTTGTGCCTGTTGGATCCGCACGTGGTAGACGTAAAGGAAGCTTCCAGGCGGGCAGCTTTACTGCTCCAGCTCTTTAAATTGCCAGGCTACATTTTTAGGGAAGCCACATGAAAGAACGCCACTCTGAAAATGAGCATTACCTCAAGAAAGAATACAAAAGCAGTATGGCATGCTGCAGGCTCGTCCTCCATGCCTTCACTGACATTGTGGTGTCATTTCGTCCAAGACGTGACTGAACCTCTCTAACTGAAAAGCTTTCACAGATGTCCTTTCTTGCCGGGAATGATAGCCAGCAAGTGAGCACAGTAGTATATGCACATACACACGCACACATCATACACACATACGCCATACACACATACACTCATGAACATATGTGCTTAAAGTTAAAGGACATTTTAAAGATCTAAGCTACCCTTCTCTTTGGCCTCAGTAAGTCTGTGTTAGATGAGGAACCACTGGCTGGACTCAGGATACGGCCTCTGGCCTCTACTCTACCATCACTGAGATGAATTTCCAGGTTCTCCTCACTCAGGAAAACCCTGGCCTATGAGGGAGTTTCCTGTGCTATGTTTTGGGTATCTAGATTCCAGACTATAGGCTTTAACAGAATCCCTCTCTAGTTGTTCCAATATTTCATATCTTTTTTTCCCTCTGGAAAGATGACATGCTCCCTGGAGGTAGAGGTCAAGCCAAGCCATGTTTTGGCTCTTTCTCTGACGTGTAGGATAGTGACTAACAATAAATGTGTCCTTGTTGTTGGCCTTAAGAACCAACATAGTCAGCAACGGCTCTGTGGACCAGCGCACCTTAGTTATCATCTGCTAACTCATCCTGAGGGATGTAAAGGGCAAGAGACTAGAGATTCAATTACGAGGAAACTGGGAGAAGAAGAAAGTGTCTCAGCACCTCTGGCATGGAGCCCCCGCCTTGCCAACCAAGAGCTGCTTATGAAGTAGAGGTTCCTTGATCTTTTCCACTGCCTGTTCCTCATCTTTAAAATTACTGTTTAGCATGATCCTAAGACTCAATGAGATAATACTTGGAAATGCTGTGTATACAAAAAGCTAGTCACAGCATTATCTACTACTTCAACTTTGGATTTGATTTTGGTTAGGGGGAAATGGAGGATTATCTTCTTCTCTCAAACCAACCAAGGATAGGAGAAAAGGATAGAAATCACATTTTCCAAAACCATTTAGGATTATGGAAGAATTTAGATTTCTTGGTGTTTGCCCTTTTCTCAAAGCAGCCTGCCCATGGTGGGCCATACACCAGATGAGTCTGTTATAATCATGTGGGTTTTGCTTGCCACACACAAAAGATTCTATGATATAAGCAGTGTGGAGCCAAGTAAATCACTGATGAGCAACTGAGACTTAAGAGTTTGAAAATGCCCCGGTGTCCCCCTATCAGGTAGGTAGTGCTTTCTCCCTTGTTTGTCGTCTGTCCACATGAGCTGTCCTGGGCTCCTAGATCAGGTACTCCCTCCCAAGTTATTTCCATCGTAAACACAGACTCAGCCTGCTTTCTAGAGAAGGACATCGCTTACCAGAATTTTGTCTTTATAAAAATCACTAAAGCAGTCAAGCTAAAATTCCACCACACTTAAATATCTTCCGTGTTCCATAAGAAATGTGACTGATTCTCAGGGCACAACAGAGTGGTTAAGAATAGATGGAGCTGATGCTCACCCTCACTTGAGTCCTTACCAGGTCAGGGGAAACTGGGAAGCTATTCTGAGCTTTGCTGGATCATACTTAGCAGTAGGTCACTGGTGGGGTTGTGGGTAGGAACGAATGGAGTAAGGCACTTGAAGTCCTGCTCCCCTTGCTATTCATTGATGGGAGCTGTGGGTGTGGCACCTGCAGGCCAATGTGGACCAGGTTTGACAATGATAATGAAACCCTTCTTCTGGCCCTAACCAGCATTGCTTTGATGGGCCATTGTAACTGAGGACTGAAGAAAAGCATATTTAACTCCCCGAGGTCTCCATGGCACTGCTGGTTTCTTTCCTTGCAAAGACATTTCACCCAAAGGATTTTTTCAGGCATGTCCCTGACTCCACTTAGCCTCCAGGTAGAACACTGTCCAAGCCGGGTAGGAATGTTGGCATGTATTGCTTCTTTACTGAGGGAATGTAGCCTTCTTTACTGCTTCTCCCAGCCCATTCCTCTTTGGCAGAATTTTTCTATGAGGCGGTGGAAGAAAGGCAAGTCATGGCCCTGTGGTAACTTTTTCATTCTTACTGGATCTGAGCACTACTTGAGAGTGACGGGGTGGGTCACTGAAGCACACAATCCCAGAGACACTTAGATCCACGGAGTGTCAGAGAAGCCCTGTGAGATGCGTAATAGCATCCTGATTCTGGAAAGAGAGAAATGAATGCCTGAAATAGCTAAGCAATTACTTAAGACCACACGAGCAAGTCAGGCCAGTGTGAAGGCTTGGTAGCTAGGACTCGTTTGTCTGAGGCTAAAGCCCTTGCTCCTGAGCGCTGTCAAGTTTCTCAAATTCCAAGTTATTTAATAAGAACGTGGGGGTGGGGCGAGCTTTTAAGATAAAGGCAAACCTTAAAGGTGGAAGGCTAGAGTTGGGTCAAGCCAAGTGAACAATGATGTGTGCTCTTTAGAGGTAAAGCCTTTTGGGACTTCTTGACTATTCTCACAGAGGTGACACTCCTCTGACAAGCTCCCTGCCATGGGTCATGAATGGAGTCTTCTGAGAAATCACCGTTGTTCCCAGTAGAGCCTAGCATCCAGACATCTGGGCCATGAAAGGACTGGGACCCAAGTGGAACATGGGGACAGTAGCCCAGAGGAGGATGCCACTTGAGGCAGGGCTGAGTGGGGGTGCGATGCAGTTGTTAGTGGGACCCTAAGCAGCACGGGCCAGTGAAAATGACACGTAAGCTATGAATGGTAGCCATATTCATAACTAAAGTTCCGAAGAGTCACATTTTACAGGTAAAACTGGTGACAGTTCAATACGATAAACTCTACATGTAATTATTTCAATATGTAATCACTATAAAAATAATACTGAAATATTTTACTTTTTAGGGAAAGGTATGCTAAGCCTTTGAAACCCAGAGTATATTTTATACTCACTACCACTAGATAGATAGATCGTCAGACAGATAATAGATAGATAGATAAATAGATATATATGAAAGGTAGATGATTGATAGATAGATGATAGATAGATAGGTGATAGATTGATAGATGATTGATAGATTGATTGATAGATAGATTATTGATAGATAGATAGATAGATGATTGATAGATAGATTGATCGATAGATAGAAATGATAGATGATTGATAGATAGATGGTAGGTAGGTAGGTAGATAGATAGATAGATAGATAGATAGATAGATAGATAGATAGATAGATAGATAGATAGATAGATAGATAGGGTCTTAAGCAAGATGCAGATGAACTTCTCCCGAGTCCAGAGGACGCTGTCCAGGACTGAAAGAAGAGCTCTGTTTTATGTGCTCACTCTGGGATTCAGACCTGGTCTAGTTTACAAGCCTTCTGCAGTTGTGAGTTTATCTTGCCTCTCATGACTTCTTCAGCATCCCTCTTTATGGTTGCACACCCATCAGTGGGACATACTTCGTTTTCTTCTTTAAGCTAACAAATCCCTCCGTCCTCTCGTTTATCTCTTCTCATCTTTCCTTTCTTCACAAGATCTTGTCCCAGCAGTGATGTGCTTCACTTTGCTCTCATCTCTTTGATCAGAACACGTGACCACATTCTCCTGTGGTCTCTGGCTAGCCAGACACTGGTTAGCCAATGTGGGCAGTTCTACTGAAGTTGGAAGAAAAAGCCAGGTGCAGTGGCATACGCCTTTAATCCCAGCGCTCAGAGACAGAGGCAGGCAGATCTCTGTGAGTCCAAGGCCAGCCTGGTCTACAAAATGAGTTCCACGACAGCCAGGGCTGTTCCACAGAGAAACTCTGTCTTGAAAAACCAAACCCAAACAGACAAGAAGTTGAAAGGAAAAAAGAGACCCAGGTAGACAGCTAGTTATCTCTACTGTTGTCCTGCCTGGGACATCAAGTCTATGAACCAGGTATCTGGGATGTTCTCTTCACTGTTGTAGAGCAGCGGTGGTCCTCAAAGGTCAGGGCACTAGAAACACGCACTCCAGGTTTGAATCTTAAGTGTCTTCCCATGTCTTTTCTGTTAACGGCTTGGTCCCAGCTGATGGCACTGTTGGGGAACTGGTCGAACTTGGGAAGAAGGGAGTTACAGAGAAGATGCCCTTAAAGGAAGCATTGCGCCCTTTGAACTCTCAAGCTCCGTCTCCTGACCGCCAGAGCTGAGCAGCTTTGTTCCACCGCGTGTTCACACCACAGTGCTCTCCCTTGCCACAGGCCCAGGAGCAATGTGCTGTCCAAACATGGGCTGAGACTTCTGAAACTATGAGCCCAGATGAACCTTCCTCTTCTCAGGTTGTTTTTCTTTAATATGTTACCACAGTAGCACAGAGCTAAGCAATAGGGACTTGGGTCTAACTGCTTTTGTTCATGTTTAAGTTCTCCCAGACTCTGTCCCTGTCATTGCCTGAATGAGGTCCCCCTCCCCCAGCCATGCTCTGGCACCTAGAATGGTGGCTGGTTACAGTGACCACTCATTGCCTGTAGGATGAGCAGGCTGGTCTATAACTGCTACCCTTCCTGCTACGTCCTAATAGGAGGAAATTCTGAGGAGGGAGACCTCGTGAACAACCACCCCTTGTGCTAACCTTCCCTCTTTCCTTAATCCTGGGGCCCTTGAAGGTCAGAAACGATACCATCTGCCACCACCTGTCACAGACCAGATGCCCCGCCCCCTTAAGGAGGCTTGAATCAAGGAAAAAGTAAAGGTCACCAAGCCCACCTGCACAGCTGTCCCTTGTGGGTACCAGCTGACTCCAAGCAGGAATTTTCCATCTGACTCTCTGTGTTTTGTCAAAAACCAGAGATAAGGATGGAAAAACGAGATTCCATGGATGAACCTCCTAAGAGGTTAGGTTATGTTATGAATTGTGTACTGTCTTAAAAGCAATAGGAGTCATAAGCATCATTTAACTGGGTGGAGCTTTAACTAACCACATAACTTAGTGGTACAGGAACGAACGAGTAAGAGGAAAGGACTAGCTAGCCTTTTCTCCTCAGCCCTTCTGCCTTCAGCTGTGGGGACACTGGCAGTGCCTCATCTTCCTCCCATTTCCCAAGAGGACTCCAGCTGTATGTTCCTCCTGGTTCCCATTTTGATGTTTATTCTTTCACTGATTCATATAGATGTCATATAGACGTTGAATGTATGAGTCTTAAGACAAGGCTTCTGCTTTGTCCGTTTATGTGTCCCAAGAGTGTGAAGAACACATCCCAGTCTCCCCGTAAATCCCATGTGCCAGGATACTGAAGACAAAGGGAGAAGAGAGGGTTTGGAGGGTGTGAGTGTCCTGTGGACAGCACAGGGCTATCCTTCGAGCCTTTGAGAAGAATGTTCCTGTGTCATGTGGAGTCCTCTACTGTCCAGGGTCATCCCTCTAGTTCCATCAGTCATTCTGCTCTGACGTCGCTTTGGTTCTCCGTGACCGGGTTGCTTTGACGACAGTGAACGGAAGTTGTGTTAAGCCCTCGTAGCATCTACTTGCCAGCTTATTGCCTGAAGTTCAGGTGAACTTAGTGAAGTACAGCTGAAGGCAGGTGGTTCCTGCCTCTTTAACAAAGACATTCGGAGGCATGAAGGTCCTTAATATCACGGAGCTTTTTTGATACCATTCCTTCTCAATGAGCCAGTAGAGCAGCGGTTCTCAACCTGCGGGCCTTGACCCCTTTGGCAAACCTCTACTTCCAAAAACATTTAGTTAATGATTTATAACAGTAGCAAAATTACAGTTATGAAGTAAGGCTGAAGCAATTTTATGGCTAGGGGTAACCACAGCATGAGAAACTGTGTTAATGGGTAACATTAGGAAGGTTGAGGACCACTGCCACAGAGAGGACTGTGAACCATGATGACATGCTCACACGAAGGAAGAAGGGCCTTCCCTTCCTCATGCTCCCCATCAATTCTCCCTACAGATTTAAGTCTGCCACTCTCAGGGGGACACTGGAGACCAGTTAGATAAGGCACATTATAAAAGTGGGTACCAAGCTACTGTCGCATCCGTGAAATCCTTTAAATGTGGTGCGGTAAACATAATCAAACATCCACACGGGGACCGATACTCTTCGCGGAGGGGCACCTGCTTCTTGTTCCACTGTAAATGCTCTTAACTTTATTTTTGTATCCAGTGAACTTGTTTCTAATATGTTGGATTGAAAGACATTATTACCGCAGTTTAGAATCTTTGTGTCATGTTCCTGTCGCGACATGAAACTGACTTGCGAAACCCAAATTTGAATCTTATTTTGTCACTTAGCTGTTTGTGCACGCATGGGTAGATCCACTAGACTCTTTAAATGCCTGCTAAAGAATAACGCTAGCAGCAGAATGGACATGGAAAAGGCACGAACCTACATACTGTGTACATACAAATAATGCAGAAGTTGTATGAACATGTGAAGAAAATGTTTAACTCTACTGAGAGTAAAAAGTAATATATGAACTTTAAAAGTGATAACAGGTATTTATCAATAGTGAATTCAGGGAAATGTATATTATGCTCTGTCAATGACAGATGTAGATATATTTATCAGTAGTGAATGCAGGGAAGCCTATACTATCACTGAGAGATGTAGATACAGTAGGACAATTTTCTTAGGTGTACTGGGTGCATTTTGTCAACTTGACACAAACCAAGACATCTGGGCTCAATGAGAAGATGCCTCATTAAGACTAGCCTGCTGGCAAACCTGCATGGCATTTTCTTGATTAATGGTTGCTATGAGAAGGCCCAGCTCACTCTGGGTGGTGTCATGCCTGGGCAGGTGGTCCTAGATAGTATGGGAAAGCAGGCTGAGAAGACCAAGAGGAGCAAGCAAGTTAGCAGCATTTCTCCACGGTCTCTGCTTCCAGTTCCTGCCTTGGGCTCCCACTCTGACTTCCTTCAGTGACGGCCTGTGATATGGAATTAACTGAAATAAAGCCTTTTCTTTATTGGTCATGGTGTTTATAAATAGAAACCCTAGCTGAGACACTAGATAGCTGCCTGCAGGTATATTTTGTATGTGTTTTACCTAAGGAAATAATTCCACTTAATTGTTTCCAACCTAGAGAGTAATCATAGCTATATATAAAGATATGCAAGGGCATTTATCTCAGTGTTTTTTGTAAATAGTGAAAAGTTGGACCCAGCCTAAATATTAAATGTAACCACTAAAAACAAAACAGAAAAGAGAGAGGGAGAAATAGAGGGAAGGAAGGAGGAAGGAAAGAGGAGAAAGAGGGGAGAGAAGGAAAGAAGATAAAAGAGAAAGAACAGGAGTGCCCACTAAACCTGATGACCTGAGTTTGATCCATTTGATAAAAGGAGAAAACTGACTCCCTGAGGTTGTCCTTTGATCTAAACACACTATACACACACACACACACACACACACACACACACACACACACACAAATAAATAAATAAATTAATGTAAACAGTTTACTGAGCCTATTCTGAAGCTCAGTTGAGCTGAAGTGAGTAAGAAACGAAGAGATTTCTAGCGTTGCCTCCTGGACCTCTGGTCTCCTTGATCCACATCCTGGACTAATCAAGACTGCAAGCTGTACATCTATGCGTCTATCAGTGCGGAGCTGGCTTCTTGTCATAGACGACTGAATTACCAGCTTCTCCAAACCTGCTGCCTGTGGGAGGGTTCTTTTCTTCTCTGTCGTGAGCGCCGGATGCCTCTGCCTTCCAGCACTACTCCAATCACTTTGTCAAACAAAGCATGAATGCTAGGGTTTCCTGACATTCTCATAACTATGAGCATATGATTTGCAGTTCATATTGAATAACGATGTAAGAAATCTGCCAAGAACACTCCGAATCCTGTTTCCAGTGCTGGTTCCTAACCCATCGCAGCTGCCTCACCACAGAAGGGGAGCACAATGGCTGGCCACGGCCAGCTGAGGTCCTCCCGCCTGCACAGTTTGTATTGAGTTACTAGGAGCCATTCTCGTGGGGAGGTCACTCTCCTGGAAAGCATTTAAGATGACTAAGGCTAAGGATTTAATGTTCTAATGAAAAAATGTGTCAATATTTAAATCAAACGTGTGAACACTGAGTGTTTTTACACATGCTTGCTGTGGGGGTTTGAAGGCAGCCATGGGCCCTCCAGACAGGAATCCAGTAGATAGATGCACTGCTAAACTTCCGAACAACGACAAAGAAAAACATGGGGTAATTGCTTCACTCAAAGCCTGCCAGGAGATTAATTGCCTCCGAGATGGATTTTACGCACTGTCCACAAACTGCAGAATCTACAGGAGTCCCTTGCTTTCACTAGGAGAAAACATATGTCACCTCTCACCATAGATGTTTATGCCTTTTCAAAAGCCTGTCTTTTTCAGCCTAAAAACGTTCCAACTGGAATTGACTACAAAGGCAGGAGTTGATAGGTTAGGGGTGTTTAGTAATGTTTAGTGATGCTTAACATAATATGCACATGGAGTCAGATATGACTCTCTGCTCCAAGCTCCATACAACAGCAACCTGGGCCCCGGGGACTGGGGACTCCTTTCACTCCTAGTTAGAAAAATCAGTGGGAGGGGATGAGGAGCAGGGAGGCTGTGTTTAAACTGCCAACTCTGAAACGAACCAACTTGGGGGTGCGGGGCTCATGCGGGGCTAGCTGAGTGAACTCAAGGATTGGAGATGGGGTCTGCTTAGCCCCTAGTTTGGGGTGGTATTCAGAGGAGGGCTTGCTGTAGGTCGATGCTATTGGAGTTTAGCAGAGGTAGAAGGCTTTGTAACTGACCAGAGAGGCACAGACGGCAACTCCATATACATTTATCGGTGCCTTCTCTAAAGCAGACTGTGTGTACCAGGCTTTGTGGAGAGTGAGGCTGGGTGGTGGTGGGTTAGCACTGCAGAGAGCAGTAAAAACCATCATGGCTTTTCAGGAACTTTCTGCCTGGTCTGGGAACAGACCTCTCAATGGGTTACCATCGTAAAACAAAGTTTGTGCAGAATGCTGTAGAGTGCATCCCTTCTCATGGGCCACTGGTCACTTCAGGAGAGCATCTTCAAGGAGGAAAACCTGAATGGGACCTGAAAGGATGAGGAGCATGAAGGAAGGCTAGGGTAGAGTAGACATCCTGGCAGGAAGCAGCTGATGCAAAAGTCTAGGTGCTCAATGAACTGCAAGCTGCTCTTGCCTTCCAGGGCCTGAAGGGTGCTGAAGATATGGCTTGGATCACTATGATGTGGTGGTCAGTCACTCCCCCACTTTGCAGTGGATAGCCATGGAGCAGGCATGAGAAAGGTGTCTCCTTCTACCACACCACAGAAGCTGGGTGGGTGTCTAGGGCTAGGAGTGGAGGTAGACAGGCCAGCTCAGGGGCAGCTGTGGCCATCTTGCTGAGACATGCTGAACTTTTCAAGTAGAGTAACCATGAAATGCTCGACTTGGAATGAAGGACTTTGGACTCAGAAAGGACATGTGTGGTTCAGATTATAGGACACACACATGAAGTGGCTGAGGACAAAGGAGGCTAAGTGACCTCAGCAAGGTTGACGGCAGCCAAAGCGAGTGCAGGACCACGGTCTTCTGATTTCCAGCCCAGTGACTTTTCCACACAGCTATGCCAAGTTCAGCGCAAGCATCCTGCTTCAGTTAGGTAATGCCCTGGAAAAGCTTGGAACTTATTTTTCCTGTCATTATCTGGGAGTGAGAACAGTCCTCCCTGGATAGAGGGATTGTGAGTCAAGCCAGCCTGTGTGGGGGCGGAGCTCTGTTCTCTGCTCTCACCTCCTATGTGGGCCTTCACAACTCTCCCCTACGTCTACAGAAAAACCTTCATCATCTGTCGACCCATCCTCTCCCCCCTCTGAGTCTGAGCTGCCCACAGTAGGAAAGGGCACACATTGGGTTGTTAGCAAAGGCTAGCCCCATTCTCAAGCCTGTTTGCTCAGCTCCCAGGTCTGTATGCTATATCATTGCTGTGCCTGTGGACAACTTTGAGGTTGAGGAATATACTGAAGTAAAACTTTCCCATCTCCTTACCTACGCACAGAGAGCCAGGAGTGAAAGTGTAAATTATAAGTTTTGTGTTGTCTTTTTCACTAAGTCATATGTGAGCTCGTGAGGAAATTTGGAGCAAGACTTAATGATTTCTGAACCCCAGTTCCTTTCAATATAAAATGTAGATTATATACTTACCTTGAGGGGGTCCTGGCACGAGACACCCTACTTTCACTTGCTTTCTTGCTTGTTTCTGATTGAGAACAATAAATCACTTTCATAAATACCTAGGTCTAATTACAAAGGACACTCAAAACAAAAAGAGGAAGGGAGTTTTAATATATAGAAAGGTGTGGTGTATTACTGAGCACCAAAGGATTTGATGACAGCTTGTGAGGTAGAAGTAAAAGGAAGGAAGAATCTGTCTTAACTTGAAAATTAAATGAGCCAGGAAATTTATTCTGGTCACCTAAGAACAGGAAGCATGATTTGTGGAAGGTTCCACCTGGGGGGTGACACAGATTTCTGCTAAGACAACTCTCTGGTAGCTTTTGGAGACCAGGGCAGGAGCACAATCCCCTTACTGAACAATGATGCATAGACCGGAGATGGTGAGGTCTCTATCCAGGAGCAGGCAAATCCTGAAAGTGCTGTGGACGCTAATATAATAATTAGGTAAAATTCTGCTACTTTTCAAGGCCCCCGTCCTCTGTTGAGTCAAACTAAATGACAGGACAAAGGGTCATAGAGAAATTGACTATAAATTGCCAGATTCTAGATGTGCTTAGAGTCTTGCTTTGCTTCTACCAAACAGAGAGATGATTCAAGTCCTGTATTAAATAATTGTTTTCTGTCAGCAACTTGTAGGAAGATAGCAATGGCCAACATTTCTGTCTGCATGGTGTGGGCATGAATAGTAAGCAATGCAGCATTTCAGAGTGGGCCTGGTGGGGCTGGGTCCTGGCTCCTGGCTGAGTGTAGGCCTGTAAGAAGTGCTGGGGCATCAGTGGTGGGTGAGGCAGGAAACTCATGATTGCAGTTTTGACAGCCTGGGAAGGGAGCCTTAGAGCAAAAACATGAACAGGTTAATGTCCTGAAAGGACCCCTCCAACTGCCGTGTGAGAACAGACCAGGATGGGACAGAGGTCTTGAAGACGGTGCCAGGAATGCAGGAGGAGGTCAGACAGAAAGACTACTGGAGAGAGCTTTGCAGAAAGAAAGGTGTCCTTCCTAGCATTCCAATGGAGCCAGGTCAACCACCTGGCCAAGGAACTACCCCTAGAAAGGTGTTGAAGGAGACCACTGCACAACCTCCCAAACCCTGGATTAGGCACAAACCGCACCCAAACATCTGTTTTCCCAGAGAGACCCTTTATTAAGTGGGAAAGAAAAGTTGAAATGGCTGCTTTCGACTCGGGCAAAAAACAGCAGCAAATGACCTTGCAGGGGTCATTCTTAAGAAAAGGGAAGAGTCTGTGTTAGAATGGGCTAGAACGCAGTGGTATGTTTTGATGGGGCATGTTATTTAGGTGAGCCAAAGGGGACTTTTGATTGCTGGGCTTTAATACTTTGATAGCTAGACGCTGGTAGTCAGCCTCAGGAAGAGGAAGTGGCCAAACAAGGGAATAGACTTTGTTACTAGCTTTAGGAATGTAGTCTAAGGCTGGCCAGAGTCCTATTTGCCAGGCTCAAAGTCGATCTGGCCAGAGCCCCTTAGGTGTACTCATCTTAAGTCATGCAGATGAAGTAGGTGGAATAATTCATTCTTCCTACTTGACTGCTAACTCAGGATCACTGCTCAATATAACTAAACAGGCACCCCTCCCTACTGCATTTTCTTACTCCAAGACAGGACAGAAACTCTTAATGAGTTTGAAGGAAAGAGTGCTTTTAAAATAAGGGGATTGTAAGAAATATCAGATATGAATCTTTTCTATCAAATACTTTAAGATATGTGTTTAAGACAAGGAAACCACAGCTTTTTATTTTCCCACACACACGCTATAAGACTTTTCTACAAATGTTTACCCCACCACCACCAGTAAAACCTTTGTTTACACAAAGGACCACTTGCTGTATTGCAAGAGTCTGACGGTCTGGAGTAGTGACCCCTTTCTCCTTCCTTCATTTCCTCTGTGCCACTTCTTTTCAGACTAGCCAATTGAATTAAGACTCTGAGGCCAGATCCCAGCCAGTGGGGAGAAGACACAGTCGCCACCTGAGTTAGAATAAAAGTCAAATGCACTGCCCACCTCAATGCCTCAGTGTTCGTACTTCTAAGCACACCCTCTTGGGCAAGAGTAAAGTTTGCTTTATCCAGGTTTATGCACGCACGCGCGCGCACACGCACACGCGCGCACACACACACACACACACACATACACAACGGCTCTCTTCCTAAACCGGAGGAGAACACTGAGCACTAAAGGCAAATCTGGGGAGATGATGAAAGCAAAGGCCAAGAGTGTGGGTGCAAGGAGAGGAGTAGAGTCAAAGGGAAGTAAGAAGTTGATTAGAAACATTAGAAGGGCCGAGCAGTGGTGGTGCACACCTTTAATCCCAGAACTCAAGGAGGCAAAGGCAGGCAGATCTCTGTGAGTTCGAGACTAGCTTGGTCTACAGAGTGAGTTCCAGGACAGCCAGAGAGAGATACACAGAGAAACCCTGTCTCGAAAAACCAAAAGAAAAAGAAAAAAGAAAGAAAGAGGGAGGGAGGGAGGGAGGG